>OZ005735.1:26362309-26788772 GCA_963930755.1 Eudasyphora cyanicolor
TATTGAAAAGTTGTCAAAACTTTTCACTCATGCATTTTGATTTTTAATTTCACCAAAATTTAATTATTTTTACAAATTTCGTCAAAATTTCTTTTTCTTGGAAATTTTTGTCAAAATTGCATTTGTATGGCAAATTTACCCTAAAATTTCATATTTATAGATAATTTGGATGACAGTTCATTATAATAAAAAATGCCTTCAATAGAAAAATTCCCGTAAATCGCATTTTTCTTAAAATGCAATTCAATTTCGATCGGAATGCATTTTTATAGAAAATTTTCTCAAAATTGGAATATGCAAGATTGGGAAAAATTTATGTTTATGAAAACTTTCGTTTAAATTAAATTTTTTTCCTTAAAATTAGAATATAAATTTACTTTGTATTGTAATTCATATAAATAAATTAATTTTTTGGGAAATGGCGAAATTTCATAGAAAGTGTCAGAGTCGCTTTTTAATTTGCATTTTATAGAAAAATGTTGTCAAAATTGCCTTCAACATCAAAATTCGTTGCAATTCCATTAAAAATCATCGAATTTACATTTTAAAAGAAACAATCGTCAAAATTGTTTTTCTATAGAAAATATTGTCGACGTTGTATTACATATATACTCATACGTATATAGAACATATATAGCGTTGTCATAATTGGATTTTTCAGAAAATTACGTCCAAATTGCATTTTTCTACGAAATTTAGTAGTTTTTTTTAATTTCGTGAGAATTTCATTTTTAAAGAGAATTTCGTCAAAATTGAATTTCTATGGAAAAAGTGAAGTATTGGGAAAAATTGATTTTTATGAAAAGTTTCGGTTAAATTAATTTTTTTGTGTGAAAATTTTCCCAAAATTTCATATTTTTTTTTCAGAATCGCACTTTAATTTGCATTTTATAAAAAAATTTTGTCAAAATGGCCTTCAACAACAAAATTTGTTGCAATTCCATAAAAAAAATCATCGAATTTACATTTTTAGTTTTAGTTTATTTACTATCAATAGTACAGTGTTCAGTATATACTTATGTACAAATTTTGAGTTATTATCTTAAAGATATTTCAGCAAATGTTTACGTAATTTAATTATATAATTTCCATACAAAATACTACATATATATAGGAAAAAGATAGTAAAAAACCTATATCTAATATCACAATAGAATAAAAGTTTTTAAGTAGCTTTATAAACAACAACTAATTTGGTCTATGTTAGTGTACATAGAGTGAATTAATTGATGTTAGATCAAGCTTCTTAGATGGGCATAGTTTGACCTTCTGCATTTATCGTCAAATGTCAGAGTCATGTCAGTTATTAAGTTGTTAATCGTTTTCTGTTTAGCTTTCCTGTGTAATTCGATAGTGGGGAATCTTCTAGGTAAGTTATATATTATTTTCAGATTTTTGTTCTGAATCACTTGTAATTTTCTCCTGTGAGTCTTTGCACACTCCTTCCAAACCTGGCATCCATAGGTAAGAATCGGTCTAATACACATCTTAAACAATATCAGTTTGTTCTTAATGTTCAATTTAGACTTTTTGTTCAAAAGCGGGTACAGTGCTCGACCACATTTTACGGCTTTGAGACATGCTTCATCTATATGCCTTTTAAACGTCAGTTTCTGATCAAGTATAATTCCCAAGTACTTCAGAGAATTTGAGAATATGATTTCTCTTCCATGTATGGTAAGTCTTCGTGTTGGGACTCTCCTCGGAGATTTATTGTACGGGAACAGTATGGCTTGGGATTTCTCCTCATTGATCTTTATTTTCCACTTGGTGAAATATTTGCCTGCAGAACAAAGAGTCTTTTGCATACGCTTGACTATGGCATTTGAAACCTTTCCATGACATATGAACGCACTATCATCAGCATAGAAGGCAACATCATTCCTAGCAGAAAGCTTAAAATCGGATGTATACAATGTGTACAGCAACGGAGATAACACAGATCCCTGAGGCACTCCGGCTGGTATACCTTTTGTTGAAGACTGTTCCCCATTGACCTCGACAATAAATGATCTGTCCGTAAGAAAACCTCTGATTAGCTTAATTAAATATATAGGACATTGAATTTTATGGAGTTTATACAAAAGTCCATTGTGCCAAATGGAATCAAAAGCCTTCTCAATGTCCACAAAAAGTACCCCCGTGGAATATCGTCTACGTTTGTTCGATCTAATCATATTCACAACTCTTTTTATCTGGTGTATCGTCGAGTGCTGAGCTCTAAAACCATATTGGCAATTATGAATTAAATCGTTCTCTTCAACAAATGTTTGTAGTCTATGGTAAACAATTTTTTCAAAAACTTTATCTATGGAACTCAACAAACTAATTGGTCGATAACTTGTAGGTAGTTTTGGGTCTTTGCCACCTTTGGCAATTGGTATTACTTTTGCCTTTTTAAATTCTTTGGGAAAGTACGAATTTTTGATACAGAAATTAAAAAGCCTCACTAAAAACTTATAACCCGAGTTTGGAAGCTTTTTCAGTAGAATATTGTTTATCCGATCAATTCCTGGAGCCTTCGAATTTCTAAGACTATTAATGAAGAACTTAATTTCGTTATAAGATGTTAGAGAATCTAGATCATTGTTTGACGTGGAATCATTTTCAAGTTCTTTTACTATTGAGTTCACTCTCCTGTCCATCGAGCTTCGTGAGTCGATGGTAGTGAGGTGAGCCTTTGCAAATTGGTCCGCAATAACTTCGGCCTTTTCGGCATCGTCAGTTACAATGCAGTTATTCGCTGTCAGGGTTTTTATAGAACCGTTTTTTCCTCTAATACGTTTCGTTATCCTCCAGAAGTTCTTACCACCCACCGGCAAATTAGATAAAAAAGTCTCCCATTGAGCATTATTAGCATTACTGATATGTATAGAAATCAGCTTATTGAGTTCCCTAATGACAGCCCGATACGTTGCTTTCAAACCGTTGTTGGAACATCTTTGAAACTTTCTGTTATACATGTTTCTTGTGGAAATTAAGAGCTTACATTGATTTGTAATTTTTAACGAGTTGTTCCTAACAGGATTGTGTGGTATGGCATTCATACATGCATCAGTTATTTGGTTTGTAAATTCCTGAATCGAGTTCTCTACATTTAAAACTGTCAATTCGTCATTTAAAATATCGGAAGAAGCTATGTTCGAATCCAAAAGTCCTTTATATCTATCCCAGTTGGCATTTGAAAAATTAGGAAAAAGTTTTATGTTTTCACGAACACATTCATTTATACAAAAAGTAACGGGTACATGATCTGAGTACAGTCTGTCCGGATGAGTATCTAGGTCTGTAAAAGGTAGTGACGAATTAGTAAGCAGAAGGTCAATTGTTGATGGCCTTCTGTATATGATATTTTGGGGAAATCTAGTAAAGCTAAATGGAAAATAAATATAATAGTTGGATGTAATTTGGTGATGAAATAATACATTTCCTGCTCTATCGGAGTTTCCACAATTCCAACTAGTGTGATGTGCATTGAAGTCTCCAAGAATGAAATAATCCTCTTCTTTTGACGTTAATAGATTTAGATCATTGACGAAGTCGCTAGTGTAACGAGGACAATAGGCAGATATAAAAAACACTTTTTTGTTGTAGAATTCCACTGAGATACATATATTTTCGAATGTTTTCGTTGGAAATGAGTTTTCTAACTTGTGTTTTATAGATGATTTTATCGCAACAGCCACTCCGCCACCGTGCGATATTCTGTCGTTTCTGTATATAATATAGCCAGGAATCTTGAAATTGTGATTTGGTTTTAGAAAAGTCTCGTTCAAGAGTAGGATGTCAATTGAAAGCTCCTTCATAAACAAATAAAGTTGGACAGATTCACAAGTATTTGTAATGCCTTGGCAATTCCAATGCATTACTTGAAGCCGATTTGATAAATTATTATATTGCATATTTAAGCAATCTCATAATAACATTGAGTTGCTCCATTTTTGTTCTGCAGTTACGAAGATCTGAGATTGCACCAGTGAATATACTGAATAATTCATCAATATTATATAGATCGTCATTAGGTGGACGATTTAATGACCTACTAACTTCGGCATAAGTACCACCAGGCACTACATTTGCTGATCTAGACGTCTGAGGAATGTCTCTGTGCGATTGGTCAAAATACTCCTGGACTCGGATGTTCTGCATGTGATGTGATTTGTTGGTAACGTTTTGGCGTAACGTTAGATACTCCTTGCGGCTAGGACATCGAGGATCATCAGCTCTGTGACTTGTGTTTTTTAAGTTTTTCTTGACACAATTGAAACATTTATATGCAGCGGGACTTCCTTGTTGTGTTTTGTTCACTTGACAGATTGCGAGATCATGGTTTCCACCACAAGCAATACATACAGTTTTGCGGAAGCAATTTCTAGCTCCGTGTCCATACATTGCACACTTAGTACACTGTGTTGGACCTTTGATTCCTTTTTGTGGTTTCTTCCAATGGACCACAATACTGCAGAGTCGTGTAATTTTTAAGACCTGAGATTTTGAGTTCTGAGTTCGATCGAATTCTAACATGTACAAGGCGTCATCAACTGAGGAACGAGCGGTTTTGATTTCTTTGACATTAAGAGCATTGATGTTATAGGTTGCTTTAAGTTCATGCTGAATTTCCTTCGGGTCTGTTTTGGGGAGTCCATATAAAACCAATTTAAACAGTTTGGTATCTTTCGATTCGTGCGAATAAAATGTAAATCCTTCATCCATAAGTTTTTTTTTGGCCATATCAAATTGGGCCAATGAAGACGATATAATTTTTGTTCCAATAGACATTCTTTTAAATTGGTATGTGGTTCCAATCAGTTTGTATACCGTTTGAAAACTGTGGATAGAATCAACGACAATAGGAGGAATAACCACTTTGTATTCCTTCACTGCTTCCCCCTCATCTTCACTATATGTGTCATCATCGTTATCAACATTTTGCAATAACATAAACCTGTTTTCGTTTGTTTTGAATTTTTCTTTTGGGGCTCTGCCCCACAGTTTTTTCCTTTTCAAAGCACTCATTGAAAACTTTACAACGTTCTTGTTGTTGTTATTTTCTTTTAAACACCCGAGTCGTTTTGGTTTTATGATTGTTTATGAGAATTAGTTGTTGTTTTTAACACTTGGCACTTGTGAGTACCGTAAATTTGTGCGTATTTTAAGAAAAATACTATGCACAAAGAGAACACACGTCTATTCGCGATCAATGACAGCATAAGACTCATCGAATTTACATTTTAAAAGAAACAATCGTCAAAATTTTATTTCTATAGAAAATATTGTCGACGTTGTATTACATATATACTCATACGTATATGGAACATATATAAAGTTGTCACAATTGGATTTTACAGAAAATTACGTCCAAATTGCATTTTTCTACGTAATTTCTTATTTTTTTTTTTTTTAATTTCGACAGAATTTTATTTTTAAAGAGAATTTCGTCAAAATTGCATTTTTATGGAAAATTTGGTCAAAAATAATTATTTATGGAAAATTTTGACATAATTTAATTTTTTTAAAATGTTTACTGAAAATTAATTTTTTTTCTTAATTTTTTATATTTTATCATTTTTTTTTTAAATTTCGACAGAATATCGTCAAAACTGCATTTTTATGGAAAATTTTGTAATTTTTTTTTTTTGAAATATTTTGACATATTTTTTTGTAATGTTTTGTAGAAAGTATAATTTTGAGCGAATTTTGCATCAAAATAGGAAAAAGGCAATTTATTTTATTTTTGCTATAAAAATGAAATTTAAACAAATTTTCCTCAAAAGTCCAATTTTGAAGAACATTTTTTCATTAAAATGCAAATTTGAAGATTTATTCTGTGGAAAGTAGTTTTGAAACGTTTTTCTATAAAAATGCATATATGCCGAATTGTTCTATAAAAGTGAAATTTCACCCAATTTTTTTTTTGTAGAAATGGAATTTGACCAAATTTTTTATAAAATGTGAGTTTAACGAAATTTTATGTAAAAAATATAATTTTAAAATTTTTAACATATTTTTCAAATAAATGTAACCCCGACGAAATTTACTATAAAAATTCAATTTTGACAAAATGTTTTAAGTAAAAATCCGTGTGAACGAAATTTGTCAAAATGAAATATGGATTTTAAATTTTCTATACAAACGAAATTTTGCAAAATTGTTCATAAAATGAGTTTGGCAAAATTTTCTACTAAAAATTGAATTTAAAATTTTTTTTAACAAAAATGAATTTGAAAATTTTTTTTAAAAATATTAAATTTTGAATAATTGTTCAAATAAATGTGAAAAATTTCACCACTTTTTTAAAAAACTGCAATTTTGACAAAATATGATAATATATATATATTTCGACAAAACATTCGAAAAAAATTATGTCAAAATTTTCCATACAAAATTATTTTTGACCAAATTTTCCATAAAAACGCAATTTTGACGAAATTGACTTTAAAAATTAAATTCTGACGAAATTTAAAAAAAGTACGAAATTAATTATAAAATATAAAAAAATAGAAATGTGGAATTTGGAATTTGGAAGAAAAAATAAAATTTGGTAAAAATTTTCCGTAAACATTAAACTATGTCAACATTTTCCATAAAAAAATCATTTTTGACCAAATTTTCCAAAAAAAAAATACAATTTTGACGAAATTTTCTTTAAAAATTAAATTCTGACGAAATTAAAAATAAATTCGAGTCTTTATAGAAATATACAATTTGGACGTAATTTTCTGAAAAATCTAATTGTGACCACTATATATGTTTTATATAAATAAGAGTATATATGTAATACAACGTCGAAAATAGTTTCTATAGAAATGCAATTTTGACGATTGTTTCTTTTAAAATGCAAATTCGTTGATTTTTTAAATGCAATGTCAACGAAGGCAAATTTTACAACATTTTTCTATAAAATGCAAATTAAAGTACGATTCTGTATCTATCTATAATGTATTTATAAATATGAAATTTGACAAAAATTTTAAATAAATAAAATTTTGATAAAATTAAAAAAAATCTTTTTAAACCAAATTCCTATTAGACGATTTTTTTTGTAAAAATGCAGGGGTGAAAGCTTTCGACAAATTTTCCCAAATTCAAATATGATAAATTTTTTTATAAAAGTGCGATTTTGACAAAATTTTTCTATGGAATTCAAATTTTAGTTTAATAGATGTTGTATTTGTAACGAAAATTTCGTCTAAAATAGATTTCCTAGAAAAATTTTAAAAATTTTGTTTTTATAGCAAATTTAATAGAAAATGTCGTCGAAATTGCTCTTTCTAGTAAATTTTGTAATTTTTTGTTGGGGTTATGAAATTTTGAGGAGATTTTCTATAAAAATGCAAATTTTGAGGAACAACGCGGACAAATTTTCTAGGAAAATTCACATTTGACAAAGATAACTATAAAAATGCCATTTTATATAAATATTGTAAATTAAATTTAACTTGAAAGTTTAACTTGAAATTAAATATTTCTAAAATAATTTGTTGAAAACACATTTTCCTTGAAATAACGCCGTGTTATAGAAACAATTTTTAAATGTGCATTTGCCTAGAAAATTTGTCGGCGTTGTTTTTTTAGAACATTTTTTAAAAAAAAATTACAATAAAATTAAAAACAAATTTCGAAATTAAACTTTTCTCAATATGGTCAAATATGCGAAAATGCAATTTAGTTATTTTTTTTTTTAATAAAATTATTCTACCATATCTCAAACTTCCAGAAAATTTCGCTAAAATTAAAATTTTTAGATTTACAAATTTAATTTTGACGGAGGTTTCTAAAGAAAGTATAATTTTTAGCGAATTTTGTATCAAAATGAAAAAAAAAGCAATTTTTTTATTTTTGCTACAAAACTGAAATTTAAACAAATTTTCCACAAAAGTGCAATTTTGAAGAAAATTTTTTCATTAAAATGCAAATTTGAAGATTTATTCTGTGGAAGGTAGTTTTGAAAAGTGCCAATTTTTCTATAAAAGTGGAATTTAAAAAAAAAAAATTATAGAAATGGAATTTGACCAAATTTTTCATAAAATGTGAGTTTAACGAAATTTTATATAAAAAATAGAATTTTAAATTTTTTTTTACAAAATTTAAATTTTTAACTAATTTTTCAAATAAATGTAAGTTTTACAAAATTTAAATTTAAAATGAAATTTCACAAAATTGTTCAGAAAATGAGAGTTTGAAGAAATTTTCTATTAAAAATTTAATTTAAAAATGTTTTTAAACAAAAATGAATATTAACAAATTTTTAAAAAAAAATTATTTTTGAATAAATTTTTCAAGTAAATGTACATTTGATGAAATTTTTTAAAAAGCTGCAATTTTGACGAAACATGTTAATATATACATTTCGACATGTTTACGTCTAATACTTTCCCAAACCCTGAACTATAGATTTAAGTTTCACATCCAGATGTCTCTAAACTATGTGGATCGTAGATTAAGTAGTTGCGTTAAGTTATATTAAGTACCCATTGAAATAGTTTCTCACTTTGCTTTCAAGTACAATGAAATATGTTCGTTCATTCTCTTAGCGCCAGTGAAACAATAAAGTTGTATTATCTCCGTTTAAATACATATTTAAATCGACTTGGGTTTTGTTATATGTTAAATAAAATAACATCCTTTTGGTAAGAATACACATACTACCGAATATTCCGGTTCCAATTCTAATATCTTTCCGTGGCTTATCTGCTTAATTTCGTTCCATATTTCGCAATTGAATGGAAATTAATTCCGTTGAGTTCTCTCAACAAAGACGTTTCTTCTAGGAAGCCAAATCACCAGTTTTCTATTTTGAGTCCTTCATCCCCGAAACACGACAAAACATTTGAAAAAAAATTATGTCAAAATTTTGCATAAAATTTTTTTTTACCAAATTTTCCATAAAAACCCAATTTTGACAAAGTTCACTTCAAATTGAAATTCTGACGAAATTTAAAAAAAAAAGTACGAAATTAATTATAAAATATAAAACAATTTAAATGTGAAATTTCGAAGAAAAAATAAAAAATCGTAAAAATTTTCCGTAAACATTTTGACAGAACATTCTAAAAAAATTAAATTATGTCAAAATTTTCAATAAAAATGAGATTTTGACGAAATTTCCTTTAAAAATGAAATTCTGACAAAATTAAAAAAAATACGAGTCTTCATAGAAATATGCAGTTTGGACGTAACTTTCTGCAAAATCCAACTATGACAACACTATATATATTCCATATACATAAGAGTATATATGTAATGCAACGTCGAAAATATTTTCTATAGAAATGCAATTTTTACGATTGTTTCTTTTAAACTGCAAATTCGTCGATTTTTTAAATGCAATTTCAAAGAATGCTAATTTGACAACATTTTTCAATAAAATGCAAATAAAAGTACGATTCTGACAATTTTTTTTATAAAATTTCCCAAAAAAAAATTAAATTTTAACGAAAATTTCCATAAAAAATCAATTTTTCTCAATCCTTCATATTCCAATTTTGAGAAAATTTTCTATAAAAAAGCATTTCGTTCGAAATTATTTTTAAAAAAATTATTTTATACAAAATTTGTTAGAAAAATGCGATTTAGGGTAATTTTACTATTGAAGGCATTTTTTTTATTAAAATTAACTTTTATCGAAAATATCTTCAAGTATGAAATTTGGGCTAAAGTTTCCATACAAATGCAAATATGACAAAAATTTCCAAGAAAAACAGTTTGATGAAATTTTTAAAAAAATAAATTTTGATTAAATTAAAAAAAATCTTTTTGGACTTACTATTGGACGGGTTTAACAAATTTTCAATAAAAATGCAAATATGACGAATTTTTCCATAAAAGTGCGATTTTGACAAAAATTTTCTATGGAATTTTAATTTTAGACAAATTTTACATAAAATTTAAATTTTGTCGGAATTTCAAATAAAAAATGAATTTTGCCAATTCAATTTTGAAAAAAAGTTCCTAGAAGAATGAAATGTTTGAGACAAGAAAAAGTTGAAATTTTTTTGGAATTTGAGAACATTCTCTAGAAAATTAAATGTGACGAAATTTTGAAGAGAATATAATACAAAGAAATTTTCTCCATAAAAGCGACTGATAAGATTTTGTAGAAAAGTTAGCGTTTGAAAAAATTTTCAATAAAATTTATATATTGAAATTTTTTATTTTGAACGACTTATTTTAGAAAAATATAATTTCAATGGAAATTTTCATGAAATTGCATTTGGTGGTAAATTAAATTTCGACGATATGTTGTAGAAAGTGAAAATTTCTAAATATCACAAAATTTTCTATAGAAATTCAATTACACAAAATTTTCTATAAAAATGTAATTTCGAGGAAATTTTCTAGAAAAATTCAATTTTGTCACTATTTTAGAAATACATCTGCAATTTTGAAGACATTTTATACAAAAATAATGTAAAATCCACGAAAGTGTTTTATAGAAATACAATTTAGACACAAGTGAAAGTGACGGCTGGGCGGGACAAAGTAGTACCCTACATCCCAGGTGAGTGTAGTGTACGATAATTATCGATAAGTATTCGGTGCTAAAAGACAACTTTTGTCTGATTGGATGTATCCTGGGCCGATATGGAAAGGGAGCAAATTATGTTCAATATAACAAATTTCATTTTAGAATACAGTAGGGCATTGAAAATGCTATGCAGTCAAACATAATGTCCATCTCACTTATTTGGTAGTAAATCTGTGCAATTATTTCCCACCATCACCACCACCACAACGACACATGGGGAGGGAAATACTTTGTCGCCAAATGTCCACTGATTAAAAATACTTTTTTACGATATTGTACTCCTCCGGACGATACAGCATCAGTCGGTCGGTCGGACGGTGGCCATTATGTGGACAAGTGTAAATGTTGATGTTTTCTAACGGTTTCTCGGCAGTTTCATCATTATCAGCTTCAAATGCGTAGCTGTGTGTAAATTCTGGGTATTTTCTCTGTTTACGTTCAAACATGTAACCTCCAGAACATTTAAGCCATGTTGAGAAAGAAATGCAAGCCAACGAAAATTTTCTCATCCCAGCAAATTTTAAGCGGCCGCCTCTCCGCCCCCTTCTTCTTGGTCAGATGAAGGTTGCACATGCGCACAAACTCACTCCCAACTCCGCCAGTGCAACTTGCGTAGACATTCATGTCGTTCGTTTTTGGTGGAACTGCCACCATCGCAGCCTAACATGAAACAGGTGTGGCTCTAATGCCAGTAAATGGCCAAAAAACCATAGAAGAAAGACCAGCAACAATATGAGCTAAGCCACAAAGGATGATGTGTGGTGAGGCTGTGTTTCCTTTTAGTTTTTGGTTTTTTTTTGGCTAAATTCAGTTAACCATGGCTTAAACCCCAAGAATTGAACAACATAAAGTTAATCTCCTTCCCAAAAAGAAGTCGAGAGAAAAACGAACCATGCAACCATTTGAAAAGTTATGCCTCGTTAGTTTTGTTTTCCCTGTGATCGCTCCCCCCAGATGACATCCACAAAGTCTTCATCTTAACTTTTCCAGTTTTAAGGTCAATTTTGTTCAAGAAAAAGTTTTGTTTAGCGTCTTGTGCAGACATTCAACGCATTATCGCATGGCATCTCTGTGTGTTTTATATCACATCACATCTATTTTGCCAACATATCATATTGTCATATAGACGGACATGGACAAAACGAAATGTTTTTTCTGCGATATTTTCTTCTTTGGCTTCCACTACTCCTTCACTGAGGCCTTTGAGTTTGACAATTGGTGTAGTTTGTTGGTCTCATGGTAAGGTTTTTCTTTTAGTATGTGGAAATTTTCGATTTAACAAAACATACACTCTGAACTTAGTGAACCGTTAAAGTAATATATTTACTTGCCAGAGTCCATGGCGCAGTCATAAGAAGACATATGTTTGGACTGTCTTGTTTGGTCACCTTTCTGCAGCTATACATTTGTAAATTGACAGTTAATAAAAATTTAAATTTCTATATTTGATGAAGATCATTCAAAATATCCAGAAAAAGGACAACTTAGTATTGTAGGATAAAGGAGAGCAAGGCCTCAGGGGAGGTTGACTATATCCAGGAAAAATAAATACCTGAGATATTGATTCTTCTACAAATGAAGACTTATAGGCCAATACAAAATCTCTCTAAGAGGTATTTCTCTATACTTGAGTAGAAATATGAGAACTTGCTCTATACTAGAGTCAAACGCATAAGTCTTACTCTAAAATAGAGACGACCTTCAATCACTTCCTTAATCCTACAGTCGTCCTCTGAGCTGTTTATCTATACTAGATACAACCACTGAGCTCTGAAGTCTTCCTATATACTAGAGTCGACATCTGAAGACTTCCTCTATACTAGAGTCGACCTCTGAAGTCTTCTTCTCTGCTAGAGTCGAACACTGAGGTCTTCATCTATACTAGAGCCGACCTCTGAGGTCTTCATCTATACTAGAGCCGACCTCTCAGGTCTTTCTCTATACTAGAGTCGACCTCTGAGGTATTTCTCTATACAAGAGTCGACCTATCTGGTCTTCCTCTATAGTAGAGTCGACCTCTGAAGTCTTCATCTATACAAGAGTCGACCTCTGAGGACTTCCTCTATACTAGAGTCGACCTCTGAAGTTTTCCTCTATACTAGAGTTGACTTCTGAAGGCTTCCTCTATACTAGCGTGGACCTCTGAAGTCTTCCTCGATACTAGAGTCGGCCTCTGAAGTCTTCTTCTATACTAGAGTCAACCTCTGAAGCCTTCCTCTATACTAGAGTCGACCTCTGATGTCTTCCTCTATAATAGAGCCGACCACTGAAGTCTTCCTCTTTACTAGAGTCGACCTCTGAGGTCTTCCTATATACAAGAGTCGACCTATGTGGTCTTCCTCTATACTAGAGTCGGCCTCTGTGGTCTTCCTCTATACTACAGTCGACCTCTGAGGTCTTCCTCTATACTAGAGTCGACATCTGAGGTCTTCCTCTATACTAGAGTCGACCTCTGAAGTCTTCCTCTGAAGTCTTAATTTATACTAGAGTCGACCTCTGAGGACTTCCTCTATACTAGAGTCGACCTCTGAAGTTTTCCTCGATACTAGAGTCGACCCTTCTGAAGCCTTCTATACTAGAGTCGACCTCTGAAGTCTTCCTCGATACTAGAGTCGACCTCTGAAGTCTTCTTCTATACTAGAGTCGACCTCTGAAGTCTTCCTCTATACTAGAGTCGACCTCTGATGTCTTCCTCTATACTAGAGTCGACCTCTGATGTCTTCCTCTATACTAGAGTCGACCTCTGAGGTCTTCCTCTATACTAGAGTCGACCTCTGAGGTCCTCCTCTATACTAGAGTCGACCTCTGATGCCTTCATCTATACTAGAGTCGACCTGTGAGGTCTTTCTCTATACTAGAGTCGACCTCTGAGGTCTTCCTCTATACTAGAGTCGACCTCTGACGTCTTTCTTTATAATAGAGTCGACCACTGAGGTCTTCCTCTGTACTAGTCGACCTCTGAAGTATTCCTCTATTCTAGAGTCGACCTCTGAAGTCTTCCTCTATACTAAAGTCGACCCCTGAAGTCTTCCTCTATACTAGAGGCGATTCGCGTTCGCATATGCGAATGCGAATATTCGTTACATCCCTGGTCTATACTATGGTCGAACTCTCTACAGTTGCTTCTAGAAGATAATAAAACCTATGCGAATGTCAATTCTTGTAATAAGGAAGACATCTTTAAAAAAAACAGTTATCTTATTCCATGTCGCCCTGGGTTACTCTCTGTCGTCACTATGCCTCTGTAACATTTTTAATAAACATTTTATAGGAAATATGACAATGAAACCTTTCCGTTTTTTTTCTGGCAACTGTCACATTTCTGATGAGATATCTTTGCCATATCATCCACATTTTTCAAGTAAACAAATTCATTCACAAAATTTCATTGAACAGACACAAGTGTTTTCTTTTCCTTATATTCATTGTAAATAAACAAACTCATTCACTCGCTGTGAACGTTATGAATATCACATATGAATAACAATAAAGCCACAACTTGACCTCAAGTATTCTACAATATCACATCAGTGCTCCAGTGCTGAAATGCCCCAAGTATCACTTGACCAGTGATATGGAAAAACAAGAGATGACTAAAAACGTATATTCAATCAAATTGACAATACGAATATGAACGAGAAAACCTAAAAAACCAAAAACCTATAATTAAATACTCGAACCATGACAATTCGATGTCGATGAGGGGAAATCAAATTGTTTAAGTGAACCCTGTGTCAAGTTAAGATTAGCTGCTTGAAAATCCAACCAGAAATAAAAAAGTGATATCTTTATATACGAGTATATATGAATAGATTTGCGCTGTAGCTGGTTAGTGCTGTTGAAATTGGGTTGCTGAGCTGCACTCGGTACCATGTAAATTTTGTAGATGTTGAAAGAATAGAATAAATGTGTTTTATGTACGAAGTTGATATAAAGTACGTAACGGGGCATTATTGTCTTACTAGAAATTTCGATTAGTTTTACCTACTAAATATTTCAAACATGATAGTCCATATTCACTGATCGAAAATATTTATGAGGAAATAAGAGGCTAATGTGTCCGAATGTTATGCACCGTTATCATTTTACCTCTCTTTTGCTTCAATACCAAATTACCTGCAAGCTACATTTCCTATGCAGTAAATTATGTCGAAAATATGTCCTTTTGCATTCTAATCTCATTCTCAAAAAATAAATAACCTAACCTAACCTAACCTAACCTAACCTATTTAAGACTATCGAGTCGTATACTCGTACTATAGTTCTGCACAATGATTACCATCTATCACATCGCAAGTCTTTACATTTCCTTTTCTGAAAACCCAATCCTAACTTTGGGGATTATCTGCATGTAGATCCAATAAATGTCTCACTTCTCCTAAGACATAACCGCCAATAATGTGGGAGCCATGATCAAAATAACGAATAACAGGATCACCAATCACCTGAAGAGAATCGAATCGAGTACTGAAAAATAATACAGTATTGCAGCTTATTCTTCAAAATGTTACTATATTACTTATTATTCCAGCTACTAATCAAACGTCCATCTATTCTTTCACGACTGGATTCAACTCTATATGCTGAAACGGAGCTGGCATATAGTTATGGCACATCTTCGGGGTATTGTTGTGGAATGCCACGACTCACGATTGTGTACGAAGAGGAACCTCGAATTAATATATTATTATGTGTAGAAAATCCTTTAATGACAGTACATTGTGCATAATCCTGAAAGGCTAGTTGACTTAGAGATAAATTGTTCCCTTCCTCTCACCAATTGTTATCACTATTCATAGTCCTACTTCCATTTATGTTCTTCGCTAACTCAATCAACTATCCTATAAAGGGTTCGATTCTCGGTCAAACTGTGGAATTTCACTAATGACGTTTGTGTTCGAACCCTGAAATTTTTTGGCTATAAAAGCTCTCATTATAAATGTTTCTCTAATAATCCTTCGATAATTCTATAACGTACTCCATTTTAATATAAAGTCAATGCTTCGTATGTAGAGCGATGATCTTATCGCACGCATTTTATAAGGAATAGTCTCTCGGGTTTTGTACAAAATGGAAATTCTATGATAAAAATTCCTCTAGAAGAGCATTCATTTACCTTCTTCTTAGACTACGTCCAATGAGGAATCGCTGAGAGTGCTCCTGGCTACACTGAAGAGGCATTGAATACTTCAATTGGGGATTCCCTTTAAATGCTGCCATCAGAGGTCGCCAGCGAGTTTCTAACCGAATCTAGAATTCTTTGGGCTATCACAAGCTTTAAACCTTTTAAGTCGCCAGGACCAGACAAAGTCTCAACAGCGGAGCTATAGGCAGTGGCTGATATAATTGTTCCCTGGCTTAGAGAGGTATACACATGTTGTATCAATCAGGCATACATACCATCAAAATGGAGAGAAACCAAGGTTGTTTTTACCCCAGAAGCGGGAAAGACGTCCCATACAGGAGCTAAGGATTTCCGGCCAGTTAGTCTATTGTAATATCTCCTTAAAGCCCTGGAGAGATTAAAAGATAGTTACCTTAGGGCTAAAATTGATCCTAGGGTTACAGTCCACTCAACAGCTTGCTTGCAGCATGGGCAAGTTCAGCGAAACCGCCCTGTATGATCTGGCCAGCTTTATTGAAGGATCCCTCCCTGTTAAGGAATATGCTATGGTAGCTTTCTTCGATATTGAGGGCAGCCTTTAATAACATAAATCCAACCGGTGTTAGAAACCCTGGTGGTTGACAGCAGTATACGTAGGTTCATTCATAGCCTTCTAATAAGAAATACATTTCAGGTAGTTTAGGGTCACTAACCTCCATAGATTTAACAGCAGGGGAACGCCCCGTGAGGGCATTCTGTCTTCTCTGCGTTGGAATGTAATGGGTGCCAGAGTTGTTGCCTATGCAGATGACGTGATAATAGCTGTTAGAGGGAAGTTTCTGGAGACTCTCAGAGACATCCTACAGCAGGCCCTTCATACAACCGCAGGATATGCTTCCGATAATGGTCTTGGTGTTAACCCGAATAAGACGGAACTAGGTCTTTTCACCAGGAGAAATAGATTGCCATCAGTTACACCGGTCTCTAAGGTATTTTACTGAACAATAAGTTGCACTTCAAACCCAACATTTTGGAAAGAGTAAATAAGGCTGTGGTAGCACACCAACCGTGGCGCTAAATGTTATACTTCATGTAATGTAGACGTTATAGCAGAGCAATATGCCGCATGTTCTGCTATTAGACTCAGGGATCTGTCAGTATAGTAAGGAAATGACTACGGACATAGTGCCGTTCTACACAAAATGTCTGACCTGACTGCACCACTCTTTGACAAGAAGTACCTCACTCTCATAGCTGACAGATCATAATGGAACTGTCGTATCCCAGAACATTCGTTAACTTTTAAACAACCGCTTCCAAACTCAATAACCAAGTGGGCTTTGGTGTCTTTTCTGAGGATCTTGAGTTATGACTTGCAAAAATATTGCCTGATTACTGCAGTGTTTACCAGGCAGAAGTCTTAGCTATTAAAGAGGTAGCGGAATGGCTGAAAATTAATGTTCTGACGAAAGTCGGTATCCCAATTTTCTCGGATAGTCAGGCTGCTATCGAGTCAATGGAAACTATATTACTGAATTCAAAAACTGCCCTCGACTGTCGCATATCTCTTAATGAGATATATGAAAAGTTCAGTATTCACCTGATATGGGAGCCGGGCCAAAGGGACATACTATGTAGGAAACTGCCAGGTAGATTAACTTGAAAGACTAGGAACTACCTTATACTCTCCAGGGGAACTGGAACATATGGGCATGTCTCCTGCAAGCTCTTCTTGAGAGATAGTACACTTATGGAAACAAATGACAGGTGATCACTAGTCAGGAACTGCATACATTCCAGGCTGAGGTGGCCCGGTTTAGACTCAAAGCGCACAGCTGTCGTTGTCGAGAACGAACGTCTCGCTAATCGTGTCTGTCGTGACAGGTCACTGTCATATTGTACGGCACGCAGAGAGATTAAAGGTCTTGCATAATGACTTTTGCAGAACCTGTGGAGATGAAGAGTAGGAGGAATCAATAGAACATCTTCTGTGTATGTTGCCCGCTCTCTCTAAAGGCGAAATGCAACCTTAGGCTCATGTTTCTTTGGGGAGTTAGCTAACTTGGCTGATGTTGGAATCCGCCAATTTTTGAGCTTTCTAAAGCAATCAAATTGGTTCAACGGGAGGGGCTAGGGATAAATTATGTTTTCCCTTATGTCGCTGTGGTATGCTAATGGACTATATAGTATAAGTGAGTCTGTTTTACAGACTGACACTCTTAACCTAACCTAAACTTCATCTAGCATATTTGAGCCCATTTTTCCGATCTTTTCAAATATATTGGTCCCACGAATTTTACTAATGTATTTACCTAAAATACGATTTACTTAATGTCTTTTAATGATAGATTGCAAATAAAAGTAGGAGAAAAAACTAATTTTAATATGGCATAGAAAATGTCGACCGTTAATCCGAAGTCGAAAGTCCTTAATCATAAATGGTGTGTTGACTTAGTCCTATATTCAGGAAACAATCATTCGTCCACAAATCTTTACCTAGTAGACTTAAGAGCTTCAGAGTGGCAGGCAGAATATCAGACTCCCTTAGACTATATAGACCTACAAAAAAAATAAGTCTAGGGTAGCCCGCCGCTTGAAGCGGAAGCAAGGAACAGACATATAATGGTTCCACTCATTCCTCCTCTTCTTAGTCACCACAGCTTCTGCAAAATACATTTCGCAAGATTTTCAACTTCTCTGCGTGTCGTCCAATATCGCAGAGACCCTTCATGACAGATGAAATAAGAAAAAGTTCGGTCTCGACAATGACTGTAGGGACTTGATGCACTTGAGTCCTGGCTGGGCCACATAAGCTTGGAGTGTAAACTGCTCCTGGCCTTTGTTATTACAAGTACAATGACTCTCAAGAAGAGTTTGCAGGTCGCTAAACGCATTTTCAATTATTCCAATTCCACTGGAGCGTGTAAGATAGTTCCTTGTATTTCTAGGTCGACTGTTTTGCAGTTCACTCCTAAGTCCCGATGGACCTGTATCACCCAAATCAGGTGAATTTTGAACTGCTCAACCCTCTTGTTAAGAGATCTGCGAAGGTGAAAGGTCTGGAAGATAGTTTCTTAAGACTTTATATCAGCTGGATTTTTATATTCAGAACTTTATTTCCCAGCCATTCTGCTACCTCTCTAATATTGAAATAATTGTTGCCATAAAGTGGTTCAATAATACAGGCACTGTTTGACATAGTCTCAAATTGTTCATTTATTTTCATCCATCGTGCTAACATTAATTCTTGAACAGACTGGGTAAGGTTCTACCTACGAAATTCATCTATCTCTGAGAACGGTCGATCAACATTCGATTCGGCATTGGTGGGCACATTCCATTGTTGAAGTCATTGATCCAGGTTTCTAGCCTACTTATCGATTTTTGGTTTACTTATAGCTAAATCTAATTTAATCCAATACAAGCCTTTGAAGAACTATACAATTATTAATTACTTTTGGGGAATTATACGTGAATGTCAGACCTTTACTATGATCTGAGCATAACACCAAAAGATCATACGCTATAGGATCCCTTGACGGTTCATATCAAACGCTCGAGAGTCTATGCTAGACTATACTGAGTGGTTCGCTCTAACTCTGTCCCATTGAATGAGAACCAGAAAGAATGAAGCTGCAATCGATACTGCAATATCAGGTCAATATTTTCTATGCCTGAAAACACAAGCCTTCTTCTCCGCTTGTGTTTTCCGGAAAAAAACGATGGATTTATGTACTTTCCTAATTTCGCCACATATCTTTGGTTCTTCTTAAACTGACCTTCATGGAGAGCTCTGGACTATCAATATATAGTGAATCGTGGTCTGAGTTAGTAAAAAAATTTAGCTTAAATGTAAATATCCTTCACAAAGAGATTTTTAACGTTTAACGCATACTGAAAGCGGTTGCAATGAAGGGAAGTGCTGAGATTGGCTTTCGATGTGCAGGATTATGAATTTTGCAGAGTGGTTAACGTCCTGGAACGCATCCTGCTGATGCGTTTTATTATTATTATTTTAGTGTTGATCACATGTGTAATACTGAATGGAATGCAGTCAATATTACACATGTTTAAGTATCGGGTCCGTCAATAAGAGCGCTACAAAAGTTTTTTTAAATAAAACAAAAACGGTTTTGGATATCACTGAAATTCTTTATTCCTGTGAAAGTACGTTCGATGCCATTATGTAGGGAACTCGATTTCTTTTGCATGGCCACTACGGTTACGCTTGCAGAAGTCCAGACGCTGAACCCAATTTTCGACGGTTTTCAAGCATAAATCGGCCGATACTGCTGCAATTTCACGTTCGATATTCGTACAAAGTTCATCAATCGTCGCTGGCTTGTTGGCATAGACCATAGACTTGGCGTAGCCCCACAGGAAATAGTTTAACGGCGTCAAATCGCACGACCGAGGCGGCCAATCGACTGGACAATTTCGTGAGATAACACGTTCTCCAAACTTGGTTTCCAATAAATTGATTGTGGCATTCGCTGTGTGGCTTGTGGCGCCGTCCTGTTGGAACCACATGTCCTCCAAGTCCATATCATCCAATTGGGGCCAACAATATTCGGTAGTCATTGAACGGTAGCGATTAACGTGCCGGTCTTGATCATCACGGAAGAAGTACGGCCCAATGACGCCGCCGGCCCATAAACCGCACCAAACCGTAATTTTTTCGGGATGCAATGATGACTCATGGAGTACTTGTGGATTGCTGTCTGACCAATAACGCACATTTTGTTTATTGACGAAGCCATTCAGCCAGAAATGAGCCTCATCGCTGAAGATGATTTTTCGATTTTTCGCGCTCTTAACGTTGAGGCCACTAACTCCGAATTTCGGTAGTAAATTTTAATAATTTCGACTCGTTGTTGGCTCGTATATCTTTCCATCATGAAATGGCAAACCTTACTAAGAGAAATGTCAAAAGAGCGGCAAAAATATGGCGTCGTTTGCTGTCCCTGTCGGTATAGTTTTGTAGCGTACCTGTTGAAAAACCCTGTATTAATCTTACAGCTGATTTTTTTTCCACAATTAAAGAAATTTTCTCCGAGGATGTGTATATAATCCTAGCCTTCGAGGTAGTTTAGCTTACTTCCATATCGATGCCTCCATTCTAAACTATGCTAAGTGCAAAATGGCAGTTCTTCAGGAGAGGCGATCAAAGTTTGATGCATTTTTTAAATTTGTGTGGAATTCCTTTATAATGCAAATCGAATGATCTTTACTGTTTTGTGAATAACTTTTGATTGGGTTGACGGATAAACACCAAATTTTGACTGAATATAATTTGGAATATTTGGAGGTTAAAAATGCAACTTCCCTAAAAACATGCTAAGTCTACTGCATGTTTTAGAATGGAGGTATCGATATGTTGTAGGTTCAAGAACCGAGTAATCAAGTAACCGATATTTTTGCAGCACTTCAAAAAACCCAACGATGTTGCCACGAGTGTGTCTGCAATATAAACAAGGTTTAATGATTTCAATCATACTACACTTTCGCCTCAAGTGTAACTTGTGATGGTTTTGAATAAAACAAAAATTAAAGTCATTTTGATATTTCAATGGGGGCCACAAGTTGGAAGAATGAGAAGCAGCAGCAGCAGCTACAACATCAACAGCAGCGGCAACAGGTCTCAATTGTTGCTTGCCATCGTTGTCGTTGTCGGCTCTGTGTGTTTGTTGCCGGTTACGGGGTGAAGATCGTGTTAGCGTCATCAAAAATGTAAGCCTTAACATAATCATCGATATTATCATTATTTTTGGACAAGTCGAGAAGACGACCCATATCATTAAAGCTCTTTTTTCCAAAACCCCAACTACACTGATCAGCGATCAATGATTGGTGATCAGCAACGCCACGTCTAAGTTCATTGTTTCTATGGAAGAAACAAACAGACAGAAAAATAGAAGATGATAACCTACAAAATCATACAAACAAATAGACAGACAGACGGGCGGACACACAAAAAACCTATCAAACGATTTTTGACTTGAAGTCAGAGTTTGAAGTCACTTGCTGCAGTTGTGCGGTGCATTGGTCATCATTGGGAAAAATTACAATTATTATGTTTTTCTCCGTCCCGCAACCCTATGTGGCATATATGCTAGAGAGGTGGCATTGGGATGTGTTGCCCATGAATTCATGTGTCTTTTTCTGTTGATTTTTCCTTCATAGATTTGTTTGTTTATTAGGTATACCCTGCTGACCGATCGACCGACCGACCATATCATTCCGTTTGGAATGTCTGGCCGCCTGCCTACTCCTTTTGTCCTCGGCAATTTGTGGTGTGTCGGCAAGGAGTTGGTGTATTGTATCTGCAGGGACCGCATGCCACTTTGGCAGTTATTTGAAGCTTAGTAGGCATTTAAGTCTTTATGATTTGGTCATATGTTTGAGCAGTTTTTTTATTGAGGCTGCGCGCTGTGATTTTGTCGTTATTATGATCATACAGTTGGGTGTTTTTTGTTTTGTTTTGCTCAAATGAGGCTTTTTTGCGCTTAAGTGAAATTACTTTTAGATGTTTGTCTCTACTTTTTTAAATGATAGCGTATTTTCATAATCCAGTCTTGTGAGTTTAAGACAGGGGCGTAGTGGGGAGTGGTCTCAGATTTTCAGCAGGTTATTAAGGGCGAGATACAGCATAATTTTCTTACTAACCTGCTGAATCTGTACTGATTTTTAGAGGGATGTTGCGATTTAGCTTATATATATAATTTTTGTTGAATAAAAATGGAAGGCGTTTGAGAGCCTTCTTTCATGTATGATACGAGAAGGCCTAGCATATCCAACTGAGCGCTTACAGTTCATTATTTGATGATGGCACTATGCAACAAAAAAAACATTTTGTATCCGAGACCTAATAAGGTTTTTTAATATAGATTGAGGTATACTATGTTATGAAACCAAACAAATTTTTTCATGGAAGTTACCTGTAGTATTTGGACCATATTTAGTATAAGCTCGATAAAGCCGAGATACCATTAAAATTATAGGAAATAATGAGGACTAAGAATGCTGAAAACACCTCTTTCTCTTAGAAGCGGAAGTTTAGTAAATGTCGTTAAAAAAATAAGAAAAAATTTGATTTTTAAAAAAAAAACATTTTTTGCTGGTACGGAAAAACCTTTAAAAATAGAAAAAAAGTATCTGGCCTAAGAATGCTGAAGTTTAGTAACTGTCGTTAAAACAATAAGAACAAATTAGACTTTTTTTTTAAAAAAAAAAATTATTTTTTGTTGGCACGATTCTATACCCTCCACCATGGGATGGGGGGTTAATTCATTTTTATACCCTCCACCATAGGATGTGAGGTGGATGTGAGGTGTCACTCAGTTTGTAACACCTCTACATATTTATCTGAGACCCCATAAAGTATATATATTCTTAATCGTCTTAAAATGCTAAGACGATTTAGCCATGTCCGTCCGTGCGTCTGTTGTAATCACGCTACAATCTACAATACTTGAGCTAGGTTGCTGAAATTTGGAACAGATACTTCTTAGAGCTGCAGGTAACTTGGGATTGAAAATGGGCAATATCGGTCCATATTTCGATATAGCCCCCATATACGAGTATAGCATCTTATTTATTGTGATTCCTACTGTGCTCATGTACTCTATATTTACAATATTTTTATACCCTCCCCATTTTTTCACTCCGTTTGTAACACCTATAAATATTGATCTGGGAACCCCATAAAGTATATATATTCTTAATCGTCTTAAAATTCTAAGACGATTTAGCCATGTCCGTCTGTTGTAATCACGCTACAATCAATAATACTTAAGCTAAGTGGCTGAAATTTGGTACATATACTTCTTATATATACTTCTTATATGAGCAACGCTAGTCATAGGTCCATGCATTGATATAGCCCCTATACAAAGGTCCCTCTAGATTTGATTTCTTAATGCCACAAAAACCTCAAATTTCAACGAATTTGGAAATTTGGTATAATGAGTTTATTAGTACCCGTAATCATTCACGTGCGATCCATGGTGGAGGGTATATAAGAATCGACATGACCGAACTTAACGCTTTTACTTGATTTAATTCCTGCTTTTCTCATACGAGTATACTATACATTTGCCATATTTATATACCCTACACCATAAGATGATGGGGTATATATTCATATTTGTATACCCTACATCATAAGATGATGGGGTATATATTCATTTTGTCACTCGTTTGTTACACCACTAAATATTGATCTGAGACCCCATAAGTATATATATTATTAAACGTCGTAAAATGCTAAGACGAGTTAGCCATGTCCGTCTGTCCGTCTGTCCGTCTGTTGTAATCACGCTACAATCTATAATACTTAAGCTAGGTGGCTAAAATTTGGTATATATACTCCCTATATCTGCAAGTATGTTGGGATTGAAAATGGGCAATATCGGTACAATTTTGGATATAGGCCCCATATAAATGGCATCTTCCCGATTTGACTTCTTAACGTCATAGAGACCACAAATGTCAACTGATCGGCCTGAAATTTGGTAACTGGGGTTTATTTATACCCGGTATCATTCACACGAGCAACAATAGTCATAGGTCCATGTTTTGGTATAGCCCCCATAAAAAGGTCCCTCTAGTTTTGATTTCGTAACGCCACAAAAACCTCAAATTTCAATGAAATTTGCCTGAAATTTGGTATAATGAGTTTATTAGTACCCCTTACCATACACGTGCGATCCATGGTGAAGGGGTATAAAAGATTCGGCATGGCGAACTTAACGCTTTTATTTGTTTTACATACTAAGGTTACTATAAAAACTGTACAAAATTTCAAGTGTTTGTATGTACAGAAATCTAAGTTATAAGACGTTAGATTTTTTTGCAAAATATTCTATTTGTATGGGAGATACCAAAAGGGGCTTGGCAATTTCGCCCATTTTTCACAAGACTGTAGGTACTATAAAAGAATTACACTTCACAAAATGTCAAGTATTTGCATGAACTAGAATGAAAGTTATAAGCCGTTAAGTTTGTGTGCAAAATTGTCCATTTGTTTGGGAGGTACAACCAGTAAGGAAAGGCAGAAAGTCGGGCGGGGCCGACTATATAATACCCTACACCTCCCTAACATAATAACGAAGCTGGAGGATATAAGCGTATCATACAGTGATATATTGTTAGCAGGAGATTTCAATTGTAACCTTCTGAAAGAATCGTATTTGTGTCAAGCTATGGAGTCAATAAACTTAACGCCTGTTAACACACATTTTCCTACACATTTTTCTTCGACCGTCAACACCCTCCTCGACCTGTTCTTAGTTAGTAACATAAATGCAGTAATGAAGTACGACCAATTGCATGGATCTCCATTTTCCAAACACGACATAATAATTATGTCTTATAATTGGACTTTACCTCCAACAGAGCAAACATTTACATTTAGAGACTTTAAGAGCCTTAACATTAACGCATTGCAGTATGATGTCAATGAAACGTATTGGGATCAGATATCAAACTGCACGGATGTAAATGAAAAATTAAACATACTGAACTCTAACCTCCTGGCACTGTACAATAAACACGTTCCTGTAAAAACTCGAAGAATTCAGTCTGAGGCTAAACCGTGGTTTAACACTGCAACTAAAATGTTGATACAACAGCGTGATATGGCATATAAGAAATGGAAGAGATATAAAACATCAGAGCATCATCTTATATATAAATCAGCTCGTAGAGCGGTAGTTGCCAAGATACTAAGAGATAAAAAACTATATTACCAGAATAAATTCAACGGTGCGATCTCGGGAAAACGAACTTGGAAAGAAATAAAACGAAATATTATTCCTAATACAAACTATGATAATATAAACGTGGATGTAAACATATTAAATACTAAATTTGTAAATATACCAGCAATTGATATACCACCGGAAGTGTGCACTGGTCCACGCGATTTCTACCTGAGAGAAAATGAATTCAGTTTTCGTATCACAACCGTACGTGAAGTATATGACGCCATAATGTCCATCAAATCGAGCTCTGTAGGATACGATGATATAAATCCTAAATTTCTAAAAATAGTGCTGTGCCAAATAATAATATACATTACTGATATTTTTAACACAGCAATAGTTAGCAGTACATTCCCAGCGGCTTGGAAAATTGCTAAGGTCATTCCTATACCAAAGGGTAATAACGAATTTAGACCAATATCAATATTGCCGTTTTTATCGAAAGCGTTTGAGAAAATTATTCACAATCAAATGCAATATTACATTTCGGAAAACCATTTGCTATCTCCGAGACAATCAGGCTTTAGGTCGAAGCACAGCTGTCTGACAGCGCTAACAGACGTCGTGGAAGTCATAAGGGCCAGAATGAATGATAGTGAGGTCATACTACTGGTCCTGCTCGACTATTCTGAAGCTTTTGACTCAGTTCACCATCGGATGCTTTGCCAAAAACTTTCGTTGGAGTTTAAATTTTCTAGTACAGCGATCCAGCTAATGTCGTCTTACCTGACAGGAAGATCCCAATATACTTCCAATAAGCAATATCAATCAGCCTTACTTTTGCTTAAAAGAGGTGTCCCACAAGGATCAATTCTTGGGCCCCTACTTTACTCTCTATACACAAATGACATTCCAAATCAAGTTACACACGCACAGATACAAATGTATGCGGACGATGTCCAACTCTACTTACCCTGTCGAGTCGACTCCATCAATGTAGCTGTTACACATCTCAACGAAGATTTATTACGAATAAGTAATTGGGCGTCTAACAACGGTTTACATCTTAACCCAAATAAATCAAAAGCTCTTATAATTCACAATCGAAAAGCGAATATTCCAAACGCTGTCCACCTTCGATTCGGTAGTACCTGCATTGAAGTTGTTGATAAGGCTAAAAATCTTGGTGTAGTGTTTAACAACAATCTCAACTGGTCAGACCATATAAACAGCACATGCGGTAAAGTATATTCTATGTTAAGGAACCTGTGGATGACGCAGTCCTTTACTCCATTACACATTAGATTACTCCTAGCTAAGAGCTATATCATACCTACACTCCTATATGGCGCTGAGTTGTATTCTGGATGTAATGCCAATGACAAAAGAAAACTGAACACAACATATAACAACATAGCCAGGTACATATATGGTCTAAGGAAATTTGATAGGATATCGAGTTATGCGACACAAATACTTCAAATGCCACTGGAAAACTACTTAAAATATAGATCCATAAATTTTCTACATAACATAATATATTCAGGTGAACCAAAATATCTACATGAGAAGTTAACTTTTTCAAGATCAAATCGTGGGAATAATATTAATCAAATATTCCATCGACGGCAAACATCAGAGGGACAGTTTTTCATCCGTACAATCCGTCTCTGGAACCAACTTCCAAACAATCTTCAGAAAATAAGCAACACAACAAAGTTCAAGAGGTGTGTTTTCACATATTATACCACTACATGAAATGTCTTTTCAATTCTATTTATTAAAATCTATTACTCGTATTGTAAACGAGAAAACTAATTATTATTTAATTACCTTGTAAGCATTTATTTAAATAATTTTGTAAAGATTATATGTTTTCAACAAATCAATGTAACACATAAATTCCAGTACTACTCTAATAAGATTCATATCTTGCTGTGCTGGAAATCACAATAAATAAATAAATAAATAAATAAATAACAATGCGATAAGGGTCATTGCCATAATAATTTGGAATAATTGGTAAATTGGTAGAAACATATTTTCTAATTCTGAAACGATAATCGCTAAATTAAGCAATATTCGTTCCTAAATTGAGAAACATCTTTCTGGAAAATTTTAATGATCGGAAGTACAATACAACTTCTATAGCGGTTTGATACCAAATCAGGAGGAACATATATATGGAGCTTTATTATAAATCTGAACTGATCTTCCCTGAATACTTATTCATGTAAAACAACCTCCTTCCTTTCGTACTGATCGGATATAAAATACAGTCTCTACAGCGCTTACAGGTCAAATCGGGGGTAACATATATATGGGTGTTATATCTAAATCTAAACCGAGTTTCTCCGAATTTGGCAGTATTCCTTCACGTAGAAAGAAACTTATTTTTGCCGACTTTCGCACTGATCGGATATAAAATACAGTTTTTTCAGCGCTTGCATGTCAAATCGGGGTAACATATATATGGGGGCTATATCTAAATCTGAACCGATTTTAACCAAATTCAATAGGGATCGTCCTTGGGCCAAAAAAAATATATGTGTAAAGTTTCGTCGAGATCGGACCATAATTGCGACCTGTACTTTGATTACAAGAATACATGCACAGACAGACGGACAGACGGACATAGCTAAATCAACTCAGAAAGTGATTCTAAGTCGATCGGTATAATAAACGATGGGTCTATTTCTTCTCCTTTTGGGTGTTACAAAAAAATGCACAAAGTTATAATACCCTGTACCACAGTGTGGTGTAGGGTATAAAAAGGGGCGCAGCCACTTCGCCCATTTTTCTCGAGGTAATAGCGACTACTAAACTAATACTATGTGTATAATTTCAGAGCATGCAAATAAGTAGTATAGAAGTTATTATATAATCAATATTTCCCTAATTGTTAACCCTTTGTGGGGGAGGTACTAGAAAGAGTGGACTAATATGGCCCATCTTCGAACTTAGCCGGAGATAGAAGAAAATATTACCACATAGCAAATTTGAAGTCAATCCGTTACTCCTTTCAAGAGTTATCGTGCGCACCAGCCAGCAGACAGACAGACGGACGGACGGACATTGCTCATTCGACTTAAAATAACCCAAAACAGATTTCCGCCGAATATACTTCGGGTCTTAGGTCACTCCTTCGATGTGTTACACTTTTGGCTCGTAGCAAATGATATACGTAGTATGTTCAAAAAATATTGCGAATTTTGTATTTTTTCAAAAAGTATTTATTTATTCATGAATATCTATTTGGTCCCCTTCAAAGTAATTCCCCTCGGATATAATACACTTCTGCCAAAAGTTTTTTCCAATCCTCGAAGCACTTCAAATAATAATTTTTTGTGATTTTGTTTAGCTCCTCCTTCGATGCCGTCTTTATCTCCTCAATCGTGGCGTAGCGTCGTCCTTTCATGGGCCTTTTCAGTTGTGGGAACAAAAAATAGTCACAGGGGGCTAGGTCAAGGGAATACGGTGGCTGCGGCACCATTACTGTGTTGTTTTTGGCCAAATATTCGCTCACAAACATCGATGTGTGTGCAGGGGCGTTATCATGGTGCAAAAGCCAGTTTTTGTTCTTCCACAAATCCGGGCGTTTTTGGCGGATTGCTTCGCGCAATTTGCGCATAACTTGCAGGTAATATTCTTTATTGACCGTACTACCCTGTAGCAAAAACTCATAATGCACCACGCCCCTGCAATCAAAGAAAACTGTGATGTTTTCGTCTGTTGTTGACGTGGTCGTGCGTCCGGCACGCTGTTCGTCCTTCGCATCCTCCCGGCTCTCTAAGAACATTTAGTACCACCGATAAACGTTGCCTTGGTCCAAGGTAGCTTCACCATATGCCACAGTCAACATTTCACACAAAATTTGATGCTGATTTATTGATCCATTTTCTGAAATATATAAAAATCGAAGACAACTTAAAAAACATCCAAGCACAACAGCTTTCAAAAATTAACTAAACATTCAAAATGGCCGAACTTCTCAGTATATGTAAGGGACATGAGTACCAATATTATGCTGCAAAAATATCAAAAATCAAAAAACGTAGCCCGCGGAAATTAAAAATTCGCGATATTCTTTGAACATACCTCGTATACCCTCCTCTCTAAGGTGAAGGGATAATTAGCCACCAATTTCGCCAAACCGAGTATAAGGTAATACTACCCTTTGGTAGTAAAATCGAACAGATACTGTGAAGTCCGTGTATTTATTACTGTTATTAAAGGCACCTTCCAAGAAAATTAGAATTTGCATGACTTTTTTTTTTTAAATTTACAGTTAAAAATTTTTTAATATTTTTTTCGTGTTTAGGACTCCATATCACAACAGAAAATGTTATGCGCAGCCCTTCGACAAAAAATTTGTTTCAAAGTGAGGTGTAAAGAAATGGTAAACTGAAATTGGACATACATATACGTCATATACGGAAAAGCCACGATCACATGTCCGCAATCTATCAAAAAATGAAATCCATAAGTGATCTTATAAGTACACAAATCCGTTTTCATAAAAAGTAAAAAAAATAACCTGTAATTTATTTCAATTTATAATTCTACATCTCTAAAAAAAACACCCTTGAATAATGACAAATTGAACTGCATTAAAATTCAAACATCATTTCCTCTAAATCTTTAACTATTTTCCTTTCAAACCCCTTCCCCGCTCTCAAACTCCGCCACTGCTTCCCACACATTTTGCCGAAGGTGGTAACTTTCTAAGCACTAAAAACAAAATCCGAAATTCAATTGTGATTGGTTTGGCAAGGGTTAAAAAGTCAATATGCCATCTTCAAATAACGATGAAATGATATTATGTTAAACGAAAACGTTTAAAATGCGATTTTTATGTTTCATTTGCGTACGAAATCTAATTAGAAACATTGTCTGTGAACGTTGCAGAGTTTGGGATGGTGGGAAAGAAAATTTGTAAAAATTTCTAAACAAGAATTTTGTAGAGATATTTCTAGGTGAGTCACTTTTTATCCACTCAGCTAAGGGGGGGGGGGGTATATATCATTTGCTAAGAACCAAAAGTGTAACACATCGAAGAAGTGACCGAAGTATGTTCGGCGGATTTCAGTTTTGGGTCATTTTAAGTCCAATGAACAATGTCCGTCCGTCTGTATGTCTGTTTGCTGGTGCGCACGATAACTCTCGAAAGGAGTAACCGATTGACTTCACATTTGGTATGTGGTAATATTTTCTTCTATCTCCGGCTAAGTTCGAATATGGGCCATATTGGTGCACTCCTTCTCGTACGGCCCCCCACAAAGGGTTAACATTTAGTGAAATATTGATTATTTAATAACTTCTATACTACTTATTTGAATCATCTGAATTTCTACACATAGTATTAGTTTATTAGTCACTGTAACCTCGAGAAAAATAGGCGCAGTTGCCACACCCCATTTTGGTACCTCCCACACAAATGGAAAATTTTGAACCAAAAGTTAATAGCTTATAACTTTTTACCAGTGCATTTAAAAACTTGAAATTTTGTACAGTGTAATGGTTTAATAGTACCTACAATACAGAAAAATATGGGCATTATTGCGACGCTCCCTTTGGTACTTCCCACACAAATGGACCATTTTGTACCAAAAGTTACCAGCATATAATTTTAATACCAGTGTATACAAATGCTTGAAATTTTGTACAGTGTAATGCTTTTATAGTATCTAGAGACCACACAAATGGACCATTTTGTACCAAAAGTTACTAGCTTTTAACATTAATACCAGTGCATACAAATACTTGAAATTTCCTACAGTGCAATGATTTTATAGTAACTAGAGTCTAGAGAAAAGAGGCCGTAATTGGCACGCCCCTTTTGGTACCTCCCACACAAATGGACCATTTTACACCAAAAGTTAATAGCTTATAATAATAATAATACCAGTGTATATAAATACTTGAAATTTTGTGCAGAGTAATGTTTTTATAGTACCTAGAGTCCAGAGAAAAGTGACCGTTATTGGGACGCCCCTTTTGCTACCTCTCACACAAATGGAGAATTTTGTACCAAAAGTAAACAGCTTTGAACTTTAATACCAGTATATACTTTAAAGTTATTAAATGCAATTTAAAATGATAATAATTTAAATACAACAAACAAATAAATAAATTTACTAATATTTTTTGAGACTCAAGGCTTACCCGACTGAACTTTCTTATTTGTTGACTTTATTCAAACTACCCACCTAACTAACATCCGACTATCACCTATCTATGTGGGCAATGGCAAATGGACTGGGCATCAACCCCATGAAGACCGAGCTAGTACTATTCACCAGACAGAATAAGAAACCACATTTCACCAAACCTATTCTGGACGGAGTGGAGTTGAACCTGTCCTACCTTGGTGTCATACTTGACCAGAAATTGAGATGGAAAAGAAACACAGAGGAAAAAGTCAAAAAGGGATTGAACGCACTATTCTCGTGTAGAACCTCCATAGGTAAGAGCTGGGGTCTCAAGACAAGTACCATCCTCTGGATGTATAAAGCTATAATGCCTCCTATACTTACCTATGTCTCAGTGGTATGGTGGAAGGGGACAGAAGTTAAATATCTGCTTAAAATGTTAGAGAGAGTACAAAGAGTGGCATCATTATTTATATCCGGTGCGAGAAAGAGCACACCGCAGGCGACACTCGACATGGTATTGAACCTACAACCTGTAGGTCTTTTGTGCTACAAAATGCGCTCTCAGACTCCAAGAAGCTCGTGTGTGGCGTAACGCGGATTGGGGCCACTCGGCCATTCTCATTGAGACATCAAGAATGTGTGACCTAAGGGCTCTGGCAGGACCAGGGATGGTCCACGACATGATTTTTTAGGTTTACGACTGTCAGAAAGGTGTAAACCTATGAAATGTTGTAAACTGTAATATCAGTTCTAAGGACACTGCAGACTTCAGCCCTTCACGTAAAAATCTGGTGGACACCATATAAAAACTAATCGAAATCCGAGATACAACTTTATTTAAAATTTTTTTGAGAAAATATATGTTTTTGATCGAATACCGATATTTACACAATGGTGTGATATATTGTACAACCCGAACATTAATTACGTTCAAAATGGAGAAATCAACTATTTCGGCGGTAAATCTACTTTTTCAACAACGGCACGCACATCTTTTCAGATCATAAAAATTCACCTTTCTTCACATCTTTTGTAGACCATTTAATTTATATTCTTGACGAACCATAAATCGTTCAGTTTCAGTTTTTTTTTTTTGCAAAATATTATATAAGTTCTGATTCACACGAGGCAATTTTTTTTAAAGCAAGTATCAAAGTTTGTAGTTTGTCTGCCTCTCTCCAACAAACTTTGACACCCCACCCATTTCTGTGCCTGTTGCAAAAACTAGAAGGCCTTACTTATTCTGGAATATGACAAAAAATCGACATAACACAGAGGAAAAAGTCAAAAAGGGATTGAACGCACTATTCTCGTGTAGAACCTCCATAGGTAAGAGCTGGGGTCTCAAGACAAGTACCGTCCTCTGGATGTATAAAGCTATAATGCCTCCTATACTTACCTATGTCTCAGTGGTATGGTGGAAGGGGACAGAAGTTAAATATCTGCTTAAAAAGTTAGAGAGAGTACAAAGAGTGGCATCATTATTTATATCCGGTGCGAGAAAGAGCACACCGCAGACGACACTCGACATGGTATTGAACCTACAACCTGTAGGTCTTTTGTGCTACAAAATGCGGTCTCAGACACCAAGAAGCTCGTGTGTGGCGTAACGCGGATTGGGGCCACTCGGCCATTCTCATTGAGGCATCAAGAATGTCTGACCTAAGGGCTCTGGCAGGACCAGGGATGGTCCACGACATGATTTTTTAGGTTTACGACTGTCAGAAAGGTGTAAACGTCACATACGTCATAAACCCGTCTGAAATGTATGAAATGTCGTAAACTGTAATATCAGTTCTAAGGACACTGCAGACTTCAGCCCTTCACGTAAAAATCTGGTGGACACCATATAAAAACTAATCGAAATCCGAGATACAACTTTATTTAAAATTTTTTTGAGAAAATATATGTTTTTGATCGAATATCGATATTTACACAATGGTGTGATATATTATACAACCCGAACATTAATTACGTTCAAAATGGAGAAATCAACTATTTCGGCGATAAATCTACTTTTTCAACAACGGCACGCACATCTTTTCAGATCATAAAAATTCACCTTTCTTCACATCTTTTGTAGACCATTTAATTTATATTCTTGACGAACCATAAATCGTTCAGTTTCAGTTTTTTTTTTTGCAAAATATTATATAAGTTCTGATTCACACGAGGCAATTTTTTTTAAAGCAAGCATCAAAGTTTGTAGTTTGTCTGCCTCTCTCCAACAAACTTTGACACCCCACCCATTTCTGTGCCTGTTGCAAAAACTAGAAGGCCTTACTTATTCTGGAATATGGCAAAAAATCGACATAACGCATAAAATTACTGATGATCCCAGCGTCCACAGCATAATTAGAAGGCATTTTCTCCAATAGGTCTCATGTGCATTCTGATTTTCGAAATCTATTAGAATCGGAACGATCTAAAAAGTTGCTGGAAGTTTACTCTTTACTTAAAATTTGCGAAAAAGGACAACTTTGAAGGCATTGAAGATAGAGATTCGAGTGAAGAAGAAACCTAATTTATAAACAAATAATAATTCATTTGAACAAATAAATAAACTTGAAAGTTCAAAATATAAATATTTTTTTTCTTTTCTATTGACTTGCTAATTATTTACTGTTAGTGACAAAGTCAAGTTTCCGACATTAGGTTCACGACGTTGTATACGTATGTCGAATACGTCTCAAATGTATGTCATATACGTCACAGTTTAAGACGGACCATCCCCGGGCAGGACCGACGATGGTTAATGAGTGCCGTTTGAAACTACAGCAACTGACAGACGTAATCAGACTGTGCGGATCCACGGACACTGTGATATCGCGGGGAACGAGAAGGCTGGCGAACTCGCGCGAAATGGATCAGCGATGGACGCTGCAAGGATTGAGACATCCCTATATCCCCCCTTATGCGATTTTTTCAGTAACATAGAGTGTTTCTACAAAGTCCTGGCAAACCAGAAATGGTCGAGCAGATCTGACTGTAAAATTACTAAATCTCTATGGCCAGCCATATCGAAATCTAGGACCAAAGATCTTCTTAACCTCACTAAGAGGGACATTCGTTTAATGCTAGGCACGCTGACTGGCCACTGTAATGTTAGATATTTAATATCCAGTGGCAGAGTGATTCTGCCGACTACTGTCGACTGTGTGAGGATGAGGAGAAACTGGAAACAATCGAACACCTTCTCTGTCAATGTCCTACTCTATCAAGACGAAGACATCGCTATCTAGGTGATTACACGATACAAAATCTGGAATCTCTAACATCCCACGATTTTGATAGAATCATGGGCTTAATAGGTTGCTTAAGATGCATGGTTTGACATCAACTCATCTAAACCTCTCCTAAAAAGCCATCTTTCCTCTCTCTTTTCCATACTCATCACCTCCTTAATCTTCTTCGACCTCTCCCTCTTCATTTACTAATCTTCTCAGGACGAACTCAATGGACCAAATGGTCTCCGAGTGAAGTGGATTGGACTATTTTTCAAATAATTTAGAAATTATCAAATAAAATAGAAATATAAAGTTTAAAAAAATTAGATATTCTCATACTACTTTTTTTAAATGACATTTTTGCAGAAAATTTCTACCCTCACAGATTTTCCCATATCATATCATTTTCACAATACAACAAAAATATATATATATTTATGCCTCAAGCTCTGAACTCAAATTGTACTTGTTTATACAGAGACAAAACAATATAATTGTCCCCTGAAACCAAAAAAAAAAAAACGTATTTATACCCATTTCAGTTGTTTTTGCTTTCATTTCAAAGCCATCACAATGTGATCATATCAGTCAGTCATGAAGAAGAAGACATATTTCTGCAAACATACAATAAATCCCAGCAAAGTATTTGGGTAAGGGAAATGTATTTATGATAGACAATTATTGTCGGTTTTTATTTCAAATGTTTGAATTATTTAATAGTTAATTTCATTTTTAATATGTTCTACGAGTACTTATTTTATACCCTCCCTATTTTCAGTTTGCTGACATCGGCTGATCTGTCAAAAGTCGTGATAATACATCCTGAAAAAGTGGCCTGGAAAGTATCAATAAGTAATTTATTTTTTCTGAAACAAAAAAGGCGATGACTTTCAGGAACTTTCCGAACAAGTTCTTATTTTAGAGACTTTTGATAAATAGGTAATCTTTTTAAAGCTTTTGACAACGAAAATAAGGTTTTAATGGTATGGATAAAAATCAGATGGACAGACAGTCTACTTTTCGAAAAAAGACGGACAGACGGATATTAAGGTTATAACAACAGAACAATTCCAGTCGCATATACCGTTTCGCCAAATTCCTTAATATCATTTTTCGTAGGATTTTCAACAATATTCTTCATATTTGTAACGAAAAATTTCGCTGGTCCTCAACACACATGTCATCATTTTCGAAACGCTGTGCCTGCACTTGAGCACACGTTGAATTAAGTACTTTAAAGTCATATAAATATCCAACTATCCATCGTAGAGAGATGGATGAATGGTACTTACCACACTCCAACACAACAGCAACAACAAAAAGAACATGAAACATCCACTCACCACTCCAACAGCGGCAACCGACAGACGAACAGACAGCAATTGTAATGATATCTTAACCATTTAAGTGTCGTCATTTTATTCAGTTTCAAACAACATCGCAACTGAAAACAAGTTCTTTCTTGAATCTTGAGTCTTCAGTTGGTCTAAATGTACAGCTCCAAACACGACGTTTGTATAGTACTCCTCTAAAACAATAACAACAACAACAGAAGACAACACATCGGTGGTTCCAGTATTAAGGCTATAAAAACTCATTATGATACCCTGATTTCTTCCTCAAAAATGTTACGACCAACAAAACTGCACTTCTGATCAAGTGGTTGGTGTCTTAGCTGAATTTTGTCTGTCTGTCTGTCGGTGTTGGAGGTTTCTTTTTGTTTCTATCTATTATAAAATTAAAACAAAACAAAATCAAATCTAGCTTTTTCGCCTTTTTTTGTTGGTTGGTCTAGAGTCTCGATCTTTTTTTGCAGTACATTATGACCTCTTGACTGACAATATCAAGACGCCTCCTACGCTTTTCGCATTTTGGTGGTGTATCTTGGCTGTCCGTGTGTGCCATGTGTGTCTGTTTTTTTCTGCGATGGCTTGGCTATCATTATTGTGGGAAAACAATAAAAAATGAGATTTCGTAGCAAAAAATTTAATTAGGTTTTTGTTTCGGATTTCTTGTACTACATTTTCAACATTTAGGATGAATAACCAATTTAAGATTTCGGTTTGTGGGGAAGTTACTCCTAAAGAAGGATTTAAAGACTACCTAAGAGTTCTCCGATTTCATTAGATTACAAAAGCATTTTTTGGAAAATTAGCTTTTTGTGAAAATTTATCTATTGGAAAAATTTTTCTTTCCAACGTTTCTGTACGAAAAGTTGTAAGGCACAACTTTTCTACACGAAAAGTTTTTAGGGACAACTTTTCTATACGTAAAGTTGTTTAGGGACAATTTTTCCATACGAAAAGTTGTTTAGGGGCAACTTTTCTATACGAAAAGTTGTTAGGGACAACTTAACTTATCTATACCAAAAGTTGTTTAGGGAGAACTTATCTATACCAAAAGTTGTTCAGGGAGAACTTTTCTATACGAAAAGTGGTTTAGGGACAACTTTTCTATACGAAAAGTTGTTTAGGGACAACTTTTCTATACGAAAAATTGTTTAGGGACAACTTTTTTTCTATGTGAAAAGTTTTTTTGGTACAACTATTCTATACGAAAAGTTGTTTAGCGACAACTTTTCTATACGAATTTTCTATACGAAAAATTGTTCAGGGACAACTTTTCTATACCAAAAGTTGTTTAGGGAGAACTTATCTATACCAAAAGTTGTTTAGGGAGAACTTATCTATACCAAAAGTTGTTTAGGGAGAACTTTTCTATACGAAAAGTTGTTTAGGGAGAACTTTTCTATACGAAAAGTTGTTTAGGGACAACTTTTCTATACGAACTATTTTTTAGGGACAACTTTTCTATACGATAAGTTGTTTTGGTACAACTTTTCTATACGAAAAGTTGTTTAGCGACAACTTTTCTATACGAAGAGTTGTTTAGCGACAACTTTTCTATACGAAGAGTTGTTTAGGGACAACTTTTCTATACGAAAAGTTTTTTAGGGACAACTTTTCTATACGAAAAATTTTTTAGGGACAACTTTTCCATACGAAAAGCTGTTTAGGGACAACTTTTTTATACGAAAGTTGTTTAGGGACAACTTTTCTATACGAAAGTTGTTTAGGGACAACTTTCCTATACGAAAACTTGTTTGTTTTGCGACAATTTTTCTATACGAAAACTTGTTTGTTCTGGGGCAACTTTTCTATACGAAAAGTTGTTTTGGTACAACTTTTCTATACGAAATGTTTTTAGGGACAACTTTTCTATACGAAAAGTTGTTTAGGGACAACTTTCCATACGAAAAGCTGTTTAGAGACAACTTTTCTATACGAAAGTTGTTTATGGACAACTTTGCTATACGAAAACTTGTTTGTTTTGCGAAAATTTTTCTATACGAAAACTTGTTTGTTTTGTGACAACTTTTCTATGCGAATAGTTGTTTTGGGTCAACTTTTCTATACGAAAAGTTTTTCTGGGTAAAATGTTCTATACGAAAAGTTATTTTGGGACAACTTTTCTATACGAAAAGTTGTTTTGGGACAACTTTTCTATTGTTTTGGGACAACTTTTCTATACGAAAAGTTGTTTAGGGACAACTTTTCTATCCGAAAAGTTGTTTAGGGACAACTTTTCTATCCGAAAAGTTGTTTAGGGACAACTTTTCTATCCGAAAAGTTGTTTAGGAACAACTTTTCTATCCGAAAAGTTGTTTAGGAACAACTTTTCTATCCGAAAAGTTGTTTAGGAACAACTTTTCTATCCGAAAAGTTGTTTAGGAACAACTTTTCTATCCGAAAGGTTTAGGGACAACTTTTCTATACAAAAGTTGTTTAGTGACAAGTTTGCTATCCGGAAAGTTGTTTAGTGACAACTTTTCGTATAGAAAAGTTGTTTGGGGACAACTTTTCTATACGAAAAGTTTTTGGAGAACTTTTCTATACGAAAAGTTGTTTTGGGTAAAATTTCTTATAAGAAAAGTTGTTTTGGTAAAAATTTCTTATAAGAAAAGTTGTTTTGGGACAACTTTTCTGTACGAAAAGTTGTTTTGGCACAATTTTTCTGTACGAAAAGATGTTTGGGTACAACTATTCTATACGAAAAGTTGTTTTGGTACGACTTTTCTATACGAAAAGTTGTTTTGGTACGACTTTTCTATACGAAAAGTTGTTTGGGTACAACTATTCTATACGAAAAGTTGTTTTGGTACGACTTTTCTATACGAAAAGTTGAAACAACTTTTCTATACACAAAGTTGTTTCTATACGCAAAGTTGTTTTGGTACAACTTTTCTATACGAAAAGTTGTTTTGGCACAATTTTTCTATACGAAAAGTTGTTTGGGTACAACTATTCTATACGAAAAGTTGTTTTGGTACGACTTTTCTATACGAAAAGTTGTTTTGGTACGACTTTTCTATACGAAAAGTTGTTTTGGTAAAACTTTTCCATACGAAAAGTTGTTTTGGTAAAACTTTTCTATAAGAAAAGTTGTTTTGGTAAAATTTTTCTATACGAAAAGTTGTTTTGGTACAACTTTTCTATACGAAAAGTTGTTTTGGTAAAACTTTTCTATACGAAAAGTTCTTTTGGTAAAACTTTTCTATACGAAAAGTTATTTTGGTACAACTTTTCTATACGAAAAGTTGTTTTGGTACAACATTTCTATACGAAAAGTTGTTTTGGTACAACTTTTCTATACGAGAAGTTGTTTTGGCACAACTCTTCTATACGAAAGGTTGTTTGGGTACAACTTTTCTATTCGAAAAGTTGTTTTGGTACAACTTTTCTATACCAAAATTTGTTTTGATACAACTTTTCTATACGAAAATTTGTTTTGATACAACTTTTCTATACGAAAAGTTATTTTGGAACAACTTTTCTATATAAAAATTTGTTTTGGTACAACTTTTTTATACGAAAAGTTGTTTTGGCAAAACTTTTCTGTACGAAACGTTATTTTGGTACAACTTTTCTATAAGAAAAAATTCTTTTGGGAATGATCTTCTATACAAAATGTAGCCGAGGGACAATTTTCCATAAAAAAAAGTTTTTTTCGCTCTATATCATAGTTATTTGTCAACTTTTATAAAATCAAACATGTTTTGGAACGCCTTGAAACAAATCTTAAAATCTTTTCCTTAGAAGATCTTGTTTTAAACAGCTTTTCTATAGGGAAATTAATTTGGGAAATTTGTCTATAAGAAAAGTTGTATTATCGTAAATGGTAAATACGATTTTTTTGGTACAAAAAAGTTTTCCATTGGAAAAGCTACATTGGGAGAACTTTTCTATTGTACAATTTGCTGACAAGAGTCGCTTAAGAATTTTTTTTAGAAATAGATATTCTCAAATTTTACACAGAAAACATTATTGCGGGACAACGTTTTTTACATGAGAAAAATGTCGTTGGACAACCTTTCTACAGGAAAGTAGTTTTTGGAAATTTTTTCTTTAGGGAAAGTTCATTTGCGACAAATTTTCTATAGGAAAGGTAGCTATGGCACAAGTTTGCTACAGGTTGATTTCAGGCATCCTTTCGATAAGAACATGCTTTGGAACAACTTTTTATACCCTACACCACACTGTGGTACGGGGTATTATAAGTTTGTTTCACGGCAGATGTTTGTAACACCTGAAAATAACACAGCTAGACCCACCTTAAAGTATACCGATCGACTCAGAATCACTAGCTGAGTTGATTTCTGTCCGTCCGTCCGTCCGTCTGTCCATGTAAATTTGTTCGTCGACTACAGGTCGCAATTTCACTCCGATCGTTCTGAAATTTTGCAATTTAGAGTATTTCGCAGCTATTGAATTTGGTTGAAATCGGTTCAGATTTAGATATACCTCCCATATATATCTTTCGTCCGATTTGGCCCTTTAGTCCTATAGAAGCTGTATTTCACATCCAATCATTTTGAAATTTAGAATGGTAGAGTTTCTTGATCCATGAACCAACACTACCGAATTTGAAGAAAATCGGTTAAGATTTAGCTATAGCTCCCATATATGTGTTTCGTCCGATATGGCCCTTTAGTTCTATAGAAGCTTTGTTTTACATCCAATCGTTTTGAAATTTAGAATGGTAGAGTTTCTTGATCCATGAACCAACATTGCCGAAGTTGAAGAAAATCGGTTAAGATTTAGCTATAGCTCCCATATATATGTTTCGTCCGATTTTGCTCTTTAGTCCTGAAGAAGCTGTATTTTACATCCAATGATTTTGAAATTTAGAATAGTATAGTTTCTTGATCCATGAACCAACACTACCGAATTTGAAGAAAATCGGTTAAAATTTAGCTATAGCTCCCATATATATGTTTCGTCCGATTTGGCTCTTTAGTTCTATAGAAGCTATATTTTAGATCCAATCGTTTTGAAATTTAGAATGGTAGAGTTTCTTGATCCATGAACCAACATTGCCGAATTTGAAGAAAATCGGTTAAGATTTAGCTGTAGCTCCCATATATATGTTTCATCCGATTTGGCTCTTTAGATCCAATCGTTTTTATACCCTACACCACACTGTGGTACAGGGTATTATTTAAGTATAAAATGTTCCAAAAGTAAATTTATGTAAACAATTTATACATGAATTACAAAATTTATATATCAGAGTTATTCAATATTACGAGAGTGGTGTAGGGTATTATATAGTCGGCCCCGCCCGACTGTAGCCTTTCCTTACTGGTTATTACGAAAGTTGTTTTGGGACAACTATTAAAAACATGTTAAGCAACTTTGCTGTAGGAAAAGTTATTTGGAAAGAAAAATTCTATAGGAAGACTTGCTTTAGGAAACTTTTTGGGAACATCATTTTGGTGGAAAAAGTAGTTTTGGGAGATTTTTGTTGGAAAACTTTGCTATATGAAAATTTCCTATAGGATATGTTGTTTTAATGTAATTTTCTACAGGAGGTGTTGTCTTGGGGAAACTTTTCCATAGCAAAAGTGGTTTTACGTCAACTTTTCCCATAAGAACATTTACATTACCAAAACATTCTAGGAATATTGGTTTTGGAAAAACTTGTCTAGAAGAGTACTTACATTGGGACAACTTTTATGAAAGAAAGTAGCTTTGGTTTGTTCCAAAATTAGTTTTGGGACAACTCTGTAAAGGAATAATTGTTTTGTTTTCTTCAAGTAATTTATTTAGCTGACCGAAATCAATACCGCCAAAGCAATCAATGAATTTGCATGTCTTGCATTAATACCTCCAAAGTTCTGGGTGTTTTTGTCATTTCCTGTTCCTCCATTTCAAGTAAAAATAAATGTTATACACAGTAAAGTTCCTGTTGCTATGTCATGATGTGTCTAGTCGTCGTCGCTGTTGTCAGTGTCTAACAAGTGTTGTAGTCTCTCTTCGTTGTTGTTTTTGCTATTGTTATTGCTATTTGCATTAATTTATTTTTTATTCATAGGAATAATGACAATCGCTTAAGGGGTTTCACATGAATACAAAGTGAACATTTCAAACACGCGAACGAAATTGCTTTTTGTTGTGTAGTTTTTTTTTGTGGGGCAAAAGGAAATCATAAATGTTGAACTTAGTCTTAGTGGAATATGTTGTTTGATACTGCAAAATTTCCATTGCTATTTTGTGGATTATTTCTTCCTTGCTAGGTTAACTTTGTTCTCATGTGGGAAAGGACATGTGTGTGGTATGTGAGCTCATGTGTATGGGCATATTCAGAAAAGTATATGTGGACTTCTGGCAATTTTGGTTAGGTTCAGCTCAGTTTAGTACATTGTTTAGGAATGTTCATAACCTTGCCAACACTATATGAATTGTTATTATTTTCTTAATGTGCATAGTTTGCATCCATATGAGATTGAATGGAATTTTTAGGCAATGTTTTGATGGCGGGAAATAAAGGGGTACTGAATAATAGGTGTTCAAAAAAGACCTAAAAGAAAAATGAATATATTTTTGCACTATATTTAATTTTTGGAAGAACATTTCAAAAGAACATTCTTTATCTTTGATATTCACTCCTAACTACAGCAATTTTTTTCTTAAACTCTACTCTAATTATTTGAAAATGTGTGAGCCAAGGGAAATTAGGCTTTTTTGATATTCCAAAGAATTTATGACATTGACATGCGCTCTTAATATGTTGTATATTTTATATCATCCTTAAGACTGAACCAAATATAAAAGTATTCAACAGGAAGTACATGGAAAACTTTTTTAACAATTTGCACATAATAAATTTTCTTCATGCCAATAATTAACCAAACTTATAGTTATAGAACTTTTTGCAGAAAAGTTGGCGGTGAATTTTATGGGAATTCTACATGAAACGTAATTAGTTTAAGTAGGAAACGAAAAGAAATATTTTAATTACCACTCAATTGAATGTATGTACACGCAATAAACAAATTATGTACACATGAACGAAATTCTAGAGCAGTGTTTTTCCTCATGCTTTGTGTCTCGGCCCACTTCCGGGATCTTGAATAATTCAATAACCGTTACACATAATCACAGAACTTTCGTTAGTAAAATGATTGTGTTGGACCTAATCTTCTTTACCAGTATTTATACAAAATGTTCGAATTTGGCTCTATAAAAATGTCTATGATATACGAGGTTTGCTTTAAAACGGTGAATTTTAAAATTTCGGTGGCTCCGCATATTCTATCTATTTTTTTGTTATGCACAAATTTGGTTGTGAAACGTTTAGAACCGAAGTTTTGCTAAATTTTTACCAAAAGAACTTTTGCAAGAGCATTGTTCAGGAGCTGTTGACTGATGTCAAAGTCGATTCAGGTTTGCTCAGATGGTGAAAACTGGCTCATGTGCCACATTTTCCTGTTCCAAAAACTGAAAAACGAATGAAACGGTTATCCAAAAAAGGGCCATACCAAAAAACGTATATCAAAAGAAAAGCATTAGTACCATTATCCGCAGGGCATTACTTAGTACGGTGAAAAATTGATATTAATGATTAAATATGTATTTTGGATGTTTTTTAGCAAATCTCTAATTTAATTTTTTTCTAAAACTGCAATTAAATAAATTCACAAAACTCAATTAATTATTTCTGTTCAGCAGAGTTTTACGTCTGATTTCTCTTGATATCTAATCTTTAAAAATAACTCTTATTTAAGACATTTTTAAATATTAATTAAAATATGAAAAAACAAGTAAAAGCGTTAATTGCGGCCATGCCCCGAATCTTATATACCCTCCATCATGGATTGCATTAAATTTTATTACTGGAAAAATCTTTGGATATGGAGCAAATCATAGAACGATCCTTTTTGTTTAAGTAAATTATTAAAAACCAGTAAGGAAAGGCTAATGTCGGGCGGTGCCGACTATATAATACCCTACACCACTCTCGTAATATTGAATAACTCTGATATATAAATTTTGTAATTCATGTATAAATTGTTTACATAAATTTACTTTTGGGACATTTTATACTTAAATAATACCCTGTACCACAGTGTGGTGTAGGGTATAAAAACGATTGGATCTAAAGAGCCAAATCGGATGAAACATATATATGGGAGCTATAGCTAAATCTTTACCGATTTTCTTCAAATTCGGCAATGTTGTTTCATGAATCAAGAAACTCTACCATTCTAAATTTCAAAACGATTGGATGTAAAATATAGTTTCTATAGAACTAAAGGGCCAAATCGGACGATACATATATATGGGAGCTATAGCTAAATCTTTACCGATTTTCTTCAAATTCGGCAATGTTGGTTCATGGATCAAGAAACTCTACCATTCTAAATTTCAAAATGAGTGGATGTAAAATACAGCTTCTATAGAACTAAAGGGCCAAATCGGACGAAACATATATATGGGAGCTATAGCTAAATCTTAACCGATTTTCTTCAAATTCGGTAGTGTTGGTTCATGGATCAAGAAACTCTACCATTCTAAATCTCAAAATGATTGGATGTAAAATACAGCTTCTACAGGACTAAAGAGCAAAATCGGACGAAACATATATATGGGAGCTATAGATAAATCTTAACCGATTTTCTTCAAATTCAGCAACGTTGGTTCATGGATCAAGAAACTCTACCATTCTAAATTTCAAAACGATTGGATGTAAAATACAGCTTCTATACGACTAAAGGGCCAAATCGGACGAAACATATATATGGGAGCTATAGCTAAATCTTAACCGATTTTCTTCAAATTCGGCAATGTTGGTTCATGGATCAAGAAACTCTTCCATTCTAAATTTCAAAACGATTGGATGTAAAATGCAGCTTCTATAGGACTAAAGGGCCAAATCGGACGAAAGATATATATGGGAGCTATATCTAAATCTGAACCGATTTCAACCAAATTCAATAGCGATCTTAACAGCTGCGAAATACTCTAAACTGCAAAATTTCAGAACGATGGGAGTGAAATTTCGACCTGTAGTCGACGAACAACTTTACATGGACAGACGGACGGACGGACGGACAGACATGCTTAAATCGACTCAGCTAGTGATTCTGAGTCGATCGGTATACTTTAAGGTGGGTCTAGCTGTGTTATTTTCATGTGTTACAAACATCTGCCGTGAAACAAACTTATAATACCCTGTACCACAGTGTGGTGTAGGGTATCAATACTGTATTACTGGTAGAAAAATTACAAATTTGTGTGGTCATTGGGGTCGAGTTCGATTTAGGGCGAACCTGCCCTTTGCAGGTTTTTCTATACTCACAATAGGTTGACCCACAGACTTAAATGTATGTGCATGAACATGAGACGGAAAAACGCATCCTCTCTTTCAACCTAATCTACTATTCTCATCTAAGACTACTTTTTGGAAAAGGAACCGTTCACCACACGGCATTCTTCACGATTTTATTGCTCAGTATTATTAATGTGATTTTGCACGTCCTTTAAAACATATTTTTACCTTTCTTTAGATTTTCTGTATATGTATATTGTAATCTGTGGATATTAAACATCCCAAAAATGTCCCACAAAAATATATGAAGTGCTGTGTAGAGCCTTCAATGGGTATATAATCCGTATATACCAATTTTTCATATTTCGTAGAGCCAATGTAATTCCCTACGCTGTCCATATAACAGGTTTTCCAATAGGGATGATATGATTTTGAAGTAACGTTTCGGCCATTTGTAATATGTCATGATCTGCCATTTGTTTTTCATTGTATTCAGTAGTGTTTACATTTTCATCATGGAGAGATATACGCAAGAACAACGTTTACAAATTATTCAGTTTTATTATCAAAATAACTGTTCTCCAATTGCAACTTTTCGTGCGCTAAGTCCATTTTTTCAAATCCAAAAAAAAAACACTTTCCAGTCGACCTACGACCTTGACTCCCATTAGCAATATTTTAGCTCTCGTTAAGAGCTATCTTTTTGCCATTGGCCGATTATGGCTACGTGGCACACAGCAAATGAAACAATTGCGAGAAAAGTTTTGAGATTCGATTATTTCAAGAAATTGTGATATTGAATGACCCCCAAGAAGTTGTGATTTAACACCTTTAGACTATTTCTTGTGGGGTTATTTCAAGTCAGTGGTCTTTCAAAATAAAACAGACTCTCTTCAAGCTTTACAAGTCAATATTGAGCGTGCCATTCATGACATACGACTTGTTTTAGTGGAAAAGGTGCTCGAAAATTGGGTTCATCGAATTCGTAACTGCAGAAGATGTCGTGGAGGCAATCTGAATGACGTTTTATTTAGAACTTAATTGTATCGATTGCACTTCACATCAAGTTTTTTTTTTTCAAAGAAATCATATCAGCCTTATTGGAAAACTCTGTATATATTAAATCCATCTCTAATATATAATAATGGTAGAGGTCACGTGACCTTATTATACAAATTGTCACATAATTTTAAAATCTAAGAAATCTTTCAGAGGACCATAAACCAATTCGCCAACAACAAAACCCAGTGCGAGATAATTGCAAAAGCACGTTCGCTACAAAAATTATTTAATTTGAACATGTAACACAGCAAAAGAAAAAAATTAACTAGAGAAAAGACCCCAGCTCAGCCACACTTTTCAAGGTATTGTGCAACAATGTAGCAAACTTACGTGCAACAAGTTCAATGCAACATAATAAAATTGACCTTAAAGCAAAGCTCCAAAAACAACACTAAAACTTATAACTCGTAACAATAACGTCATGTGGCGGCGGCTACAAAATACTAATCAGAAATCAAAGAAAAGACTTTGAAGTCACAATGGCAGAGTATTAAAATGATTCTCGTTGTTGATTAGATAGACACATATGTAGACATGTTAACATAGAATACGAGTATAGCTAAGAAAATATTCCCACATGTGTTCTAGTTTCATTGTACACTTTGGAGGTGACAATAACAATCATATTATTAAATTAATTTAAGAAGAAAAAAAACAAACATTAGTAATTAAAAAATCTTTTGTCTTGTCTCTAACAACAAGAGGCAAAGCCAATGTCATGTGAATTAGGACTCTAAGTGATAAACTCAAGATATCATGTCATTGTTTGAATAAAAAAATCAAAAAATCTGCAGATTCTGTTGTTGTTCATTAATAAATCATAAACTTAGGCTTTTGAGTTGTTTTTGTCTAAAAGTGCAAAGTTTTTTTTTCGCTTTTTATCTTTATTACAATTAGTTCTACAAAAATTTTAATTCGTTATGAGTTTTTTTCCTTCTTAATCGCCATTGATGTCTCCCACACGAGCGACATTATAATTCATGCCTCCTCCATTGCCATTGTGGGTAGCCGAAGCCCAACTGCGTCGCGGCAGGATACGACCAAAATTGAAGTATTTCTGTCTTAGCTTTTCCTTGATTTCATCTTCATTCATTATGGCACTGGCTTCACGAAAATTGAGGAAAATGCGGCCCTTTTCATCGGTTTTAATGGGTAAAATTTCGGTGCAGACATTGCGGGCCTTGAGCATAAATCCCTCCTTCTCGGCCGAACTCTCGCGATTGCAATTTTCTTCTTCGTCATTAGCCTTGGGAATATTGTGCTCAGTCGGACCATTGATATTACAGTCAAGCCTGGAATCCACAGAATGGGATCTGGAGGGTTTGGGTACCGACGAATTATTGCAGTGTTTCTTTTTATTGCGCAAACAAAAAGGATCCCTATCGCTGGCCTTGACATATTGCACTACCGGTCGGTTGACACCCCATTTGGGTCTTTCATCCATTTTATTATGCCCCTCCTTACCATGACGTTTTTTATCTTTATCCTTAGATTTGGCCTTAAAAGTCGTGGTGGTAGTTGTGGTAGTAGTTGTAGTGGTCTCCTGATCTTTTTCGGCTTCTTTGGCCGGTTTATTGACCTTGGAGGTTTGCGTCGTAGTTGTGGTGGAGACTTCCCTTTTCAGCAAAACTTTATAGAAATTATCATGGAACAAACATAAATCACAATTTAAAGGCAATTCCGTCTGAGTCTCCACATCTTGACAGACTTTCGTCTCCTGATCGTCCGAGTTGAGTTCCTCTGTTGTCGCCTCACTATCCGGTTCGGGGGATTTGGCAGTCATTGGTATTAAAGCCATGTGATTTTTTTCCTCCTCCAGTTCTTCCACCTCCAAAGATTTCTTCCTTCCACTCTGTAGATTTTCTTGAGTCCTTACCGAGTCATTTGAAACCTCTGGAGGTTGATAACCTTCTTCGGTACATATTGAAGTATCGGTCCTTTGAGTGAAAGCTCCCCCCGTTGTCTTGGAGAAGTCTGTATCCGTATTGGCTGTCTGGGGCTTGAGTTGCTGTTGCAGCAGGTAGCTAGCTATCTGTAGATTACCTATAGCATTCTGCAGACCATAAATATCGGTGGTTACCGGCAGTGGTATAAGAGTGGCTGGTTGCATTATCATTACACTCTCAGGAGGTTTGATGGGTTCTTCCATTTTAAAATCCGTAGAGCCAGGTGGTGCTTGAATGGGTTTGGTGAAAGCTCGTCGTAGATTTATAGGAGTACCAATCAAAACTTTCTCTTCCTCTTGAGACTTTTTCTCCGGCTCGGGTTGTGGGGTTTCCGAACGTAGTTGCACATGTTTTTCTTCCTTAACAATATCATTATTCACCTTCTCTTTGACTTTTTCCTCCTCACACACAATTCTATCTTCTTGAGTTCGTGCTGACTCATCTTCCTTTCTCTCCCCCACATCTTCCACTTCCTCCACTGAAGTCCTAACCTTATTCCGTTTCTTCAGCTTCTCCATTTTTGCTGCCATTTCGGCCTTGGCTATAGCCTCTAGCAGAGCTTCCTGCTTACGTTTCTGTGTCTCTTCCCTTTCTTTTTGCTGTCTGCGCTCCATTTCCAAACGCTCCTGCTCGAGCTGTTTCTGTTTTCGCACTCTCTCCTCTTCCTGTTGCTCCTCCTGGCGTTGTTTTTCAATTTCCCAACGCCGCTGAGTTTCTCTCTCCAAGAGTTGTTGTTTAATGGCTTCATGGTACTCCGCCGCTTTACGTTTCTTATCCAAACGCTCAGCCATTACATGCGGTTCAATGGGAGCATTCTGGCCTCTCAAATAGCAGGAGGATGAGAGCATCGATTGGGTATCATCTTCACTATCTTTGAGGTCGTGAAGTCCTCGACTTAACCAACCTGGTCCACATTGCTGCTGTGTATGTTTGGAGTGTATATCTTGCGTTTGATTATAACTCCATTTGGCTCGCTCGCGTTCTTCTTGCGTGTGATGATAGATTTCCGATTCATCAGTGTGATGGATTTGATAGGTATTGGAGGTGGAGACATCACGACTGGGATTACTGTTGGGCGAGGCGGCCGTCACATAATAGCTGAAAGGAAGAAAACGAATTGTAATTAAATTTAATTTATCGTTGAAAAGAGTATTGATGAAAAAGGTTAACATTTTAAAACTTTCAGATCCCGTTTAGGGGAAAGATCTAACTACGAATGTGATAGAAGAAAGAATGTGAACTATACTAGATTGTTGAATATGAATTGACCTGCGGCAACTATTTATACAAAACCAGTAAGGAAAGGCAGAAAGTCGGCCGGGGCCGACTATATAATACCCTACACCTCCCTAACAATGCGATAATTGAATAATTGGTAAATGGGTAGAAACATATTATCTAATTCTGAAACGATAATCGCTAAATTAAGCAATATTTGTTCCTAAATTGAGAAACATCTTTCTGGAAAATTTTAATGATCGGAAGTAAAATACAATATAAAATACAGTCTCTACAGCGCCTACATGTCAAATCGGGGGTAACGTATATATGGGGGCTATATCTAAATCTGAACCGATTTTCTCCGAATTAAGCAGTATTCCTTCATGTAATAAGAAACCTCTTTCTGCCAAATTTTGCACTGATCGGATACAAAATACAGTTTTTACAGCGCTTACATGTCAAATCGGGGGTAACGTATATATGGGGGCTATATCTAAATCTGAACCGATTTTCTCCGAATTAAGCAGTATTCCTTCATGTAATAAGAAACCTCTTTCTGCCAAATTTTGCACTGATCGGATATAAAATAACATTTTTACAGCGCTTATATGTCAAATCGGGGGTAATGTATATATGGGGGCTATATCTAAATCTGAACCGATTTCTTCCAAATTTAACAGAGTTCATTCATTTAATAAGAAACCTTTTCCTGCCGAATTTCATACTGATCGGATATAAAATAAAGTTTTTACAGCGCTTACATGTCAAATCGGGGCTAACATATATATGGGGGCTATATCTAAATCTGAACCGATTTTAACCAAATTCAAAAGGGATCGTCCTTGGGCCAAAAAAAAGATATGTGTAAAGTTTCGTCGAGATCGGACCATAATTGCGACCTGTACTTTGATTACAAGAATACATGCACAGACGGACAGACGGACAGACAGACAGACAGACGGAGAGACAGACAGACGGACAGACGGACAGACGGACAGACGGACAGACAGACAGACGGACAGACAGACAGACAGACAGACAGACAGACGGACATAGCTAAATCGACTCAGAAAGTGATTCTAAGTCGATCGGTATAATAAACGATGGGTCTATTTCTTCTCCTTTTGGGTGTCACAAACAAATGCACAAAGTTATAATACCCTGTACCACAGTGTGGTGTAGGGTATAAAAAGTAAAAGGTTAAAAAAAATATTTAAGAATTTTCAATCACAGTACGGACTATTGGATAGGCATCTTGCATGCAAAAATTCGTTAAGAGAGCCATGTAAGAAGCCAAGAGTTAGGCCGACGCCAAAATCAGGGTATTCCCCTGAAGTCGCCTTCGGAATAAAAATGTACGTCGCCCGCCCATTCTCACTTTCAGTCCATATTGTCCGTCATTTAGACACAAGGTCATCTTCCAAGGGTTCCTTGTCCTCCTATAGGTTCCATAAGTTATCTGCTCCTTAAAAGTGGTAGGCCCTTATTGATGTTGAAACTAAGACCATGACATATTTTCTCTAGGTCAAAAGAGGCTAAACTAGAAAACTATTTAAAAGTTATGATATTTTTTACTACGACAATTTTTGTGAAAGCAATTAAAAAATGTTGGTAAAAAAGTTTCCATCTACTGTTTTTATTTAAGAACTAATAGGTATGTCAATTTTTTTTAAAAAACAATTGTGGACAATGAAATAAATAATCTTACAATAACTGTCTTCTGTTCAAGGGCTCTAGGTTAAGGATGTACAGCCATTTAAAGTTTTGAAAAGTAAATATAAATTTTGGACACAGAATTGGAGATTTCAAATAATTTCCTTTCAGCTTTAAGGAACTGATTTGAGGTTTGTGGCCCTTTCAATTTTGGAAAAGAAAATATTGGACTCAAAAATAGGTGATCTCTATGATCTATTTAATAAGTTACATTCACTATTTTTTTTTAAATTAAATTGTAACCCAAAAAATTTGTGATGCTATAAACTGCCTTTGGGCACTAAGACTCTTATTTAGGGACTTGTAAGTATTTTTGTCAAAGTTATAAAAAAACATTGGCCAACAAATTTCCCATCTAATGCTTCTATTTAAGGATCAAGTTCTTTTAACGTTTCTGTGCAAAAATTTTAGGTACAAAAGGGGTTATTTTCCTATAACAGCCTTATCGCTCTAGGACTCTAATTAAAAAATGAAAAGAACTATGATGAAAGGATTTGTAGTATTTTAAAGTTCTTAAAAGTAAAAAAGGATTTGGGACAACAAATTTACGATTTCAAATAACTACATTTTCCCTATAAAACAACAGTCTTTTCGCTTCAGGGCTCTTATTTAAGATGCTGCAATCATTTATAATTCTGCAAAAAAAAATAGCCCCAAATTTTGTGCACTACGAGTATTTTTAGGAAAGGAGTTTTGGAATGAAACTGAAATTTCGGCCAACTTTGTTCTAAAATTCTTACCTAAGGAGTAATAGTCATTAAAATCAAAACATAAAATGTTGGACCAAATTATGGTGTTATCCCACGGTAACGTTATTATATCCTCTACCATAGGATAGATGATATGTTCACTTTGCCACTCCGTTTGAAACGTCTCGAAATATTGATTAGGGACCCCATAAAGTATATAACGGGTTTTCCAATAAGAGTGATATGATTTCTGAGGAAAAACATACTTATTTTTAAGGAAATTCAAAAGTTTTTTTATTTAATGTGATGTACAATCGATACAATTAAGTTCTAAATAAAACGTCATTCAAATGGCCTCCACGACTTCTTCTGCAGGAACGAATTCGATGAACACAATTTTCGAGCACTTTTCCACTAAATCAATTAGTATGTCATGAATGGCTCGTTCAATATTGACTTGTAAAGCTTGAAGAGAGTCTGGTTTATTTCGAAAGACCAATGACTTCAAATAACCCCAAAAGAAATAGTCTAATGGTGTTAAATCACAACTTCTTGGAGGCCATCCAATATCACAATTTCTTGAAATAATCGAATCTACAAACTTTTCTCGCAACAATTCAATTGTTTCATTTGCTGTGTGGCCACAATCGGTCAATGGCAAAAGGATAGCTCTTAACGAGAGCTATAATATTGCTCATGGGTGTCAAGGTCGTAGGTTGACTGGAAAGTGTCTTTTTTTGGAGTTAAAAAAAAGGACTTAGCATCTTTTTCATCATTTTTATGTGCCTCCATTTCTATGGGCCCCCAAATTTTCTGAATTTGATCTTTTTTGGTGTTGGCCTTAATATTTTCTATAAAGTTGCTGAACATACCCTATACCAAAAAAATATATATTTTTTACATAACAGTGAAATACTTACTTTTTTGGGGTACAATGCTGTTTTTTGAGCTATTTAGGGTGCCTAGATGTGTCAAATTGTATTGATATGTTTTCAAGAGTTGTTCAGATTTACGTTGGCTACAATTTTGCCAAGCAATGTTAGTGAAAAATTACGAGTCCTGGAAGTTATGCTGAAAATAGCGAAAAAATATTTTTTCCTTCACTTTTTCAAAAAATACCTGAACAAAATTTTTTTTCGTAAAAAATGTTAAGAAATTTTGTTCACCATATTCCTAGCTACATTATTGCCAAATATATTTAAGCGGTATCACCAAGTCTGAATTAGTTGTTAGACAAAAGCTGATGACACCTTTTTCGAGGGGCCCACTGACTTCCAGAAACTTTGGAGGCACATAAAAAAATTGCTCACCAATTTCGCCAAACCGAGTATAGGGTTATACAACCCTTTGATAGTAGAATCGAACCTATACTGTAAAGTCGGTGTTTGTTTTTCACTGTAGTGTAATGAAAATTTTGCAAAGAAAATTAAATTTTGTTAAAAACTTTTGTTCCGAAAAGAAGGCCTTTTTACTTGAGGATTCTTCCTTAAGAAGCTATGGCCGTTAAAAGTTTTGCAATGATAATTACATTTATGTGCTAAAAAATGGATCAGTTCCAAAAAACGCCCTTTTCGATTTAAAGCGCAGATTCAAGGAGTTGTGGAAATTTAAAGTTAGGCAACGAAACTGTTTTTCACTGTAGTGTAATTAAAATTTTGCAAAGAAAATTAAATTTTTTTAAAAACTTTTGTTCCGAAAAGAAGGCCTTTTTACTTGAGGATTCTTCCTTAAGAAGCTATGGCCGTTAAAAGTTTTGCAATGATAATTACATTTATGTGCTAAAAATGGATCAGTCCAAAAAAACGCCCTTTTCGATTTAAAGCGCAGATTCAAGGAGTTGTGGAAATTGAAAGTTAGGCAACGAAACTTTTCAAAAAACAAATTGAACTGAAAAATTGGTTATCTCAAAATAACTTCCTTTCATAGCCACTTATTGAGGGGTTGTTTTATTTTTTTCTAAAATTTGCATGATCTTTCAACAACAGTTGTTTTCGCCTTAGGGTTCTTAGTTAAGAATTTCTGGCAATATAACATTTTCCCCCCAAAAAAATGGAATTAAATGGGTAATCTCTATTTAGAGCTCTTCGTTAAGGAGTTATGGTCGTTTAAAACTTTTCGCTTGCGTGTTGAAGTCAACCATATAGAGCTCCGTATCTCCCATACAATTGCAGCAGAACTAGTGATAACGAGTGTCACGGCTCAGAAATCATCATGTGTGCTGCCAATTTTTAATACATATTTATACACCGCCATGTATAAAATACTTGTTTCTATAATAATACAGAAACAAAATGGTCTTGAAGCCGGGAGAATATCCTAGTTAGAATCACAAAGATTTGCAGACCAAATAAAAGCAAGCAAACAAAATTTTCAAAGCAACTTCAAATTTTGGCCGTAAAAATGGGTGGTGCTAAAATAACAAAATTTCTAAAGCTCGTATTTGAGGAGTTATGGCTATTTAAAATTTTGTAAAGGAATAAAATTATGTCCACAAAATTTATGGTCTCAAAATAACACCTGCGCTCTACGACGACTCATATTGAAAGTGTTATGAACATCTTAAGTTGTTCAAGGAAAATAAAATTGTTGTCCGAAAATGTGTGATCCTGAAATAACTTCGTTGAAAGGCTCTTAGTTAGGAAATTTTTTAAAATACATAGAACATTTTAATGTTATAAATTGTTGATTGCTATAGAAGGTTGTTTTCTTATTTAATGAGTTATGATCATTTAAGTGTTTTCAAAGAACATTTAAATATTGGCCCTAAAAACGGGCGGTCCCAAAATATCACCATTTCTAAGACACTTACTTAGGGACTTATGGCTATGTGAACTTCTTCAAAAAATCTAATTTTTGTCAAAGAATTGATGATCTCAAAATTACTTCGCTTTGCCCTAGGACTTTAGTTCGATTGTTAATGAAATCAAAAGTTTTTCAAGGAAAAACCAGTAAGGAAAGGCAGAAAGTCGGGCGGGGCCGACTATATAATACCCTATACCTCCCTAACAATGCGATAAGGGTCATTGCCATAATAATTTGGAATAATTGGTAAATGGGTAGAAACATATTATCTAATTCTGAAACGATAATCGCTAAATTAAGCAATATTCGTTCCTAAATTGAGAAACATCTTTCTGGAAAATTTTAATGATCGGAAGTAAAATACAACTTCAATAGCGGTTTGATACCAAATCAGTAGGAAAATATATATGGAGCTTTAATATAAATCTGAACCGATCTTCCCTGAATACTCATTCATGTATAAAGACCTCCTTCTCTCGAATTTCGTACTGATCGGATATAAAATACAGTCTCTACAGCGCTTACATGTCAAATCGGGGGTAACATATATATGGGAGTTATATCTAAATCTGAACCGATTTTCACCTTATTTGGTAGTATTCTTTCGAGTAATAAGAAACCTCTTTCTGATGAATTTTGCACTGATCGGATATAAAATACAATTTCTACAGCGCTTACAGGTCAAATCGGGGGTAACATATATATGGGTGTTATATCTAAATCTAAACCGAGTTTCTCCGAATTTGGCAGTATTCCTTCATGTAGAAAGAAACCTCTTTTTGCCGACTTTCGCACTGATCGGATATAAAATAACATTTTTACAGCGCTCACATGTCAAATCGGGGGTAACGTATATATGGGGGCTATATCTAAATCTGAACCGATTTCTTCCAAATTTAAAAGTGTTCATTTATATAATATGAAACCTCTTTCGGACGAATTTCATACTGATCGGATATAAAATACAGTTTTTACAGCGCATACATGTCAAATCGGGGGTAAAATATATATGTGGGGGCTATATCTAAATATGAACCAATTTTCTCCGAATTTAGCAGTATTCCTTCGTGTAATAAGAAACCTCTTTTTGCCGACTTTCGCACTGATCGGATATAAAATACAGTGTTTACAGCGCTTACATGTAAAATCGGGGTAACATATATATATGGGGGATATATCTAAATCTGAACCGATTTCTTCCAAATTTAAAAGTCTTCATTCATATAATAGGAAACCTCTTTCGGACGAATTTCATACTGATCGGATATAAAATACAGTTTTTACTGCGCTTACATGTCAAATCGGGGGTAACATATATATGGGGGCTATATCTAAATCTGAACCGATTTTAACCAAATTCAATAGGGATCGTCCTTGGGCCAAAAAAAAAGTTATGTGTAAAGTTTCGTCAAGATCGGACCATAATTGCGACCTGTACTTTGATTACAAGAATACATGCACAGACAGACAGACAGACGGACATAGCTAAATCAACTCAGAAAGTGATTCTAAGTCGATCGGTATAATAAACGATGGGTCTATTTCTTCTCCTTTTGGGTGTTACAAACAAATGCACCTGTACCGCTGTGTGGTGTAGGGTATAAAAACACAAATACTGTTGAATGCCTCTACCTGCGCGGATCTCATCCAATATAGCTCTCACATTGCATATCATGTTTTATGGATGGTTACGAATGGCCATAAAACCTCGTCCTCAATGCGATAAAATAATTTTTTCGATTTTTTTATATTTTTTATGGCTTTTTTTGTACCAGGAAAAGGTGTTTTTTTAAAAAAAATTAATTTTTTCCTCATATTTTTGACGACTGTTACTAAACCAAAGAATCTACGTGAAAGCAATATTTGCAGCATATGTGGCCCTCATAATTCCCTTTAATTTGAGGCTCAATCAGGCTTATACTTGAAAAATTATGGTCCAAATACCGAATGTACTTTCCATGAAAGCTGGAATTTAACCACATCCTTTGACAAAAATTTTGTTGCATAGTGTTATTAGTTCAAAATACAAGTAAATTTATAATGTTAGAAGTATTTCAACATTTTCAATTATGTATTTTCGCAGTTCAATTTTATCTACATATTTATTTATATCTCATTTCTCTTTCGAGATACGGCGTTCTACGTAAACACTGTTTTATGGCCCATTAACCATTAGTCAGTAATGGGTTAAATCTAAAATTTGTTAACGAAAATTAAAATTTTTGTTTTTATTTAAGAAGTTATAGTAGTAATATAATATTTTGCAAACAATTTAAAATTTTTGGTATTATCTTTGATCTCAATTTAATGTATTTTTATGCATATATTTTCTAGTATTTCACATCGATGGGGCAACATTTTTCGCCTTTAGTTAAGGACTTGTGATCCAAAAATAATGCAATGTCCAAGGCTCCTATTTAAGGACACATAGATGTTTAAAGTTTTCAAAAAAAAAATCAAATTGAAAGAATTGCTGATCCCAAAAAAACGGCCTTTACAATAACCCATATTTATGGAGTTATAGCTTTTCAAAGTTTTTTAAAGAAAACTGAAATGTTGGCCCAAAAAAATAGTGTTCCCAAAATAGCGCGTTATTCATTCCAAGGCTTCTATTTAAGGACTTTTAGCCATTTAAAGTTTTGTTTGTGAGTGACCCCAAAACAATGCCCTCTTCACTCTAAATCTTTTATTTAAAGAGTTAGGTTTTGTAGAGGATATTAAAATTTAAAAAAAAATCGAAAATAATACTATTTCTGCTCTAGGGTTATTAGTTTTATGAGAAGAAATAGACCCATCGTTTATTATACCGATCGACTTAGAATCACTTTCTGAGTTGATTTAGCTATGTCCGTCTGTCCGTCTGTCTGTCTGTCCTTCTGTCTGTCTGTCTGTCCGTCTGTCCGTCTGTCTGTCCGTCTGTGCATGTATTCTTGTAATCAAAGTACAGGTCGCAATTATGGTCCGATCGCGACGAAACTTTACACATATCATTCGTTTGGCTCACGGACGATCCCTATTGAATTTGGTTAACATCGGTTCAGATTTAGATATAGCCCCCATATATATGATCTGTATGAAATTCGGCAGAAAGAGGTTTCTTATTACATGAGGGAATAGTGCTAAATTCGGAGAAAATCGGTTCAGATTTAGATATAGCCCCCATATATATGTAACCCCCGATTTGATATGTAAGCGCTGTAGAAACTGTATTTTATATCCGATCAGTGCGAAATTCGGCAGAAAGAGGTCTCTTATTACGTGAAGGATTACTGCCAAATTTGGAGAAAATCAATTCAGATTTAGATATAGCCCCCATATATATGTTACGCCCGATTTGATATGTAAGCGCTGTAAAAACTGCATTTTATATATATATGTTTCCCAATTTAGGAACGAATATTGCTAAATTTAGCGAATATCGGTTTAGAATTAGATAATATGTTCCTACCTATTTACCAGTTATTCCAAATTATTATTGCAATGACCCTTATCGCATTGTTAGGGAGGTGTAGGGTATTATATAGTCGGCCCGCCCGACTTTCTGCCTTTCCTTACTGATTTAATTTGAATTCAGGTTGAACTGATTATTACGTTATTTTGAGTTTTCTCATTTCCCAGCAAAACTGTGACATTACACATAATTAATTCCATAATCCATTCCTTTTTATTTTCCATTTAATAACAAACTCCAGAGGAGGTCATTGAAACGGAAATACTTAATTATATTTTCTATACTCACCCTCCCTGATAAGCCTTGACCCCACTAGGCTGTATATCCAGACCATCATCATCAAACTCCACCAAGTGTTGTTGGGAGCCCCTACCTTTGACTATATAGGTTTTATTCAACACATGCTCCTCATTTTGCGTTTGTTGACCTTTCACTGCCTTCATCACTAGCAATTGTTGTTGTTGCTGCTGTTGTTGACTGTGCAGTTGCTGTTGCTGAAGGTGTTGGTGTTGCTGCTGTATATACTGTTGGTGCTGTTGATTTGTTATTGATCTCTTGCCGCGGCGTTTTGTTTGTATAAATTCCATATCCGAGGCCGTGTGTCCTTGTATAAGGCTACTGTCGGCAGCGCTGTTTATGCTCTCCACTTGACTGGCACCGTCATTGAACCAAATATTGGGTGTATGAATATTTTTGGGGGAATCACTTAAATAACCCGAAGTGTCTTCCTCTTGGCAACCATGGGGTGGCATTTGATGTGGGGGCTGTTGCAGTGGTTGTTGTTTGGTCATGGGTTTGTTTAGTCGATGTTGTTGCTGGTGGTGTTGAATTTGAAGTTGCTGTGTTGGTATAAGGTGTTGCTGCTGGTTACTAGGACCACAATCGACACTAACAAGTTGAGTATGGCTGTTCATTGACTGTTTGTTCGAGGGTTTCCCCTGCGGATAGGCATTGAAGTCACGATGACGTATAACGGGTAAACTAGGACTACGCACCCGTTGCGACTGCATGCGTCCTTTCGCTGTTTGCATTGTATTGGGGACTAGTTCCACATAGGCATATTTACGCTGGCCAGGCATTTGACTCATTTGACTGGTGCTGTTATTGCGTTGATTGAGCAACACAGGACGACCGTTCGCATGATAATTATTGCCTCTTCGTAGGGGTATATAGGCCTCACCTATATCCTCGAAATCGGCTTCGTTGCCCACATCATCGTCACCTATATAGTTATTCATATAATCATAACTTTGGCCGCGACCTTTGTTCTTTAAAACTTGAGATCTGGGAACCAAGGCTTGCATATTGTCTTCAAATGAGGGAGAATGAATATCGGATTGGGGTGAAAGATCTTGATGTTGTTGTGCCTGCTGTTGTTGTTGTTGTTGTTGCTGATGATACAAATGTTGTCGTGAATTCTTGCGAGTGGTTTGGCTTAAATCCAAATTCGAGTAAAAGGTGCGTATGGAAGTGCGTTCGATTTTCTGATGATGATGCGTGGATGATGATGATTGAACGGAAGAAAACATTTCATCCAATTTGGCAATTTCCTCTATAAAATCCACAAAAAAACTTACATTAAAAAAATGTCGTAAAATATTATTTCAATTCCACCTTTTTCTTTGGCCCATTGTTGTTTCTTTATATCCAATAGCGTATGATTTTGTCGGCCTTCCGAACCCGTAATCATAACTGTATATAATAAATAAAACCAAACACTTTATTATTGTTATATATTATACACACACAAAATCCAAACAATTATCGTTTGATCTAAAAGTTCATTAACTTCCAGCTAATGAGCTCTTTTAAGGTCAATAAATTTGGTTGAACGCAGAAGAGAAACTTCCACCTCCTCCTACTCCCGGCTCCACCCGACAATCAACACATTTTTATTCCGAAATTTGTTCTTCACTTCTTATAAATACCTTTACTATGTTGGAAGCCTTAAGCAAGACTAACCTCACGAACAATTTCAGCAAACTGAAATTCCTTTGAACTCGAAGAAATAACTTACTGGTTTCCTTGTTAGCGCCGTTTTTTGTTTGGTCTATGCCAAATTTTCTTTTCTTTTTTTTTCATTTCACTGCCTGCCTGCCTTGCCACACTTTTCTGTATGTATTGGCATTCGCCGCGGTCGTCCTTGGCAACCATTCCAACCATATCAACTCGGCGCTGGCGTTGTTGTGTGTCACACGTCGTCCTTTGCTTTCAAAATCAACCAACCGTTCCTAACATAAACTTTAGTAGCAACATATGTTTTGTAAACAAAGCTATTCCATGGTTGAGGAAGTAGAAAGCTTTTCGTGTGAATGCTATTAACTACTGACATGTTTCCAATGTCTCGGCGAACGGTAAAGCTACTGTGTGTGAGGAAGGAATTCCTTGAATTGATAGGATTTTGTTTTTGATGAACGAATAGTAGAGGACAGAGAAGTTAAATGGAAACAATTTTGTGGCAAAAATATGATTAAGTATTTAGTTAGATAAATATAAAGTCAAATATTAATATTTAATCATCCTAAATACAAAATTTCCAGAATAGAATAGATCATGCAAAGAAATTTCTATTTTGGACCAAAAATAAAGCCATATTCGTTCGAAATTTAAAGTTTTGCTAGCAAAATTCCTTAAAAAGAGTGATTTTCAAATAACACCTCTTCTAGGGCTAATATTTAAGAGATTTTGGCTATATAAAATTTTACACAAAATAAAATTTGGTTCAAAAAGATGGTGATCTTCGAATATCTTCCTTATCGCTCTAGGGCTATTATTTAAAATGTTACTGACAGCTAAAGTCTTTCAGGAAAAATTCAAATATTAGTCCCAAAATATGCAATTCCAAGATATTGGCGTTTTTGCTCTTAGTTAAGGAGATGTTGCCGTTTAAAATTTTGCAAAGAATATACAAATTTTCGCTCAAAATGTGGGTCAACATAACTTATTATAAGTTTGTTTTGGGCCATAAGTTTGTAACACCCTCAAATAGTGGAGCCAAACTCACTGTAAAGTATACCGATCGACTCAGAATAACTACAGATTCGATCTAACCATGTCTGTCCGTCCGTCTGTCTGTCCATGTAAAGTTGTCCGCAAAGTACAGGTCGCAATTTTACTCCAATCTTTATGAAATTTGACAGGAAAATGGAAATTTAAATTTAGCCCCCATAGACGATTACATATATGTATGTACCTTCGTATATTATCCCACCCGGAAAACACTGAACTGTACTCATTGATTTGGGACTAAATTCTTAGAATTGAACGTGAAAGTAGACCCAAAAATAAGACATTTTTGCGATTTTTAAGGCACTGGATGCACTTGTTTAGGGTAGGTTTGTTCCGCACTTTTTCTCCTATTCAATATCCACAACTTTGTATCAGTAGCGTACGGTATACCAAGAAAAAAATATAGAAAAAGTGCAAAAAATCCACCTTGAGCAAAAAAAAAATCGTATGGCCATTAAATTATTAATGGATGCTGAAGTTCTTATTTTTGGGGCTACTTTCAAGTACAATTCTCAGAATTGAGTCCCAAATCATGTGTTGTACTGTGTAATGTCGCCGATTTATGACAATAAGACACTATCGGTCAATCTCCTCAAAGTCAAGTATTGGGGACTAGTTCCACATAGGCATATTTACGCTGGCCAGGCATTTGACTCATTTGACTGGTGCTGTTATTGCGTTGATTGAGTAACACAGGACGACCATTCGCATGATAATTACTGCCTCTTCGTAGGGGTATATAGGCCTCACCTATATCCTCGAAATCGGCTTCGTTGCCCACATCATCGTCACCTATATAGTTATTCATATAATCATAACTTTGGCCGCGACCTTTGTTCTTTAAAATTTGAGATCTGGGAACCAAGACGTGCAGATTATCGTCAATTTAACTCCAGCCATAGCTTAAACTCCGTCGGAACTATATAACATCATTGGACACAGGACCCCAAGGATCCTTTCCACCCTGTCAAGATGCAGCCGGCTTTTAAACGATACAATGTACTATATCATAAGGGCATACGTTGGATTTTTGAATAAGGAAATTATTTCGTTAGTAAACATCAACCCGCTCTTAATGGAAAACCTTTTTCTGTAAAATTTTTGCATGACTGACTCATTACCGCCCAATCCAAGTGCCTGGAGCTAGAATCGTGAAGCTGGTGTAAAGATAGTCCTTGGGACCTATATCCCGTATAAGTGGTAATCTGCCGAAATTCATATTTTTTGGGTTTAAATTGGCCAACAGGGAATTAATATGGAACGACCGTCAAATCTAAACGGCTAAAGCTACAATCATCATGTTAGTTGAAAGTATAGCCCTCCCAGCAAAATCTTGGTAAGTACCTGTCATTATTCCCTGCATTACCAAATAATGACATCTCATTATTCGCTGAATTACTTTCGGCTTATTAATAATGACTTACCAATAATAACAGAAATAAGTGATTTTTTTATCAAAATAATTTTTGGCAAATTTTAGTATAATGCAATTTTGGCTATATGTGGGTTATTGTAGAAGATTTATTTATTTTCAACAAGTTTTCCAAAAATTCGTCCAAATTGAATGAAAATACCAAAAATATTTACGTATATCGTATGACGTTAGACCATTGAAGAATTTTTCACATGGTAGTTTGGGTTCAGAAATTCGAAATATTCGCGACAATATGCACAAAATTACTTTCAATGGCCATCTCTACATATTTACCATATCTACTACATATTTTGTAACTTATTGGTAATGCATTATTCAAGTACTTAAAATCGTGAAAACATAAGCACATATTTATGTGGTATGCCTATGCTACAAATAAGTACTTATTATGCTACTTTATTGTATGCTTTTGGGAAGTACTTCCCTCCAATGACATCCCCATGTTAAAATAATGAGAAAAGTGGCTAAATAATAAGTACTTACCATTATCGAACTTTGCTTACTCGTCGGATTATTTGGAAATGAGAAATTTTGCTGGGCTGGAGTCATAGGCTTAAGAGAAGATGAATCAATTTTACTATATTCGTACGTTTATGGGGTAAATTTGAGCAAAGAGTGATAAATATGATAATACTACAAAATCTGAACGGCAGATCTTTTTTAAAGGTAGAATGGGACAAAAGATGACAAACATAAATAAAACAAATTCAAAAATTATTCGTTTGGCAGAAGCTATGCCTCTTAGACCTGACTTTTTAACCGAATATCCACAGTTAAACTTGGCTGAATGATCGGATTAGCATCCGTGAAATAGCTTTACGGGGAGCTGAGCTGTCAAGTAATTGTACACGGTTTTCCAAATAAGAGTGATTATGATTTCTTTGAAGAAAAAAACACACTTATTGTTAAGGAAATTAAAAAGTTATTTATTTAACGAGAAGTATAATCGATACAATTAAGTTCTAAATAAAATGTCATTCAAATGGCCTCCACGACTTCTTCTGCAGGAACGAGCACTTTTTCCACTAAATCAAGTCGTATGTCACGAATGGCACGTTCAAAATTGAGTTGTAAAGCTTGAAGAGAGTCTGGTTTATTTCGAAAGACCAATGACTTCAAATAACCCCATAAGAAATAGTCTAATCGTGTTAAATCACAACTTCTTGGAGGCCATCAATATCACAATTTCTTGACATAATCGAATCGCCAAAGTTTTCTCGCCACAATTCAATTGTTTCTTTTGCTGTGTGGCACGTAGCCACAATCAGTCAACGGCAAAAAGATAGCTCTTAACAAGAGCTAAAATATTGCTTACGGGTGTCAAGGTCGTAGGTTGACTGGAAAGTGTTTTTTTTTTATTTAAAAAAATTGACTTAGCGCACGACAAGTTGAAATTGGAGAACGATTATTATACCCTCACTTTAGTGTGACGAGGGTATATATCATTTGCTACGGAAAAAATTGTAACACATCGAAGGAGTGACCTAAGACCCCATGTATGTTCGGCGGAAATCCGTTTTGGGTCATTTTAAGTCGAATGAGCAATGTCCGTCCGTCTGTCTGTCTGTCTGTCTGTCTGTCTGTCTGTCTGCTGGCTGGTGCGCACGATAACTCTCGAAAGGAGTAACCGATTGACTTCAAATTTGGTATGTGGTAATATTTTTTTCTATCTCCGGCTAAGTTTGAAGATGGGCCATATTGGTCCACTCCTTCTGGTACCTCCCCCACAAAGCGTTAAAATGTTGTGAAATATTGATTCTTTAATAACTGCTATTATACGTATTCGAATCTTCTGAAATTCCACACATAGTATTAGTTTGTTAGTCGCTATCAACTAGAGGAAAATGGGCGAAATTGACACGCCCCTTTTGGTACCTCCCACACAAATGCACCATTTTGCACTAAAAGTTAAAAGCTTATAACATTAATACCAGTGTTTAGAAATACTTGAAATTTTGTACAGCGTAATGTTTTTATAGTGCCTACAGTCCATTGATAAATGGGCGTTATTGTCACGCCCCTTTTGGTACCTCTCTCACAAAGGTACCATTTTTCACCAAAAGTTAACAGTTTATAACATTAATATCAGTATATACAATTACTTGAAATTGTGTACAGTGTAATGCTTTTATAATGCCTATAGTCCAGTGAAAAATGAGAGTTATTACCACGCCCCTTTTTGTACCTCCCACACAAAATGGCCAAATTATACCACAATTTAATATCTCAACGTTAATATACCAGTCCATATAAACGGTTACAATTCGGCACAATGCAATGTATTTAAAGTATCTACTATTCAGCGAAATATAGGTGTATTTCTTAAACCCCTTCTGGTTTCTCCCACAAAAATTGACAGAATAATTTGTGTAATATTCAATATAACATTACTCACAAAGTGAGGGTATACCTTAGTCGGTTTACCCGACTGAAACTTTCTTACTTGTTTTGATAATAAAACTGAATAATTTGTAAACGTTGTTCTTGCGTATATCTTTCCATGATGAAATTGTAAACACTACTGAATATAATGAAAATCAAATGAGAGATCATGACATATTACAAATGGCCAAAACGTCACTTCAAAATCGTATAGTCCCTATTGGAAAATCCGTTATTTTCTTCACCATTTTTAAAAAAAACTTTGCGTTCTATAAAACATAATAGAAGCAAAGAGAGATAAAAAATTAAAATACTTTAAAAACTACTATGTGCGAGGCTTGTCTAAATTAATCCACAGCCTTGATAACAAATACCCAGGTGTGCGATGCCCTCAAAGTAAATTTAATTCAAGCCAATGCTGAAATTCAGCCGGATCCATGTTGCTGTCAGCATTTGAATGATGTAATATGGGCCGCTCGACCCGCTCTTAATGGAAAATCTATAAAATTGTTGAGTGAAACTACAATAATGAAACTGATATATTTGTAGCCCTTGGTAAATTCGAACCTTTGGGGTTTAAATTGACCAAAAAGGAATAAATATGGTCCGATCGTGCAAATCTTATAGTCTAAAATCATAAAGTTTGGTGAACATATAGCATGGCATGAACATAGACATAGTCTTACGAGAAGAGGAATCAATTTTACTAAATTCATACGTTTATGGGATAATATTGAGCAAAGAGTGATAAATATGATAATACCACAAATTCTATACGGCAGATATTTTTTGAAGGTAGAGTGCGACAAAAAAGGACAAACGTAAATAAAAAAGTTCATCGAATTATAATTCAAATGGAAAAAAGTCTAGAATCGAGAAGTGATATATGCTATTTTTATTATTATACCCTACACCACACTGTGGTACAGGGTATTATAAGTTTGTTTCACGGCAGATGTTTGTAACACCTGAAAATAACACAGCTAGACCCACCTTAAAGTATACCGATCAACTCAGAATCACTAGCTGAGTCGATTTAACGATGTCCGTCCGTCCGTCCGTCTGTCCATGTAAAGTTGTTCGTCGACTACAGGTCGCAATTTCACTCCGATCGTTCTGAAATTTTGCAGTTAAGAGTATTTCGCGGCTATTAAGATCGCTATTGAATTTGGTTGAAATCGGTTCAGATTTAGATATAGCTCCCATATATATCTATCGTCCGATTTGGCCCTTTAGTCCTATAGAAGCTGTATTTTACATCCAATCGTTTTGAAATTTAGAATGGTAGAGTTTCTTGATCCATGAACCAACATTGCCGAATTTGAAGAAAATCGGTTAAGATTTAGCTATAGCTCCCATATATATGTTTCGTCCGATTTGGGCCTTTAGTCCTATAGAAGCTGTATTTTACATCCGATCGTTTTGAAATTTAGAATGGAAAAGTTTCTTGATCCATGAACCAACATTGCCGAATTTGAAGAAAATCGGTTAAGATTTAGCTATAGCTTCCATATATATGTTTCGTCCGATTTTGCTCTTTAGTCCTGTAGAAGCTGTATTTTACATCCAATCATTTTGAAATTTAGAATGGTAGAGTTTCTTGATCCATGAACCAACACTACCGAATTTGAAGAAAATCGGTTAAGATTTAGCTATAGCTCCCATATATATGTTTCGTCCGATTTGGCCATTTAGTCCTATAAAAGCTGTATTTTACATCCAATCATTTTGAAATTTAGAATGGTAGAGTTTCTTGATCCATGAACCAACATTGCCGAATTTGAAGAAAATCGGTTAAGATTTAGCTATAGCTCCATATATATGTTTCGTCCGATTTTGCTCTTTAGTCCTGAAGAAGCTGTATTTTACATCCAATCACTTTGAAATTTAGAATGGTAGAGTTTCTTGATCCCTGAACCAACACTACCGAATTTGAAGAAAATCGGTTAAGATTTAGCTATAGCTCCCATATATATGTTTCATCCGATTTGGCCCTTTAGTTCTATAGAAGCTGTATTTTACATCCAATCCTTTTGAAATTTAGAATGGTAGAGTTTATTGATCCATGAACCAACACTGCCGAATTTGAAGAAAATCGGTTAAGATTTAGCTATAGCTCCCATATATATGTTTCGTCCGATTTGGCCCTTTAGTCCTATAAAATCTGTATTTTACATCCAATCGTTTTGAAATTTAGAATGGTAGAGTTTCTTGATCCACGAACCAACATTGCCGAATTTGAAGAAAATCGGTTAAGATTTAGCTATAGCTCCCATATATATGTTTCACCCGATTTGGCTCTTTAGTCCTGTAGAAGCTGTATTTTACATCCAATCGTTTTTATACCCTACACCACACTGTGGTACAGGGTATTATTTAAGTATAAATGACTATAATGACACAAAAGTGAATTTATGTAAACAATTTATACATGAATTACAAAATTTATATTTCAGAGTTATTCAATATTACGAGAGTGGTGTAGGGTATTATATAGTCGGCCCCGCCCGACTTTAGCCTTTCCTTACAGGTTTTTAGTACATAAACAGACAAAAATGTCCAAATAAAGTACACTCCCTTGGAATTGATCTCGATAGAACTGAAGGCGCTAGTACTACAAGAACTATTTTATGGACTTCCTGAAAGTCTTCTATAGCAGAAGATCTTCCCTACAGTTGTATGTACGAGCAGAACTTCCTGAAACTTTGTTTAAGTATTCTATAAGAGAATAACAGCAAACTACCTTTCATTAGTTACTCTATAGCATAAGACTTTCTGAAAGTCGACTTCGCACGAAGACTATCTTCATATATGTCGCCTACATGATAATATCATTATGAATGTCTGCAATAGGAGGAAACCTATCTATAGGCTATTCAAGAGGAGGCTATTAAAGCACTCCTCTTGAATCCCGTAAAGTCTTCTTCTACAGTGCATTCATTGAAGTCGCCAATATGTGAAGGCATTGTTGGAATTTTAGTTGTATATAGATATGTATCTTCCTATCTCTCCTTTGCTAGAACTATCTTATGGACTTCCTTACAGTCTTCTATAGCACAAGATCTTCCCTACAGTTGCATGTACGAGCAGAACTTCCTGAAGCTTTGCTTATGTATTCTATAAGAGAATTACAGCAGACTACCTTTCATTAATTACTCTATCGCATAAGACTTTCTGAAAGTCGACTGCGCACGAAGACTACCTTCATTTCGTCTTATCTCTATGAATATCTGCAATAGGAGAAAATCTTAATTAAGTCTATTCAATAAGGCATCTCCATAATATTTATAGGGGTCTATATATGAGAAAATTTTGCAAAAAGTAATCTATAGAAGAACTTTCATTGTAGAAGAACTTCAGTAAGGTCAGCAAGATAGGAATACTTTCTTTAATGTCTGCTATAAGAGGGGACCTTTAAGTTTGCCAGAGAAGCAAACTACCGTCCTTACATTTCTCTATAGCATAAGACTTTCTGAAAGTCGCCTACATGAAAATATCTTAATGATTCTCTACAATAGGAGGAAACCTATCTATAGGCTATTCAAGAGGAGTCTATTAAAGCACTCCTCTTAACTTCCGTAAAGTTTTCCACAAGACCGTCACTGAAGTCGAAAAGACATTGTTAGAATTCTAGTCGTCTGTAGAAGTGTATCTTCCTTAAATTGTCCTTTGCTAGAAGACCAATCTCAAGTCTTTAGTACTACAAAAACTATATTATGAACTTCCTGAAAGTTATCTGTAGCAGAGGATATTCCCTACAGTTGCATGTACGAGTAGAACTTCCTGAAACTTTGCTTAATGTATTCTATAGGAGAATAACAGCAAACTACCTTCTGTTAATTCCTCTATAGCATAAGAATTTCTGAAAGTCGCCTGTGCACGAAGACTACCTTCATACGAATATATGTTGCCAACAGGATAATATCTTAATGTACATCTGCAATAGGAGGAAATCCATATTTAATCAGTTCAAGAAGGGTTAGTTAGGCAGACTCCTTACTTATTGGAAGATATTGCTGGAAGTATTTTAAAAATCTTCTCTGGCAGCAGACCTCGGAGTACATCTTCTATGGAAATGAATCGAAAGCCCTCTTGGCATTCGAATATGTTCATTAAAATCGTTGATAGAAGCATAGCTTTCTTAAAGTCTTATATACAGGAGAGCTACATTATAGTCAATACTACAAAAACATAACTTACGAACTTCCTTGCAGTCTTGTAAAGCAGACTATTCGTTAAAGTCCTATGTAGCAGAATATATTCCCTATAGTTGCCTGTACAAAAAGACTTTTCTGAAAGTCTGTTATAAGCTTAAACTTTTAAATAACATCTTAAAGACACATACAACGGTGAAATACAGTATATTATAACAATCTACGTGTCTTAAAGTTCTCTATAACGGAAGATCCTCGTTTTAGTCGCCTATTTGAGAAGGCTTCCATGGATGACACCCATAAAATGATAGGACTTGAAAATCAGTATAGCAGAAGACATTGCAAAATCGTATATACCGTATAGACAAACTGACAGAAACACAGACGGACGGACATTGCTCAAATGACTTTAAATATCCTAAAACAGTTTTCCGCCGTACATACTTAGGGTCTTAGGTCACTCCTTAACTTTTTTGGACGTAGCAAATGATATATACTTTCCTGATAAAAATGGTTCAAAGTTTAGACATCTGATATCGACATTAATGATATCTGAGATATGATAGCGATTTTTTGTAGCAGTATCATTATACCAAAACTATTTTGTTTTGTTTCATTAACAAAATTTGCGATCCCAACTCAAATTTAATGCAGTTCATAATTAATAATTTGTAAATTATTGCTTTGAAGACTAAATACTTTGACGAATGATTTATGATATTTTTAAGTTGTTTTATTTTATCAAATTGAAAGTTGACGCACAACATAACTAAAAACGCCGAAAAAAAGAAGCACTAGAAATATTTAATTTAATATCATATTTTAGAAAACTGGACACAAGGGTTGTGCAAATTCCGACATATGCCAATTTCAAATGATGCTCAAACCGAACTTTGTATATATTCCAAATGAATAGAATCCAATGCAATGCAGTTTTGAGACCGAGTCTGACATTTATGGGTTTTCTGTTTCTGTTTAAAGTTTAATTGCAACTGTCAGTTTTTGGTGTTTTAACGAAATAAAGTAATATTTATGTTTCGGGTCATAAATAGTTACCAAGTCGAACGCACCGATAGACTAACAGCTAGATAGATGAGGGGAGAGACAGACATTCAGTCAAGTTCCAAGTTACCAAATGGTAATGTCAGTCGCCCAGAACAACAAATTAACAGTAATATGTACGAAAAAAGATAAAAGATTTGCTGTTTTTGCAGAAACGAATTGCAAACGTTTCGAAATGTCTTGTTGCACTTTCCGATACGGCAAGTCAAATGTATGCAGTTCATCATTCATCCAACATGATCATATAAACTATGGGCCAGCGTTTGGTCACTTTGGCCAGTGGAGTGGATCATCATCAACTGCGTCTGCGTGCATTGCCATGATTTAAGAGTTTTTCTTTCGAAACATTGTTGTTTAAATACCTGAACAGATATTTTTTCTTTTGCATTTTAACACCATCAATTTACGACCCGAAAGGGGTTTAGTATCTTGCAAATAGTTTTGCTAAACTATTTAGTTCATTTACCAAATGGGACTGGCTTTGTGCGTCCCGGCTAGGCTTGTCTTTTCTAGATAACATGATGCGTAGCGATCGTAAAATTGCCATGTCGTAAAAGGAATTTATGTATGTCAGATGCCGTCCAATAGACAGATGGATGAGTTGGAGGAGTTTAATGGAATTTTCACAACATTGTAGTGAATTGTTTTTAGTGGGAAAAGTAGAACGTAAAGTTTTTAAGCTATAAAAATCCTAAAAAGAAGCTAGTGAAATTAAAAGAAGTTGAAAAAGAGGCGTAAGTAATGACAGGTTAAATTGTATATACAAAATTAAAGTTTCCACGTGATTTTAGACTGAAACCACTAATAATAATAAAGCTGTTATGCGACAACTTTTCTATTAAAAAGTTGTTATACTTTAATTTTCTATAGAAAAAGTTGTTATCCAACAACTATTCTAAAGAGAAAGTTGTTATCCGACAACTATAGAGAAATATGTTATCCGACAACATTTCTAAAGAAAAAGTTGTTATCCGACAACTTTTCTATAGAAATATATACATAAGGCTGTTATCCGACAACTTTTCTACTAAGAAAGTTGTTATCCGACTACTTTTTTATAGAGAAAGCTGTTATCCGACAACTTTTCTATAGAGAACGTTGTTATCCGACAACTTTTCTATAGAGAAAGTTGTTATCCGACAACTTTTCTATAGAGAAAGTTGTTATCCGACAACTTTTCTATAGAGAAAGTTGTTATCCGACAGCTTTTCTATAGAGAAAGTTGTTATCCGACAACTTTTCTATAGAGAAAGTTGTTATCCGACAACTTTTCTATAGAGAAAGTTGTTATCCGACAACTTTTCTATAGAGAAAATTGTTATCCGACAACTTTTCTATAGAGAAAGTTGTTATCCGACATCTTTTCTATAGAGAAAATTGTTATCCGACAACTTTTCTATAGAGAAAGTTGTTATTCGACATATTTTTTATACGAAAAGTTGTTATACGACAGCATTTATCCGACAACTTTTCTATAGAGAAAGTTGTTATCCGACATCTTTTCTATAGAGAAAATAGTTATTCAACAACTTTTCTACAGCAAATGTGGTTATCCGACAACTTTTCTATAGAAAAAATTTTTATCCGACAACTTATCTATAGCAAATGTTGTTATCCGACATTTCTATATAAAGATTTGATATTCTATCTTTTTCGTAGATAATGTTATTATCACACCTCATCGATGTTCAGTATGTTACCTGCTTCATCATCAATGTATACAAAATACATTCAAATCAATTGATATATTAAACGAGTTTTTAAATATTTATTGAAACTATAATTTGTTTCACATGAAAAATAAAATATATGCTTCCTACTCCATAATTGCCCAAAACTACTCTACGAGGCTATTAAAACGCCTCTACGCCTTACCTTGATTCATTTAAAAGAACATATATTTCTAAATTCTCTCAAGACTTTAGGAGCACGCTTCCAAAATGCTTATAACTGTCATAAGCCTGTCATAGTTCATTATTTTTATTTTATTTTATTGTTTCTATACTCCCACCCATGACTTATGTTAACATGACCCAATGACCCAAAGATATATATCTCCAAATAGTTATCTGCCAAAACGCAAGAAAAATCCACATGAAATTCATACATACTCGTACATACACAAACACACATGAAGAAACTACCACAACGTAGATTATGGACAGAAAAAGCTGGAGAACGAACACACAATGAGATAATGTTCTTTAATAAAACAATTTAATGCTTAATTAACAATGAAGAAAAAAATGTATCTTAGTTAATGTATTGTTTAGTTATTGCTTTTGTACAAAACGATAAAAGAAAGAATAAATATAAAGACTGCCAAAAAAAGTCTAAATTAAAAGTTTAATGCCATACACAGAAGAACAAAATTAGATGGAGTTTGATAGGGAGGAGGAATTAACGAATTTTATAAATGCTACATCTAGTACAGAACATATATATATTAATTATAAAAATATTTAAAACAACATTCATATAAAATATAGATTTTATTCGAAAACTTTTCTACAGTAAAATTTGTTAACCGATAGCTTTCATGCGAAAAAATTGTTAACCGACAACATTTCTACAAAAAATTTGTTATCCCAAAACTTGTCCACCGGATAATTTTGTTATATGACAACATTTTTATAAAGTTGCTATTCGACTATATTTCTATAGAAACAGTGGTTAATCCATTACTCTTGTATAAAAATAAGCTTTTCTCCGAAAATTTCTCTGTATAAAAGCTATCATAAGGCAACTTTCGATGGAAATATATTTCATCTTTTCTACTACAAAGTGATTATCCAACAATCTTTTCTATAGAAAAATATGTTATCCGAAAACTTTTCTGTAGAAAACGTTGTTATCCGACAAATTTTCTATAGAAAATGTTGTTATCCGACAACTTTTTTATAGAAAACGTTGTTATCCGACAACTTTTCTATAGAAAACGTTGTTATCCTACAACTTTTCTATAGAAAACGTTGTTATCCGACAATTTTTCTATAGAAAACGTTGTTATCCGACAATTTTTCTATAGAAAACGTTGTTATCCAACAACTTTTCTATAGAAAGCGTTGTTATCCGACAACTTTTCTATAGAAAACGTTGCTATTCGAAAACTTGCCTATAGAAAATGTTGTTTTCCGACTACTTTTTTGTAGAAAATGTTTCCGACAAATTTTCTATAAAAAAATTTTTATCCGACAGCTTTCCATTAGAAAACGTTTTTATCCGACAGCTTTTCACTAAAAAACCTTTTTTTCCGAAAAAATTTCTCTAGAAAACATTGTTATCCGAATAATTTTCTACAGAAAAGTATGTTATTCGACAACTTTTCTACGAGTATACAAATGTTGCTATCCGACAACTATTTGATTGGACTGTTATCTTAAAACTTGTCCACAGAAAAAGTTGCTTTCCGACAACGTTTCTAAAGATAATGTTGTTATACAAAAATTTTACTAAAGAAAACATTGTTATCCGACAAGTTTTCTATTGAAAATGTTCTTATTCGAGACTTAGTTAGTCGTTAGTCAGACGACAACTTTTCTATAGAACATTTTATTATTCAACAACCTTTTCATAGAAAATGTTGTTATCCGACAACTTTATATAGAATATGTTGTTATCTGAAATCTTCTCTATAGAAAATGTTGTTATCCTACAACTTTTTTATAGAGAATGTTGTTATCTGACATATGTATTTGCTATACAAAATTTTACTGTCCAACAACCTCGACATAGAAAATGTTGTGTCCGTCAACTTTTCTAAAACATATATCCAACACTATATTCTTATTCGAAAACTTTTCTATAGAACGTGTTGTTATCGTACAACTTTATTGTAGAAAACGTTGTTATACGACAACTCTTTTTATAGAAAATGTTGTTAACCGACATCTTTTCTATAGGAAATGTTATTATCTACCATCTTTTCTGTAGAAAATGTTGTTATCCAACAACTTTTTATAGAATATATTGTTATCCGAAAACTTTTTTATAGAATGTGTTGTTATCCGACAACATTATTGTTGAAAATGTTGTTATCTAAAAACTTTTCTAAAGCAAATGTGGTTATCCAACAACTTTTTATATAATATATTGTTATCCGAAAAATTTTCAATAGAATGTATTGTTATCTGACAACTATTGTATAGAAACCTTTATTATTCAACAACTATTCTATAGAACATTTTGTTATCCGAATACTTTACTATAGAAAATTTTGTTATCCGACAATATTTCTATAGAAAATGTTGTTTTCAGAAAATGTTGCTATCCGACAACAATTTAAGTGGACATTTTGTTATCCTAAAACACATCTACAGAAAAAGTAGCTATTCGACAACTTTTCTATATAAAATGTTGTCATCCAACAACTTTTCTATAGAGAATGTTGTTATCCAAAAACTTTTCTATACATAATGTTGTTATCCGTCAACTTTTCTATTGAAAACGTTGTTATCCGACTACTTTTCTATAGAAAATTTTTATTATCTAACAACATTTTCATAGAAATTGTTGTTATCCGATCACTTTTCTATAGGAAATATTGTTATCCAAAAACGTTTCTATAAAAAATGTAGTTACCCGGCAAGTTTTCTATATAAAATGCTGTTATCCGAAACTTTTCTGTCGAAAATGTTGTTTTCCGTCATCTTTTCTATAGCTAGTGTTTTTATCCATCAACTTTTCCATTGAAAACGTAAGGATAAAAAAATGGGTGAAAATTTTGTTATCCTAAAATTGTCTACAAAAAAAGTTGCTATTCGACAACTTTTCTGTAGATAATGTTCTTATCCGTAAACTTTTCTATTGAAAACGTTGTTATCCGACAACTTTTCTATATATAATGTTATTATCCGACAACTTTTCTATAAAGAATGTTATTATCCGACAATTTTTCTATAGAAAATTTGATTATCCAAGAACATTTTCATAGAAATTTTTGTTATCTGATCACTTTGCTATAGGAAAGAACGTTATATAGAAAATGTTTTTGCCGACAAGTTTTCTATATTAAATGCTGTTATCCGACCACTTTTCTGTCGGAAATCTTGTAATCCGGCATTTTTTCTATAGAAAATTTTGTTACCCGTCGACTTTTCTATCGAGAATGTTGTCATCCGACAACTTTTCTATAGAAAATGTTGTTATCCGACAACAAATTTGTTATACGATTTGTTTGCTGAAGAAAATGCAGTTGTCCAACATAATTTCTTTAGTAAATTGTATTATTTGTTTGTGTGAAATGTTATTTGAAAGCTTTTCTGAGGAAAATATTTTTATCCGAAAACGCCTCTGGTGAAAAAGTCTATAACTTTTGTGTAGTTTTATTTGATAACTTTTCGGTATTAGAAAATTTCTAGGACTATCTTTAAGAAAAAGTAGTTATCCTAAATTTTTAAGAAACATTTTTATCTGACAAATTTTCAATGGAAAATCTTCAATGTTATTCAACAATTCTCTTCAAAAAAGTTGGTATACAACAATTACATAATTTTTCTGTATATTTTTTTTTTGCTATAGCTTTTTTACGACTTTTTAAAATTTTTGTTAAACATCTTTAGAGAAAAAGTACTTATCATATATACTTTTTTTAAATTCTTTTACCCAAAAATTTTCTATAAAAAAAAATTTTATCCGTAAATGTTATTAATGTTATCTACATTATATATCAAAATCTATTATAAAGCAAATCTATTAAATAGCAGAATTTTGTATAAAGTGTTTTTATCCGACAGGTTTTTATTGACGTTAACTGATAACTTTATTAAATGAAATTTTTTTTTCTCCATAAAATGGCTCTACAAGTGTATTTTTGATTGAATTTTCTCTAGCAAGAGTTTTTATCCCACAACTTTTCTGCAAAAAAAGAAAAAATATTGTCTTGTTCCCAATATTTTTGATGGAAAAATTTATATCCCACGAATTTTAATAGAAACAGTTTTTACCGTCAACTTTTTATTACCACTTTTTCATAGAAAACGTTTTCATCCTACAAATTTTAATAGAAAAATCTTGTAATTCCACAACATTTTCCGGAAATTCTCTCTGACATCGTTTCAATGGGAAATATTATTATCCACAACATTTTATCGGTAAATTGCGCAGGCTTTATTTACTCTTCTTTCGCTACACTAAAGATGGCCTCAAATCTATATTGCCGCTAATACCAACTGTAGCTCTCATTCCAGTATCAGTAAATGTCTGATAAAATTTCTGCAAACACAGAAGCCAATGGTCTAAACTTTATTTTGGTAATTAAGAAGAAAAAAATTCTTAAAAAATTATAATTATTTTATTATGCTTTTTTCTCTCTCCTAAAAATTTCTGCGAATTAATCAAAAGAATAAAAATTATTGTTATCTAATTAAATGCTATGCATGAGAAATTTCAGACTATAGTTTCAAGGTTATTCTTGCACGACAAAGTACTTTTTCATAAAATGTACAAGAATATTTTGAAATATTTTATAATAATAATTCTGATGTGTTATTATAATTAATGAAGAAAAGGTATGATTTGAAAACAATAAATATATTTAGCACACACAGGCAAGACAACAAAACACACAGAGCAATACCAAAACTGCATCAACAAAAAAAAAAACACAGCAGATGATTGATTGATGTTATTTAATATACGTTCGATAATCACATAAAATGTTTCGTAAAAATGTCTGCAACATCTGCACATGTTAAGAAAACAAAACAAAATCAAATCCATCACATGCATCACACAATAAATTAAAAACTTTTATTAAACATTTCTAGTTGTTGGACAAGTACAAAAACATGTTTTAATTTTAAAATTAGATGATTATTAAATGACTTATGATGATTGAGACCAAATTCAAATGAACTGAATATTTGATAATTTAATTTTACATTCGAAGTACACGATTTAGTCTATTGATTTCTAACTGCTTTCTGCTTTCTGAGTTGGCATTCATTCCAGCAGTGGCGCAGCAAACAAAAGACTTAAGCAACAAACTTGTCAATTTTTCTGGGAACAACAATGCCGGCAACGGCCCCAAACACAAACTCTCATGAGAAATTTCATTGTTTTCATATTCCCCTCAACTTGGACAACAACGACATGCTCCGTGTGTGGTCCAATACTTTGGACGTGTTTTCGTTCATCATTACTGTCAGTGGCAGCATTTCTGCTCGTTCCTCTGACTGCTGCCACTAAAGTTTTCATAAGTAAACATATTGATTTAATTAACATGCTTATAATAAATTTCTTTAAAAACAATAATCATCGAGTAACTGCGTCATCATTGGCTCTATTACCCATCATCTATCTATGGGGGCCAAGAGTATTCATTGGACTGCTGTCGCTGGTCTTGTCGCTGAAGTGGTCCGAATATGTAAAGTTTTGTGGAGTAATGTTAGCAGCGCTTCCCTGAAATCTCATCTATATTCACTCACCTCATCTTTGGCCTTTTGTTTGGGGAGTTAGTGCTTTTGCTCTTTGTTGTTATTGTTAATGGAAATTATGACATATTCGCTGAGTTTACCGGGTGTTCCACAACGCTGCACCATTCATATGTACGTATTTGTGGCAAGTAATTAACACTTGACTGAAATGAGGGCTAGTTTTACATACCGCTGACAAGAAAACAACACACGGTTGTTTGGACACCGCTAGATACCGCCTACTGCGAAAAAAGCTTAAAATATTGAAATCGAAGATTCAAACACATTAAAAATCAAAACAAACAATAAAAAACAAAATATGTGTTACATTAAACAGAGTGCGACAATCTTGGGTGGTCGATCTACTGCATTGTGGTTTATGTAAGACTAATCAGAGTCTCATTGAAAAAAGATTGCAATTTGAGTAAAATGTTAATAAAATAGCTATCCGAAAACTTTTCTTTCTACCACAACTTTTCTATAGGGAAAGTTGTTATCTGACAACTTTTCTATAGGAAATGTTGTTATCTGACAACGTTTCTATGGCAAAAGTTTGTATTCGACGACTTTCCTATAGAACAGGTTGTTATCCGACAACTTTTCCAAAAAAAAAGTGGTAATCCGACGGCATTTCTATAGAAAAAGTGGTTATCCGAGAACTTTTCTATAGAAAAATTGTTATCCGATAACTTTTATATAGCAAAATTGCTATTCGAAAATTTTTCTTTCTACGACAACTTTTCTATATAAAAAGTTCTTGCCGACCATTTTTCTATATAAAAAGTTGTTATCCGCCAACTTTTCTGCAGAAAAAATTTTTATCCGACAACTATTCTATGAAAATGTTCTCATCCGACAATTTTGCTATAGATAAGGTTCTTATCCGACAACTTTTCTATAGAAAATGTTGTTAACCCAACACTTTTTTATAGAAAAAGTTATTATCCGAAAACTTTTCTATAAAAAATGTTGTTAGCCGACATCTTTTCTAAAGAAAAAGTTGTTAGCCGACATCTTTTCTAAAGAAAAAGTTGTTATCAGACAACTTTCTATATAAAGAGTTGTTATCCGACAACTTTTCTATAGAAAGAGTTGTTATCCGACAATTTTTCTATAGAAAGAGTTGTTATCCGACAACTTTTCTATAGAAAGATTTGTTTTCCGACAACTTTTCTATCGAAAGAGTTGTTATCCGACTACTTTTCTATAGAAAGAGTTGTTATCCGACAACTTTTCTATAGAACAAATTTTTATCCGACAACTTTTCTATAAAAAAGTTGTTATCCGACAAATTTTCTATAGAAAAAGTTGTTATACGACAACTCTTCTATAGAAAAAGTTGTTATACGACAATTTTTCTATAGAAAAGTTGTTATCCGACAACTTTTCTATAGAAAAAGTTGTTATCCGACAACTTCTCTATAGAAAAAATATTTATCTGACAACTTTTCTATGGAGAAAGTTGTTATTCGACAACTTTGTAATAGAACAATATGTTATCCGAAATCTTTTTTATAGTACAATTATTATCCGACATATTTTTTTATAAAAAAAGTTGTTATCCGACTACTTTTCTATACAAAAATTGTCATCCGACAACAACTTTTTCTATAGAAAAAGAAGTTGTCGGATAACAACTTTTTCTATAGAAAAAGAAGTTGTCGGATAACAACTTTTTCTATAGAAAAATAAGTTGTCGGATAACAACTTTTTCTATAGAAAAAGAAGTTGTCAGATAACAACTTTTTCTATAGAAAAGTTGTCGGATAACAACTTTTTCGACAACTTCTTCTACGGATAACAACTTTTCTATAGAAGAAGCTGTTATCCGACAACTTTTCTATAGAAAAGATTGTTATTCGAAGTGGTTATACATTTTTTATATAGTCGAAGTTATTATCCTACAAGTTTTCTATGGAGATACCCTACAATACAAAAAAACATTTTTTTAAGCAAAAACTGTTTTTCGACAATTTTTCTTAGGAAAAAAATGTGACAACTTTCTAGAAAAACATTACTGCCTACTTTTCTATAGCTAAAGTTGTTATCCGACTTCTTCTACGGATAACAACTTTTCTATAGAAGCAGCTGTTATCCGACAACTTTTCTATAGGAAAGAATGTTATTCGAAGTCGTTATACATTTTTTATATAGTCGAAGTTATTATCCTACAAGTTTTCTATGGAGATACCCTACAATACAAAAAACATTTTTTTCAAACAAAAATTTTTTTTCGACAATTTTTCTTAGGAAAATAATGTGACAACATTCTAGAAAAAACATTACTGCCCGATAGTTTTTCTATAGACAGATTTTAATCTATAGAAAATATTGTTAAAAACAACATTTTTATAGAAAATGTCGGTGTTAGACAAAGTTTCTTTAAAAAAACGTATTATCCGTAGATGAAGTTGTTATAAATTTATTCGGAAAATGTTATTTAGAGAAGTTTGAAATACGATAACTTTACTTTAGAGTTAAATTCCGACAAGCTACCTATTCAAAAAGTATAATCTGGCAAGTTCTAATCAAAAAAATATGTTGTCCGATAACTTTGCTATAGAAAAATGTTGTTGTACGTCAACTTTTCTATAAAAATTATTTTACCTTACAGCAATTCTATAAAAAAGACATTACCGTAAAAAAATTTCTAAAAAAAATCGTTACCCTACAACATGAGTATAGAAAAATTGTTATCCAAAAACTTTTCTACAGAAAATGTTGTCATACAACCACTTTCCTATAGAAGAAGTTATTATACGACAACTTTTCTAAAGAAGAAGTCGTTGTGCGACATATTTTCTATAGAAGAAGTTATTGTTCGACACATTTTTTTAGAAGAAGTTACCCTACGACTGTAAAAATTGTTATCAGACAACTTTTTTAGAAACAACAATATTTCTATGGAAAATGTAATTATCCACCTTTTATATAAAAATGCGTTATCCGCAAAATTTTCTATAAAAGAGTTTGTTATCCGACAGTTTTTTTTATAGAATACATTTATCTGACAACTTTTCTTTAGAAAAGGTGGTAACACTACAACTTTTGTACAGGAAAAGTTTTTATATGACAACTTTTCTTCAGAAAAGTTTTTATACGACAACTTTTAGAGAGAAAAAAAATATATATGACAACTTATCTATTCTAATCCTGTATCTGTAGAATAGATGATATGCCACAACTTGTCCATAGCAAAATGAAATAGTTAACTACTTTTCTTTAGAAAAATTGATTATCCCCATAACTTTTCTATAGAATAGTTGTTATCCTGCTCATATACAAAAAAGATGTTATTCAACAATTTCTCTATATAAACATTTTAATTCGACATTAAAGGCTTTATGCGTAATCTCTATCAGTTAACTTTGCTATAGAAAATTTCTTTACAGGGCAATATTTCTATAGACAAATATAACATTGAGCAGTTTTTAAAACCAGAATCAGCGCTACCAATTAGATAGCCCCCATAAATACGTACACCCCAATTTTGGCATTAGCGAATTAGAAGAAAACGTTATAAAATTTGGAAGAGAGGAATTATTCCAATCAAAATTTAAAAAAATAGAAGAACCGTACTTTTGTACATATCGTTATGAAATTTGGCAAAGAGGAATTATTTCTAGCAAAAATTTATTCAGATTTATATATAATCTTTTGGAAAATGTTGCCAAATTTTGTAAAAATCGGGCCATATTTCGATATCTTCGCAATGTATACCTATTTATATACAGATTTTAAATATATGATCTTTATAAGCTGCAATTGTCAGGCGAATTTGAGTAATTTCCACAGTGTAGTATTGTAAGCCATTTACAGGGTTTTCCAATAAGAGTGATATGATTTCTATGAAAAAAAAACACACTTATTGTTAAGGAAATTCAAAAGTTTTTTATTTAATGTAAAGTACCATCGATATAATTAAGTCCTAAATAAAACGTCATTCAAATGGCCTCCACGACTTCTTCTGCAGGAACGAATTCGATGAATCCAATTTTCGAGCACTTTTTCCACTAAATCAAGTCGTATGTCATAAATGGCACGTTCAATATTGATTTGGAAAGCTTAAATAGAGTCTGGTTTATTTTGAAAGACCATTGACTTCAAATAACCCCACAAGAAATAGTCGAATGGTGTAAAATCTCAACTTCTTGGAGGCTATTCAATATCACAATTTCTTGAAATAATCGAATCTCCAAACTTTTCTCGCAACAATTCAATTGTTTCATTTGCTGTGTGGCACGTAGACACAATCGGTCGATGGCAAGAAGATAGCTCTTAACGAGAGCTAAAATATTGCTCATGGGTGTCAAGGTCGTAGGTGGACTGGGAAGCGTTTTTTTGGATTAAAAGAAAAAAGACTTAGTATAATTTTCAAATGTGACCGGAAAGTTTATTTTTGCTCTAGCTCCTTAACGGTACGTCGGATCGGGAATCGGTCAATGGCACAAAGATAGCTCTTAACGAGAGCTGAAATATTGCTCACGGGTGTCAAAGTCGTAGGTCGACTGGAAAGTGTTTTTTTTTTGGATTTAAAAAAAAGGACTTAGCGTACGAAAAGTTGCAATTGGAAAACGATTATTTTTAAAATAAAACTGAATAATTTGTAAACGTTGTTCTTGCGCATATCTCTCCATGATGAAATTGTAAACACTACTGAATACAATGAAAAACAAATGACAGATCATGACATATTCCAAATGGCCGAAACGGCACCTCAAAATCACACCATCCCTATTGGAAAACCCGTTAGTATCCCTTTAGAATTGTTTCAGAGTTTCTTATTGGTCTTGTGTACTAGTGTGGCTTTTTTTGTTAGGAAGAAAAAGAAGATCGCGTTGATAAAAGCTTATACATATGAAAATTTGGTTTGTTTTAAGTATATTAGCAAAATATTTCGTATCTGCGATCGCGAAATTAGGAGCTATTTGCGGTTGAAATAACCTCTAAAAATCAGGTTTTCCCTTAAAAAAAAATTGTAAATTTTTATTACTTTTAGGAATTGACCACTGGACATTAAAATCTGGACCATTATTTATAAGGCGACGTGACTTCCATAAAAAAAATTGCAATGTAAAGTCAATTTTTTCTCGATTTTATTGCAATTTTTTTTTTGCACATTTTTGGTCCGATTTTCATTTTTTTATGTCCTGTTATGGAACTGATGATCTCTAGATTTAATTTTTATAAAAAAATTAACCCTTTTCGGGTCGTATACTTTTTATTTAATTGTTGTCCCCAAATGGGTTAAAGCGAATTAATTGCCATAGAAATGATCCTACACCCTTATTTTATCCTCTAAAGCTACACTTTTTAAGAAGTTGGACATTTTGTGAATTTTTCTATAAAATTGCTCAATTTCCAATGAAAATAAAAATTCTAAGTCGACAAATGCAATAATTGTTTTAGATTATGGCACATATTTCGAATAAAATGTACAAAATGCCTTGTTTCGTGATAATTTCAGGTTTTGAGGTTGCAATAATGCGTATAGAATCATGTTTAGTGCAATCAATTGGCTTTAACCCATTTGGGACCAACAATCAAATAAAAAGTTTACGGCCTTGAAAGGGTTAAATTTTTATAAAAATTAAATCTAGAGATCAGCAGTTCTATAACAAGCCATGAAAAGTGAACAAATTGGACCAAAATTGTGGAAATTGTTTCGGATTTTTTAAAAAATGCACTAAAAATTGCAATAAAATCGAGAAAAAAGTGACTTCACATTGCAACTTTTTTCATGGAAGTCACGTCGCCCTCTAACAAATGGTCCAGATTTTAATATCCAGTGGTCAATTCCTAAAAGTAATAAAAATTGACAATTTTATTAAGGGAAAACATGATTTTTAATGGTTATTTCAAACGAAAATAGCTCCTAATTTCGCGATCGCAGAAACGAAATATTTTGCTAATATACTTAAAACAAAATTTATTATACCCTACACCACACTGTGGTACAGGGTATTATAAGTTTGTTTCACGGCAAATGTTTGTTACACCTGAAAATAACACAGCTAGACCCACCTTAAAGTATACCGATCCACTCAGAATCACTAGCTGAGTCGATTTAAGCATGCCTGTCCATCCGTCCGTCCGTCTGTCCATGTAAAGTTGTTCGTCGATTACAGGTCGCAATTTCACTCCGATCGTTTCTTCGCAGCTGTTAAGATCGCTATGGAATTTGGTTGAAATCGGTTCAGATTTAGATATAGCTCCCATATATATATTTCGTCCGATTTGGACCTTTAGTCCTATAGAAGCTGTATTTTACACCCAATCCTTTTGAAATTTAGAATGGTAGAGTTTCTTGATCCATGAACCAACATTGCCGAATTTGAAGAAAATCGGTTAAGATTTAGCTATAGCTCCCATATATATGTTTCGTCCGATTTGGCCCTTTAGTCCTATAAAAGCTGTATTTTACATTCAATCGTTTTGAAATTTAGAATGGTAGAGTTTCTTGATCCATGAACCAATACTACCAAATTTGAAGAAAATCGGTTAAGATTTAGCTATAGCTCCCATATATATGTTTCATCCGATTTGGCTCTTTAGATCCAATCGTTTTTATACCCTACACCACACTGTGGTACAGGGTATTATTTAAGTATAAAATGTCCCAAAAGTAAATTTATGTAAACAATTTATACATGAATTACAAAATTTATATATCAGAGTTATTCAATATTACGAGAGTGGTGTAGGGTATTATATAGTCGGCCCGCCCGACTTTAGCCTTTCCTTACTGGTTTTCATATAAGCTTTGATCAACGCGAACTTTTTTTTTACGCCACTCTATTGTATACGAATCTTCCGATGTGACATTTATTTGTTACAGAAATATGTTTTTGAAGAAATTACCCTTCCTTGAACAAAAGCTTGAATGACACTGTTTGGACTTGGGGCCTTTTTTCGGGCTTTAAAGATTGAAAGCAGATCATATCAGTCCAGGTTTTTGTATAGATATGTATATTTTGGCTGTTTGACTCCATCGAAGAAATAAATATCGAACAAATGGTTTTAAAATCAGTTGCAAATCTTAATAACCTATGTGCATTGAATCCTTTTTAATATTGAAGTTCTTTTTTATTTTTTTTTTTGAGAATTTTAAGATTTTTGCAAACATTCCCTAGGAGGACAGAAGCTCTGCGGTCATCAGTTTTCCTCCAACGTGAACCTTCTCTGTATTCGCCTATTAGTAGAGACACCTAGGCAAGGTAGACCAAATATTTTGACCATATAGCTAATAGTTCAGAAGATATAACATTGATAAACTTGGTTTGTTATACCCTATCTTTAGAGAGGAGGGTATATATCATTTGCTACGAGCCAAATGTGTAACACATCGAAGAGGTGAACTAAGACTCCAACTATGTTTGGTGGAAATTCGATTTGGATCATTTGAGCAATGTCCGTCCCTCCGTCCGTCCGTCTGTCTGTCTGCTGGCTGGTGCGCACGATAACTCTCGAGAGGTAATATTTTTCGCCATATGCGTCTAAGTTCGAAATGGGCCATATTTGTCTACTGCTTCCAGTACCTCTCCCACAAAGGGATAATATTTAGTGAAATATTGATTCTTTAATAACTTCTATACCACTTACTCGAATCTTCTAAAATTCCACACATAGTATTAGTATGTTAGTCGCTAATAGCTCAAGAAAAGTGGTCGAAGTTATCAAGCCCGTTCTAGTACCTCTCACACAAATGGACCATTTTACACCAAAAGTCAAGCGCTTATAACTTTAATACCAGTGCATACAAATACTTGAAATTTTGTACAGTGTAGTGGTTTTATAGAACCTAGAGTTCGGAGAAAAGTGGGCGTTATTGGTACGCCCCTATTGGTACCTCCCAGACAAATGGACCATATTGCACCAAAAGTTAACAGCTAGTAACTTTAATACCAGTACGTACTTTAAAGTTATTAAATGCAATTTAAGTTGATAATAATTTGTTTAAACCAAAAAAAAATAATTAATTTACGTATATTTTTTGAGGCTCAAGGTGAGGAGAGTCATATGTCGGTTTACCCGACTGAAATTTCTTACTTATTTTTTAATTCCGTACAAAGATATAAAAATTGTTTTTTAAAGCCCCCATGATAATAACATCAGACACTCTCCTGCTAAGGCCACATAAATGAGATAGCTAACAAATTGAATATAATTCCAGCAGCTACAATTGCTTATTAATTACGGTGGTCAAGAAGCGGAATATATCATAGCATTTCAGAATAACGTGAGTTTTAATTTTTCAAAGAAAAGTTATACAGGGTCTCCCATATTCGACGGACCCATCTGGCAACGCCATAACTTTTGACAGAGATGTCAGATCGCTTAATGGCATACCGCGTTTGAAGCGTCAGTCCAAGCAGATTTTTACCATGGAACAATACACGCCACGCGAGCGCTCTGAAATAGTTGAAATTTACATTCAACAGAAGAAGTCAAGTCAACGTGCTTTTAAAATATTAAAAAATGTGAGAAGTGCGCCTTCTAAGAACACCATTAAGCGTTTATACGAAAAATTTTCGACTGGTGAGGCTCTTTCTAATCCGAAGAGGCCAAATAAAAGTCGACCAAGGCGATCGGCCGAGAATATCGGTGCCGTACGAGCCAGTGTTGAGAGGTCCCCAAGAACATCCCAAAAACGCCGTTCTCAGCAGTTGGGCATGGCTCGGTCCACTTTACAACGGATTATTCGCGTTGATTTGCATTTGTTCCCGTACAAAATTCAATTGACGCAAAGATTGTTGCCTGCGGACAAGCCTCGTCGATTGGAATGAGCCCCACGAGTCCGTGGGTCCGTCGAATATGGGCAACCCTGTACATTTAAAAGTGATAACCCAAATTCCTCTATCGTATTTTATTTTTCCATCAATTGATCGAAAAAGGGACTTTTAACACAAGCTTCTTTAGAGTGAAAAAAATGAGATTTTTGTCCATAAGTCTTTAGAAATTCGCCTAAGCTCTTTTGTAAATCTTATAAAAAACAAGCCAACTTTTTTTACTTTATTTATTTTTATTTCTACTTAAACTTTGAAAAATAATACAATTTTCTTCTTTCATAAATTGAGCTAATAAATTGTCATTTAACACCAGCTTCGTTAGTATAGGGTGATCCAAGTAGAGATACTTTTTCCAATAGCCTTTTTTTGGCAGATCACGTGTGAGACGTGTCATGCTGTCATGTTATTTTTGTTAAGTATTGTTTGGCATTCCATCATGGAAGGACTTACGCCTGAACAACATTTACAACGTTTTGACAATACATTGACAGATTAATTATTGTAATGTTATAACGAGTGATCCAAGTAGAGATACTTTTTTCAATAGCCTTTTTTTGACAGATCACGTGTGAGCTGTATCATGTTATTTTTGCTAAGTATTGTTTGGCATTTCATCATGGAAAGACTTACGCCTGAACCGACGCCGTTTACGCGTGTCATTCGCCAGTTACCTGTCGAAATGCTCGAACGAGTCATCGAAAATTGCACTCAACGGATGGACCATCTGAGACGTAGCCGCGGCCAGCATTTCATAGACATAATCTTCAAAAAATAAATGCCAAAGAATGTTCTTTCGAATGATATGATGAAAAGATTTTCTTTGTTTTGTTTTAAAGTAGGGAACCTCGAAATGGATCACGCTATATAAAAATATGAAAAATATTTAGAATTTCGCCTAAGCACTTTTGTAAACAATCAAATTTGTTTACTTTATTTATTTCTATTTAAACTTTGAAAAATAATATAATTTTCTTCATTTTATTGACCATCAATCAATGAATCAATTCACTATTTTTTCCTAAACTTCTCACACCGCCTAAGGGAAAGATGGTAATGAATTCCCTCACACAACTGCTTTGCATGATCTCGCTTGGGAGTTCCCTCGAGATAAGCTATTTATAGCATCAACGCTCACTATGATCAGCTATGATTAAATGCAACAAGATTTACAGCTTCAATAATTTTAAATGTTAACATTGTATTTTAATTCAATAATAATAAAAAGCAGATCCGGTCTACTCCATTCATACAACATCCATCCATCCAGATAATTAGAAAAACCACTTTGGATGTGACTTTTTCTCGTTGCTCTCGCCGTGTTTGGCACAATGTTACAATTCCAATCACTTTGTAATTCCCTTTGATATTTTGCTCAACGACTTATTGTATGTTAATTGTTTGTTTACGCTAATCTGTTGTTGCTCTGCTCTGCTCTACTCCAATCTATTCTATTCAGTTCTTTTTTGTGTTTCTATGTGCAAAATATTCTATTGTTGTTGTAATGGATTTTCTTAGAAACAAAGGTCACTTGTAATTGATACACCGATAAACGACGGTACCACATGGGGGAGGGTGTAATTGATTTGTGGCTGGAGTCAGTAACAGATGGGTTTCAGAGTTGTGTATTGGAATGGGTTTTATAGAAAAATTTAAGTTTTATTCAAAAGAAATGTATTTTTCTGCCTTAAAGTACTGATTATCCTTCTAAAACGAAAAACTGAAGACACATAACCTATTTTATAAAGTCGTAGATGTCATGTGGTAAAGATTAGGCAACTTAATCTTGAATCTCAGATAGCGATTTGAAATAAATGGATCTTGATAAACTATAATTTTGCATTTATAGATATTCACAAAAAACAAAAGACTTAAGACACGAACTTTTTTTAGTGAATTTAACTTTATTTAGCTCGCACTCCATTCGACCTTGATCACATTAATTATCTCCACTGATTCTTATTATTGTTATTATTAAATCAATTATTTCTGTTCCAATAAAAAAACCAACAACTGATTGTAATAAAGTAATTTAAATGTTGCACACCATCACCATCATCTGGCGTCGGCATCACCGTCAACCTCACGTAAATGACGTGCATTACACTGGCTCCATAAACAATGATTTAGTTTGGAAAACCCCTAATTACACAAATTATATCATAAAAATTAATTGCACATCTTGTCTCATAGAAGTCGTTGTTGTCGTCGTCGTTGTTGTTGGTGGTGGTTTTAATTAGTATTTCTAATGCATGAAAGCTTCAAAGAGATCAACTGAGACAACGGATTTAATCAGCAACGGATAATTCACTCAATAAAAATACATTATTGAGCTCATATTCGAATTGGAAAGTCATCGGTCCAGAAATAAATGTATAAAATATTCAAACTTAAAATCAATTACACTGCATATGTGAGTGATAGTGATGAGAAATCGGTTTGTTATGGAATACTATACAATTTATTAAGTCGATCTTACCATGTTGCAAATAAAAAAAACGCAAGAAGAATTATTCAAACATGCTCAAAGTATCCTCTTTGCGTTGCGTTGGTTCAGAAGAGGAAGAGTTGTAAAAAATGATATTTGCTTAAAAATTTGTCACACCATTAGTATCTGTTATATATAAACAAAAATGAACTTAAACGAGGGCCAACGATATGGTTTTGCATGCCACGAAGATGAAGGCACACGAACAACAACTGGAGACAACATGAAAAAGCAAATATTGAAAGAGGCTACAAACTTTTAACGATAAAAGGGTAATTATTTAGGATTGATCATATGAATTAACTAACTTGTAGGGAACAATATAAACATTATTTCGTATACCAAGCAATCAATCGTTTTAAAATTCGTGAAGGAAAGACTAAATGCGGGAAACTTAGATATATTTTTGCACAATTTTCTATACGAAAACTTGCTACCCGACATCTTCTCGATACAAAAAGTTGTTATCCAACTAATTCTCTATACGTAAAGTTGTTATCCAACTATTTTTCTATTCGAAAAGTGTTTATTCGACAACTTTTCTATACGAAAAATTGTTATTCGACAACTTTTCTATACGAAAAGTTGATATTCGACAACTTTTCTATACGAAAATTGATATTCGACATACGAAAAGTTTGTGTTCGACAACTTTTCTTTACGAAAACTTGTTATCAGACAACTTTTCTTTACGAAAACTTGTTCTCCGACAACTTTTCTGTACGAAAGGTAGTTATCCGACAACTTTTTTATAAGAAATACGAAAAGTTGTTATCCGACAACTTTTCTATACGAAAAGTTGTTATCCGACAACTTTTCTGTACGAAAAGTTGTTATCCGACAAATTTTCTATACGAAAAGTTGTTATTCGACAACTTTTCTATTCGAAAATTTGTTGTCCGACAAGTTTTCTATTCGAAAATTTGTTATCCGACAAGTTTTCGATATATAGGGTTGTTATCCAACAACTTTGTTATAATAGAGAATTGTAAATATTATTCGATATGTTTTCTATAGAAAATTTAGTTTTCTTTGCGAAAAGTTGTTATCCGACAAATTTTCTATGCGAAAAATTGTTATCCGACAACTTTTCTATGCGAAAAATTGTTATCCGACAACTTTTCTATACGAAAAGTTGTTATCCGACAACTTTTCTATACGAAAAGTTGTTATCCGACAACTTTTCTATACGAAAAGTTGTTATCCGACAACTTTTCTATACGAAAAGTTGTTATCCGACAACTTTTCTATACGAAAAGTTGTTATCCGACAACTTTTCTATACGAAAAGCTGTTTTCCGACAACTTTTCTATACGAAAAGCTGTTTTCCGACAACTTTTCTATACGAAAAGTTGTTAGTCGACAACTTTTCTATACGAAAAGTTGTTATCCGACAACTTTCTATACGAAAAGTTGTTATCCAACAACTTTTCTTTACGAAAACTTATTATCCGACCACTTTTCTGTACAAAAAGTTGTTATTCGTTTCTTTACGAAAAGTTGTTATCCGACAAATTTTCGTTACGAAATATTGGTATCCTATAACTTTTCTGTACGAAAACTTGTTATCCGACAACTTTTCTATACGAAATGTTGTTATCCGACAACTTTTCAATAGGAAAAGTTGTTATCCGCCACCTTTTCAATAGAAAAGTTGTTATCCGCCAACTTTTCTTTACGAAAAGTTGTTACCGACCAATTTTCTGTACAAAGAGTTGTTATCCGACAACTTTTCTTTACGAAAAATTTTTATCCTCCAACTTTTCTTTACGAAAAGTTGTTATCCGACAACTTTTCTGTACGAAAAGTTGTTATCCGACAACTTTTCTGTACGAAAATTTGTTATCCGACAACTTTTCTGTACGAAAAGTTGTTATCCAAAAACTTTTCTGTACAAAACGTTGTTATCCGACAAGTTTTCTATTCGAAAATTTGTTGTCCGACAAGTTTTCTATTCGAAAATTTGTTGTCCGACAAGTTTTCTATATATAGGGTTGTTATCCAACAACTTTGTTATAATAGAGAATTGTAAATATTATTCGATAAGTTTTCTAAAGAAAATTTAGTGGACAAAAACTTTTATATAGCAACATTTGTTATATAGCAACATTTGTTTCTAAAGACAAATTTAGTGGACAAAAACTTTTATATAGCAACATTTGTTATCCGAAATATTTTCAATAGATTTCAAATTTTCTGTAGAAAAGATTGTTATCCCACAACATTTATTATCCGACAACAATTCTATTTGGAAATTTGTTAGCCTACAACTTTTCTATTGGAATAATTGTTTTCCGACAACATTTCTATAGAAAAACAACAGCGCGTTTTCAAATAACGTTTCTATACAAAAATATTTATCCGACAACTTTTTAAAAAAAAATTGTTATGGGACAACTTTTCTATAGACAACGATTTTATCGGACATTTTTTATATTGACAATGTTGCTATCCAAAAACTTTTCTATAGAAAAAAATTGTTATCCGACAACATGTATATAGAAAAAGATGTTTACAGATAACTTTTCTATAAAAATTTCACATTTTCTTTAGAAAAATTCGACAACTTTTATCTGGAAAATGTTGTTATCCGACATCTTTTGTACAGAAAAAGTTGTTATCCGATATCTTTTGTACAGAAAAAGTTGTTTTTCGGCAACTTTTCTATAGAAAAAGTTGTTTTCCGACAACTTTTCTACAAAAAAGTTGTTTTTAAAGAACTTTTCTACAGAAAAATTTGTTTTCCGTTGTTGGCAGACAATTTTTCTATAGCAAAAGTTGTTATCCAACTACTTTACCGACTTTATCGTTATTCGGCAACCTTTCCATAGAAAAATGTGCTATCCGATAACGTTTCTATAAAAAAGATGTTAATCGACGTAATTTCTATAGAAAAGTTGTTAAACGACATATTTTCTATAGAAAAAGTTGGTTAACGACATATTTTCTATAGAAAAGGTTGTTATCCGTAAACTTGTTGTATATATAAAAAGTTGTTATCCGACAACGATCTATAGATAAACTTTTTCTAAAGAAAAGGTTATTGTCAGACAAATTTTCTATAGGAAAATGTTGTTAACAAAGAACTTTTCGGTATCAAAATATTTATCCGAATTTTTTTATTGAAAAGGTTGCTCACACCGCCCAAGGGAAAGATATCGCTTGGCAGTTCCCTCGATATAAGCTTTTTGTATACTGTCGGATAAAACTTTTTTTTAAATGTGTTTTCCTATATATTTGTCTATAAAAAGTTGTTATCCGAAATCTTGTCAATATAAAATGTTGTTATCTGACTTTTCAATACATAAAGCTGTTATCCGTCATCTTTACTATAGAAAACATGTTTATTCAACACCCTTTTTTGTAAACAAAAGATTATCCGGTAACTTTTCTCTAGAAGAATTTATTATCCGATAACATTTCAGGTATTTTTTTTAATTGATCCCAAATTTGTGAACCCTTTCTGCCGATACATTTATTTTATATATTATTTTATGTTCTCGTTTGTATATGTTTAGCACACCTTCATTTTTTTTAAATGATCTCCCTAACCGTGTTATATTCCTTTTGTTTTTGGTTTCATTGCTCTTGATTTTATCAAAATACCAAAATCTTCGGTTGGTGTCAGTGTCAGTAGCTCAGCAGGAGAGATCTCCTTACCGGCCAGTCTGAGCAAAAAAAGCAAGACGGAAAAAAATGCCAATGAACATTCACACACAGTTTAATAACACACGCTTCAAGTCAATTCCGGCCACAATGATGGTGGTTACCTTCAAAGGTGAAACACCCTCAACATTGATGTGGAGTGAGTATATGGTGCAGTGGGCATATGGAGAAGATGATACCCTACAGGATATACTAAAACAATGGGTGAATTTGGGAATTATATTAAATCAAATCGTTGGATGACGCATAGTCAATTGAGGGAGATCAAAAATAGCTATTACTCTTGTAGTAATAATTATTTATATATAAAACACTACTACTTCAATAATAGTATGCCGTAATATTTATTTTTTTCTTTTTTCTTTTTAAACAGCTAGCATTATTTTTCGGCCAAAAATATTTTAAAGTTTATGATAAGGTTCTATAAAAAATATATTTTCCATTAAATGCTCCCATTTTTCATAACTTTGGTGTCTGTGTAGCGCTTTAGTGAAGTCGCAGTCTTCTCCTTTCTGCGAATTCCTTTCCCCATTTGCCTTTAAAATTTATAAGCCACAAAGATCAAACATAACAAAATACCTTTGAAAATGACTGAGCGTTAATAAATTTCATAAAAAAGGTTAATCAATTGTGGTCACCAAAATCAAAGTGAACTGAAATTGAAAATGACAACAATGCCAACAGAAACAACAACGATGAACATGTTATGTTAGGGTATATGAAACATATATTCAGTTATCTAGATCAATGCAATAAACCCCAACCGCACAGCATCATCAGCTCCATCTTCAACCAACCGGCAAATCCTGCAAGCGACAAAATTTTAAAGTCATCACATTTATCATTAATTTTAATATACGATTTCTGCTGACCTGCTCTTTGGCCAACGTTTCGTTTTGCTCAGTGGGCTTTTTTATACGCGTTCGGTTCCAGTCGATCTCATTTAACAGATTTTGAATTGAAAGCAAAAAATAATAATAATAATAAAATCGTTCTTTTAAACCCAAATCAATGTGTTTGGTTATGGCCAGCGTTGCCAGATGCTCTGGAAGCGGTAGAAATCCCGAACAATCAGGAAACAAAGACGATTTTAGTGTAAGTCTCTAGTATAAAAAAGACCTCACGGATCGACTCTACGTATAGTATAGAAGAAAACCTCTTAGGTCGACTCTAGTGTAGGGGAAGACCTCAGAGATCGACTCTAGTTTAGAGTAAGACTTCTAAGGTCAACTCTAGTATAGAGGAAGGCTTCAGAGTCGGCTCTAGTTTAGAAGAAGACCTCAGAAGTCGACCCTAATATAGAGGAAGACCTCATAGATAGACGAGGAAGACCTAAGAAATCGAATCTGGTATAGAGGAAGTTCTCAGATGTCATCCTAGTATAGAAGAAGACCTCAGAGATCGACTCTAGTATAGAAGAATATCATAGAGATTGATTCTAGTTTAGAGGCAGACCTCAGATGTCGAATCTGGTAGAGGAAGACCTCAGTGGTTCACTCTAGTATAGAGGAAGGTCGGCTCTAGTAGAGAAAAATACATCAGAAGTCGACTCTAGTATGGAGGAAGAACTCAGACATCGACGACGAAGACCTAGAAGCCGAATCTGGTATAGAGAAAATTCTCAGAGGTCATCTCTAGTATAGAGGAAGACATCAGAGGTCGACTATAGTATAGAGGAAGACCTCAGAGGGCGACTCTAGTATAGAGGAAGACCTCAGAGGTCGACTCTAGTATAGAGGAAGACCTCAGAGGTCAACTATAGTTTAGATGAAGAACTCAGAGGTCGACTCTAGTTTAGAGGAAGACCTGAAGGGTCGACTATAGTATAGTGGAAGACCTTAGAGGTTAAATGAGGAATGACCTCAGAGGTCGACTCTTGTATGGAGAAAGGCATCTTAGGTCAAATCTAGTGTAGAGGGAGGCCTCTGAATTCGAAGGTTGTATAGAGAGACTCTAGTATAGAGGAAGATCTCAGAGATAGACTCTTCTTTAGAGGAAGATCTCAGAGGTCGACTCTAGTATAGAGGAAGACCTCAGAGGTCGACTCTAGTATAGAGGAAGACCTCAGAGGTCGACTCTAGTATAGAGGAAGACCTCAGAGGTCGACTCTAGTATAGAGGAAGACCTCAGAGGTCGAATCTAGTATAGAGGAAGACCTCAGAGGTCGAATCTAGTATAGAGGAAGTTCTCATAGGGCAACTGTAGTATAGAGGAAGACGTCGGAGGTCGACTCTAGTATAGAGGAAGACCTTAGAGGTCGACTCTAGTATAGAGGAAGACCTCAGAGCTCGACTCTAGTATGGAGGAAGACCTCAGATGACGACTCTAGTATAGAGGAAGACCTCAGAGGTCGACTCTAGTATAGAGGAAGACCTCAGAGGTCGACTCTAGTATAGATGAAGACCTCAGGAGTCGACTCTAGTATAGAGGAAGACCTCAGAGGTCAACTACAGTTTAGATGAAGAACTCAGAGGTCGACTCTAGTTTAGAGGAAGACCTGAAGGGTCGACTATAGTATAGTGGAAGACCTTAGAGGTTAAATGAGGAATGACCTCAGAGGTCGACTCTTGTATGGAGAAAGGCATCTTAGGTCAAATCTAGTGTAGAAGGAGGCCTCTGAATTCGAAGGTTGTATAGAGAGACTCTAGTATAGAGGAAGATCTCAGAGATAGACTCTTCTTTAGAGGAAGATCTCAGAGGTCGACTCTAGTATAGAGGAAGACCTCAGAGGTCGACTCTAGTATAGAGGAAGACCTCAGAGGTCGACTCTAGTATAGAGGAAGACCTCAGAGGTCGACTCTAGTATAGAGGAAGACCTCAGAGGTCGAATCTAGTATAGAGGAAGTTCTCATAGGTCAACTGTAGTATAGAGGAAGACGTCAGAGGTCGACTCTAGTATAGAGGAAGACGTCAGAGGTCGACTCTAGTATAGAGGAAGACCTTAGAGGTCGACTCTAGTATAGAGGAAGACCTCAGAGGTCGACTCTAGTATGGAGGAAGACCTCAGAGGTCGACTCTAGTATAGAGGAAGACCTCAGAGGTCGACTCTAGTATGGAGGAAGACCTCAGAGGTCGACTCTAGTATGGAGGAAGACCTCAGATGACGACTCTAGTATAGAGGAAGACCTCAGAGGTCGACTCTAGTATAGAGGAAGACCTCAGAGGTCGACTCTAGTATAGAGGAAGACCTCAGGAGTCGACTCTAGTATAGAGGAAGACGTTAGAGGTTAAATGAGGGATGACCTCAGAGGTCGACTCTTGTATGGAGAAAGGCATCATAGGTTAAATCTAGTGTAGAGGAAGGCATCTGAAGTCGAAGATTGTATAGAGAAAGATCTCTTTGGTCGAACCTAGTATAGAGAATGACCTCTGAAATATAAACTATTACAGAGAATGTTCTCTGAGTTTGAATCTCGGTAAGATACATTTTAGAGGAAGACCTCTGAAGTCGACGCTCGTGCATAGGAAGACCTCCGAAGTCGACCATGAGGTCAACTCTAGTATAGAAAACATTGCTGTGGTCGACTACATATAGTAAAGAGAAAGACTTTTGAAGTCTGCTCTATTATAGGGGATGACATCACAAGTCGAATCTACTGTAGAGGAAGACCTCTGAAGTCGACCCTATTGTAGAGGAGGACTAATGAGGTAGACTCAAGTATAGAAGAACACCTCTCAGGTCGACTCTAGTATAGAGGAAGACCTCTGTGGTATTCTCCTGTATAGAGTAGGACATCTGAGGTTGACTGAAGTATCAGGCAAAACTTCTGAATTCGACTCTAGTATAAAGGAAGACTTCTGAGGCCGAAGACCTTCGAGGTCGATCCTAACATAGAATAAGATCACTGAGGTCGACTCTAGTATAGAGAAGAGCCACTGAAGTCGACTCTAAGTTGTACAGAGGAAGGCCTCCGAGGACGACTCAAGTGTAGAGGAAAACTTCTGAGATCGACTCTAGTTTAGAGTGAGCGTTCATAGGTGACTCTAGTAAAGAGGATGGCCCATAAATCAAATCTAGTATAGAGGAGGACTTTCAAGATCGACTCTAGTATAGCATAAGACATTTTTATAGTTGTTCTCAGAACTTCTCGTCTATATTATCTGGTAACCATAATTCTGGCTTCAAAAATTCACTTGGTATCATTTTTACGTTGCTTATGACTCCCCAAAGAAAAAACGGAGTAAATAAAACATGTTCTTCAACACAACAATAAGTAACACAAAGAAATGCCACAGTCAAAAAATTTGTCTCAATTTCACAAATTTTTCTTGAGCTCTGTTGTTAACCTTTTGCAGGAACATAAATTTCATGTTTTACGCAATCCCAGCAAAGACAGAAGGATCGACAGACACTCTCGACGGACAGACGGACAAACAAGACATTTCGGAACACACAAATATTTCGAATATAACAAGGAGAACAATAAACAAGACTAAAATCATACAAAAGACCAACGAAGCATAAGGCAGGCATCTCCAGGAGAGGATTTCTTAGAGGAGGAATTTCGTTTCTTTTTTATTTGATGGGTTTGAGCATTTGGGTTGTTGTAACAGAAAATGCGACTTCACATTTGGAGTGGATGATTCACACAATTGTTTGGTGGAGATTTAGTGACGTTGTAGTTTTTTCTGACACAAATACAAATATTTTATTTGGTGGTTAAATTGTGAAAAGGTTGAATTAACGTAAATGCCTCCTTTAATTCTAGGGGGGAGGACAAATTTTTTTGGTTAAAATTAAAATTTATTAAGGAAGAAATCTTCAGAGGGGTTTGTGGAGGTGTTGCCTTGTACGAAGCAATTAATGTCAAATTTAAAGTGATCCACATACAATTGTGTGTATTTAAACAAAGGTTTTGTAAAGGTTTATTGAATCAAAATAGAAATCTTGTTTTGTCTATCTGCAATGATTCGACATATTTTCTTGCGAGACCTTTTTGTAGCTTGACATTAATTGCTCTAGGAGCAACTCCTATGATTATTTGTTAAGGTTTGGTTATTTTTTTCTCAGCATTGGGATCTTATGTTAACATAGTGAAAGTGAAGTTCTATAACATTAGGTGAATGAATATTTTGGTTCGTAGATTACATCTTCCGTTAAAGAGTTGGTGTTTACCTTTGCTTAGGTTTATCTGTCTATCGATCTATTTCCTCAATAAAATGCTTTGGTTCTAAATATCGCCGTATTGAGGACATATGTTAGTTGAAGCCTTTCTTTGGATCACATAATTCTAAGTTTTATAGATATACCTTTTTCCTGCCAAAATGTTCAAACTGTCATTGAACATCAGTTGCAATTATTTGTATGGGATCCCCCATGGGAATGGGAATGCATAGCAAGGATATGTTTAGTAGAAATATATAATAATCGCTCAGATCAATAGTTGCCTAAGACAAAATGACAAAAAAATAAGATTTAGATAATAAGAAAAAATTTACTTTTTATAACTTTCGAAAAAATATATTAAAAAGGAGACAATTTTGTAAATTTTTCTCAATCCAAGAAATTAAAAAAATCTCAATAAAAATAATATAAGTTTTAGAATTATTCAATTTACAAAATTTCAATAGAAATCTTTATTTCTTCGCATTCTTTTATTCACTTTAAATGACTTAATTCTTTAGCAATTTATGTAAAATATGAACATTAATAACATGAAAATTAATTTCTTTAAATTCCATTGTAACCACAATTACACGAAAGGTGTTAACTGGAATAATTTATGTACATTTTAATTAATTGAAATCAATTTTCAAAAAGAGAACAACCCAACAAAAAATTCACTTTATAAACCACACACAAAGACAATCGAAGCTCGGTTGCATTTTATGGCAATCATCTGAAACTTGTTAAAATATTCTCCCAACCTGTGGTTTTTGTCCAAGCGCGAAGCGAGTAACACGCCTCCAGATGCATTTCCATGGATACCCTGGCCACACGCTCGTTCACTCTGTGCCTTTACATCCTATGTATGTGTGTATGGCTGGATGTTGTGCAGCTGTATGCGTTTTCACTCCCCTCTCTCTCGGTATCTGTAGCTTAAGCCTATAATCATTTTTCATAATTCTACTCAAATTACACGGTATTTGTTAAATTGGTTGAAAGATGGAAGAAAAATGTAAAACAACCATCATTTATAAAATTTTAAAACAATTATTAATAATGAAATTTATAGCAAATGATGAGATAACTAGAAAAACAAGACGAGATTGTTAACGAAGGTGGTAGTGGCTGAGGTGGACGGTGGGATGGCAGTCAAGGAGCAATTTGTTGGTTTTTTATGGTTTTGGGATATTGTATGGGTTGATGGTGAAACTAACGGAGCCCTACCCACGGAGTTAGGGCATACATATAGGGGAGAAAAATGATGGCATAGAAGAAATGAATGTATAGGGGAAGATCTCAGAGGTTGAATATAGTTTAAGGAAGACCTCAGAGGTCGACTCTAGTATAGAGGAAGACCTCAGAGGTTGAGTCTAGTACAGATAAAGATCTCAGAGGTTGAGTCTAGTACAGAGGAAGATCTCAGAGGTCGACTATAGGGTAGAGGAAGACCTCAGAGGTCTACTCTAGTTTAGAGGAAGACTTCAGAGGTCGACTCTAGTATAGAGATAGACCTCAGAGGTCGACTCTAGTATAGAGATATACCTCAGAGGTCGACTATAGTATACAGGATTGCTGATATGTAGATGAGGAGTTCAGAGGTCGCCTCTATTATAGAGGAATACCTCAAAGGTCGACTCAGGGGTAGATGAGACCTCGGAGGTCGATTCTAGAATAGAGGAAGGCCGCAAAGTTCGATTCTAGTATATAGGAAGACGTCAGAGGGCGACACCATTATACAGGAAAACCTTAGAAGTCTATTCTGGTATAGAAGAAAACCTCTAAGGTCGACTCTGGTATAGAGAATATCTCAGAGGTCGAATATAGAATAGAATAAAGACTCTGAGGTCGGATATAGTATAAAGGAAGGCCTCAGTGATCGACTCTATCAGTAAGGAAGACCTCAGATATCGACGCTAGTATAGAGAAAGACCTCAGAGGTCGACTCTAATATAGATGAAGACCTCAGAGGTCGAGTCTAGTATAGAGGAAGACCTCAGAGGTCAACTCTAGTATAGAGGAAGACCTAAGCAGTCGACTGTAGTATAGAGGAAGATCTCAGAGGTCCAGTCTAGTATAGAGCAAGACCTCAGAGGTCGACTCTAGTATAGAGGAAGCCCTCAGAGGTCGAGTCTAGTATAGAGGAAGACCTCAGAGGTCGAGTTTAGTATAGAGGAAGACCTCAGAGTTCGAGTCTAGTATAAAGGACGACCTCAGAGATCGATTTTAGTAGTGAGGAAGACCTCAGATGTAGACTCTAGTATAGAGAAAGACCTCAGAGGTCGACTCTAGTATAGATGAAGACCTCAGAGGTCGAGTCTAGTATAGAGGAAGACCTCAGAGGTCGAGTCTAGTATAGAAGAAGACCTTAGAGATCGAGTCTAGTATAGAGCAAGACCTCAGAGGTCGGATCTAGTATAGAGGAAGACCGCAGAGGTCGAGTATGGTATAGAGGAAGACCTAAGAAGTCGAATCTTGTTTAAAGGACGACTTCAGAGGCCGACTCTAGTATAGAGAAACACCTCAGAGGCCGACTCTAGTATAGAGGAAGACCTAACGTGTCGACACTAGTATAGAGGAAGACCTCAGAGGTCGTCTCTAGTATAGGTGAATACCTCAGACATCGACTCTTGTACAGAGGAAGACCTCATTGCTCGATCCCAGTATAGAGGAAGACCTCGGAGGTCGAGTCTAGTATAAAGGACGACCTCAGAGGTCGATTGTATTAGTGAGGAAGACCTCAGATGCCGACTGTATTAGTGAGGAAGACCTCAGATGTCGACTCTAGTAGTGAGGAAGACCTCAGATGTCGACTCTAGTATAGAGAAATACCTCAGAGGTCGACTTTAGTATAGAGGAAGACCTCAGAGTTCGACTTTAGTGTAGAGGAAGACCTCTGAGGTCGACTCTAGTATAGAGATAGACCTCAGAGGTCGACTCTAGTATAGAGATAGACATCAGAGGTCGACTCTAGTATAGAGATAGACATTAGAGGTCGACTCTAGTATAGAAGAAGACCTAAGGGGTCGACTCTAGTATAGAGAAAGACCTAAGGTGTCGACTCTAGTATAGAGGAAGACCTTAGAGTTCGATCCTAGTATAGAGGAAGACCTCAGAGGTCGACTCCAGTATAGAGGAAGACCTCAGTTGTCGACTCTAGTATAGAGGAAGACCTCAGTTGTCGACTCTAGTATAGAGGAAGACCTCAGCGGTCGAATCTAGTAGTGAGGAAGACCTCAGATGTCGACTTTAGTATAGAGAGAGACCTCAGAGGTCGACTCTCGTATAGAGGAAGACCTAAGGGGTCGACTCTAGTATAGAAGAAGACCTCCGAGGTCGACTCTAGTATAGAGATATACCTCAGAGGTCGACTATAGTTTAGACGAGGACTTCAGAGGTCGACTCTAGCAGGTGTATAGGAAGACCGCGGAGGTCGACTCTAGAATAGGGGAAGGCCCGAAAGTTCGATTCTAGTATAGAGGAAGACGTCAGAGATCGACACTATTATACAGGAACACCTTAGAGGTCTACTCTGGTATAGAAGAAAACCTCTAAGGTCGACTCTGGTATAGAGAATATCTCAGAGGTCGAATATAGAATAGAATAAAGACTCTAAAGTCGGATATGAGCGCCCCAGTAGGCGAGTTGGTAGCGTACTCGCCTATGAGTTTGGGGGTCGTGGGTTCGATTCCCACCAGAGGCTCTGGTCTGTCGCTGCAAACATTAAGCCTTACGGTCTTTGTAACCCGGCCTTTCCCTGGACCTTAAAATTAGAATATAAATTGACTTTGTATTGTAATTCATATAAATAAATAAATAAATAAATAAATAAAGTCGGATATAGGATAAAGGAAGGCCTCAGTGATGCATTCTAGTTTAGATGAACTCTGTGATCGAATCTATCTTTAATATAAATGAAGTCCACAGAGTTCAAGTTTAGTAATGTGGTCGACTCTATTTTCTCGAATAGCTCATTCGAAGACTTTGGTATAAGGAAATGTACCTAGGTGGCCGAGTCTATTACAGAAGAACTCTTCTATAATCGAATCTATTGTAAAAGAAGGCCTCAGTGGCCGGCGTTTGTATAGAGGAAAACTCTGAACTGGACTATAGTTTCGAAGAAAGAGATCTTCTCTCGGCTATACGGGAGATTTCAGTTGTCAACTGTAGTGCAGAAGTAAACCTCAATAGTCGACTCTAGTGTGATGGAAGGCCTCGGTTGTCGACTCTAATACATAGTCTGAGCTCATACATCGATCTTTGTGTGGAGGAAGATTGATCTTAATATATTACAGATGACTTCTTCAGTGGCCGCAGACTTCGTCCAAGTCCAGAGGTTTTTGGCTTTATTCATCTGAAAAATCTATTCATTTTGCTCCACCTATATATATAGATTTATCAGATAACCCTTCCTCTGAGCGTGGAGTTTGGTTGTTCAATAGAGTCTGAGCTACGCTGCAAAATTTTATCATAGTGATTTTTTCGATATGACATTTTATGAGTAAAGTGAGAGAAAAGGACAATTTAGTACTATGCCCTTTCTTACAGATTAAATAATTATGTACTGTCGAGAAGAGTACCATCACAAGTAATACTTCATCCCAAAGATAAGCTTGTTAGTTTTTGGGTCAAGGGTTGTGAAATTCCGAATTTTGTACCCTAGTCCGGGTTTAAAATAATATTTCTTTTTTTAAAGATTCCGATATTTTAAGTTCGACTCTTTACCGCAACCAATTCACCTCAGAGGATCTGACTGAAAGTAGGTTAAAACCAGTAAGGAAAGGCTAAAGTCGGGCGGGGCCGACTATATAATACCCTACACCACTCTCGTTATATTGAATAACTCTGATATATAAATTTTGTAATTCATGTATAAATTGTTTACATAAATTTACTTTTGGGACATTTTATACTTAAATAATACTCTGTACCACAGTGTGGTGTAGGCTATAAAAACGATTGGATCTAAAGAGCCAAATCGTATGAAACATATATATGGGAGCTATAGCTAAATCTTTACCGATTTTCTTCAAATTCGGCAATGTTGGTTCATGGATCAAGAAACTCTACCATTCTAAATTTCAAAATGATTGGATGTAAAATACAGCTTCTTCAGGACTAAAGAGCAAAATCGGACGAAACATATATATGGGAGCTATAGTTAAATCTTAACCGATTTTCTTCAAATTCGGCAATGTTGGTTCATGGATTAAGAAACTCTACAATTCTAAATTTCAAAACGATTGGATGTAAAATACAGCTTCTATAGAACTAAAGGGCCAAATCGTATGAAACATATATATGGGAGCTATAGCTAAATCTTTACTGATTTTCTTCAAATTCGGCAATGTTGGTTCATGGATCAGGAAACTCTACCGTTCTAAATTTCAAAACGATTGGATGTAAAATACAGCTTCTATAGGACTAAAGGGCCAAATCGGACGAAAGATATATATGGGAGCTATATCTAAATCTGAGCCGATTTTCTTGAAATTCGGCAATGTTGGTTCATGGATCAAGAAACTCTACCATTCTAAATTTCAAAACGATAGGATGTAAAATACAGCTTCTATAGGACTAAAGGGCAAAATCGGACGAAACATATATATGGGAGATATAGCTAAATCTTAACCGATTTTCTTCAAATTCAGCAATGTTGGTTCATGGATCAAGAAACTCTACCATTCTAAATTTCAAAACGATCGGATGTAAAATACAGCTTCTATAGGACTAAAGGGCCAAATCGGACGAAAGATATATATGGGAGCTATATCTAAATCTAAACCGATTTCAACCAAATTCAATAGCGATCTTAACAGCCGCGAAATACTCTAAACTGCAAAATTTCAGAACGATCGGAGTGAAATTGCGACCTGTAGTCGACGAACAACTTTACATGGACAGACGGACGGACGGACGGACAGACATCGTTAAATCGACTCAGCTAGTGATTCTGAGTCGATCGGTATACTTTAAGGGTGGTCTAGCTGTGTTATTTTAAGGTGTTACAAACATCTGCCGTGAAACAAACTTATAATACCCTGTACCACAGTGTGGTGTAGGGTATAAAAAGTTAAAAGATCCTTTTTTACTTGTTTGATGAGATATGTTTACATACTAAGAGCTTCCAAAAATAACATTTGCATTACTTTCTAAGCACTGCAGAAAATACATAGCAAACAAGTAGCGTTAGGGCTAGAGTGATCAAAAAACCGGTTTTTTGAAAAAATAAAAAACCGGTGGATGGTTTATTTAAGTTGTAAAAAAAACCGGTGGACGGTTTTTTTCTTCGAAGAAAACCGGGGAAACCGGTAGAACCGGTTTTTTTTCTGCATAACAAAACAGTATGAAAATTGCCGTTTGAAAAACATTTTCCTTTTTAGTAACAAAAAAGGCGATTTTTTAATATTAAATTTTTAAAAGCGATGTCTTCTGATCAGGAATCTTGCACCAAATTTAGTACTGTTGGATAGTAGTTATGAGTTGGATTGTGATGAATATTGTCATTTGAGTCAAACGGTCCTTTTATCTCATACATATAACTAATTAGCTATTGTATTTAGAAACATTTTCCAAAAGTGTTATCGAGTCTTTTCTTCAACCTTTTAAAAAAATTAGCAAATATATTTTCATTACTTTTTTGCAAAATTAAACTTTTTTGAAATTTTGGTAAAAACCTATGTTTTAATTTTTGATTTTTTTTCTCAAAAGAAAGCTTAGATAATTTCCTTTAAAAGCTTTGTGACCTATTAATGGGATGGGACCTGTTGATCTATCAAAATAAATATAAACCTCTGAAAAAAAATTAACGTTCAACCAAACATTTTAGCATTTCAGATGGGAAAAACATCCCTTTGACAAAAATGTCAATATTTGACATCCTCCAACTCGGAAACTCCTTAACCGATTTCGTTGGAATTGTGTCTCATAACTACTATCTGATAGGGCTACTTGGTGCAATTTTCATCCCGACAGAAGACATCCCTTTTAAAAATTAACTCACTTGACATGAAATTCCCCTTATGTAGTCCAGTCAAAACCAGTAAGGAAAGGCAGAAAGTCGGGCGGGGCCGACTATATAATACCCTACACCTCCCTAACAATGCGATAAGGGTCATTGCCATAATAATTTGGAATAATTGGTAAATGGGTAGAAACATATTATCTAATTCTGAAACGATAATCGCTAAATTAAGCAATATTCGTTCCTAAATTGAGAAACATCTTTCTGGAAAATTTTAATGATCGGAAGTAAAATACAACTTCTATAGCGGTTTGATACCAAATCAGGAGGAACAATCAATATAAATCTGAATCGATCTTCCCTGAATACTCATTCATGTAAAAAGACCTCCTTCTGTCGAATTTCGTACTGATCGCATATAAAATACAGTCTCTACAGCGCCTACATGTCAAATCGGGGGTAACGTATATATGGGGGCTATATCTAAATCTGAACCGATTTCTTCCAAATTTAACAGTGTTCATTCATATAATAAGAAACCTCTTTCTGCCGAATTTCATACTGATCGGATATAAAATAAAATTTTTACAGCGCTTACAAGTCAAATCGGGGGTAACGTATATATGGTGGCTATATCTAAATCTGAACCGATTTTCTCCGAATTTAGCAGTATTCCTTCATGTAATAAGAAACCTCTTTCTGCCAAATTTTGCACTGATCGGATATAAAATACAGTTTTTACAGCGCTTACATGTCAAATCGGGGGTAACATATATATGGGGGCTATATCTGAATCTGAAACGATTTTAACCAAATTCAATAAGGATCATCCTTAGGCCAAAAAAAAGATATGTGTAAAGTTTCGTCGAGATCGGACCAATTGCGTCCTGTACTTTGATTACAAGAATACATGCACAGACGGACAGACAGACAGACAGACGGACAGACAGACAGACGGACAGACGGACATAGCTAAATCGACTCAGAAAGTGTATCTAAGTCGATCGGTATAATAAACGATGGGTCTATTTCTTCTCCTTTTGTGTGTTACAAACAAATGCACAAAGTTATAATATTAATATTTCGGGATATTAAATAGAATATTTAATAGAGGTATTAAATCTTAATACATATATATTTTATATACACACTTTAGTGCAGGTGAGTATATACGGTTTACCCAAATGAAATGTTCTTACTTGTTTTTGTTTCGGTTTGGAAGTGGGAGAATGCGTTTACTTTTCACATAACTTCTGCGCGTATGAATCATTTATTTTCTTTAAATTTTTATAATTTGTATAGAAATTGGTGAATGGCTTCGGATTCTAGCGAGTCTTTTTAGGCCATATAAGGAGATCTTTCATATTATTATCTTAATTTGTGATATTTTGTATATAAAGTTGTAAATAATTTTTAATATTTTAGTGATAATAAAAAAAACCGGAAAACCGGTGGAAACAAACGAAAAAAACCGGTTGCACCGGTTGTTCGAAGTTCATGATTTTGAGAAAAACCGGGGACGGTGGAAGCAAAAAACCGGTGGGCCGGTTTATTTTAAACCGGTTTTGATCACTCTAGTTAGGGCGCTACAAGCCCTTGTTAAATTCATTGATGATAATCCTATTTAGAACAACTTCTGGATCATAAGTCTAGGATCTATACCACTTCTTTGGGTGCTCATTTTTGTTGGGATAAAATGTTAGAAGTCTTACAAATCGTCGACATTTTTTATGATGTCCCAGAGCAGTGCAGAAATTTAAGGATTTTCAAAATATATATATTTATGGCAAGTTTTACCCATATTTAAAATGTATGTCTTGTTTCATGTTTTTATTCCCACATCTCTCTGTTAAATATTTATTTTTTTAAATCCTATAATTGAAAGTGAGTTATACTTCCAGCTCTCAATATCTAAAATATCGCCATGGTATTTCCCAGAACACTTAAATATGGATTTGAGTGGGTTTAAAAGAAAATATGATACAATACCCTAATTAAAACCTAGAAATCCCACATTAGTTAATGACCTCCATAAACTCTCTTTATCCAAGACACCATCAATCGAATCTTAGTACAAAAAGAACCCCATAAAACTAATAAACATTAAAAATTTAGAGGTATACATTTGACTTCCTTTCCGTCTTAAGGTTACCAACCAAATATCTCACCAAATGACACCCTACACCGCGAAAAGCATCACATCGCAATACTTCCAATGCCATCGACTGATGTCACACACACTTGTGGACTGGGGTTGGTCGCATGGCGTTGTGACGTTTTTTTCTGTGAGAGTGTGACTTGTTTCAGTTTTTATCTCTAGAACTATTAAAAAGTCATATTCTGAAGACGCCAGTAATCTTAGCTTCGAGAAATGATGATGACCATCATGATTATGATGGTGATTATTGTGATAATGCCCAATGTGATTGTCATCAATTTGGAAATTATTGAAATACATTTCAGTGTTCTACGTCTGCCTCTTAGCTTGGTCTGTAATGTAAAACAATTTCCTATAATTTTATGAAATATATTTAGTTCCTTCTTTGGAGCTTTTAAGGTTTTGCTTCAAGGGAGCTGTGTGTGGCTTTCTGACTTTTAAGAGATTTTCGGTTTCATTTTTCTGATTGTCGAGACTTTCCGTGTAACTTACCAGGGGTTTTGGTTGACTTTACGAAATTTAAGATTTTTAATTGTTTCGATTTCGATTTGCTTATGTCCGAAATGCCACAATAATGACCACAATTCTTGGCTTAATGAGCCCAAAACGATGCCAATCAGCTAAGCGAGGAAATGTTGAAGAAAACTTTATACTGATCGATAATGATGTCTTTTGAGGTTTTCTGCTTTTCTTGCGGAGTTTTGGAACACCGGAGCAACTAACTAACTAAACATCAGATGTACGCCCAGTGATCACGATGACAACAACAGGTTACTGGATTCAATATCTCCAACTGTCCGACCATCCGTCTGTCTGTCTGTTTGTTCGAAGTCATGTTGAACATGCCACAAATGGTTGACATTGATGTTCGATTTGTTGTTTGTTTGGTATGATTTGGTTATGTTTCTGCCTCATTTAAATGATGATCATATTGATTTTATTATCACAATTAAATGTTATGGTTCTTGGTCAACAACGAAACAATGTTCATCGCATTATAATACATACATAACTCTCGGACATCGCTTTCTGCGTCAACTCTACGTCAATCGAATCGCTCGCTGTGTATCCGTCTGGCGCAGATCTGTGGCAACATTTAAATGTTTGTAATCGTCTGTAACTCATAATTCATTTTGTGTCAAGACTGAAGATGCGACACAAGTTAAACAGCGGTCTCCAATCAGACAGAGTTGATGAAATGAGTAATCAAATCACAGGAGTCATTGGTAGGCGATCAAAAGGGTCACCCTACAGCAAGGAACCGTTTTCTTATTATTTTTGGTGTATTTTATTTAAGTCTATCTCCGTAGACTCATATAAACTTTCCGACGATACGGTCCATAGTGGTTCCCTTATATAAAAGTGAAAGAGAAAGGAGAAGTCGGCGAGTAGTGGAAGATTTCCTTAAGAATTTTGCGAAGGGTCTCAGTCCACTGAGGCAGATTTTACCTATAGAAAAGCCGGTCCCAGTCCACTGAGGCAGACTTTTATAGACAGAGACAGACTTTTCCTATAGAAACTTTCCTATAGGAAAAGTCTGTCTCAGTCCACTGAGACAGACTTTTCCTATAGAAAAGTTCGTCTCAGTCCACTGAGACAGACTTTTCCTATAGAAAAGTTCGTCTCAGTCCACTGAGACAGACTTTTCCTATAGAAAAGTTCGTCTCAGTCCACTGAGACAGACTTTTCCTATAGAAAAGTTCGTCTCAGTCCACTGAGACAGACTTTTCCTATAGAAAAGTTCGTCTCAGTCCACTGAGACAGACTTTTCCTATAGAAAAGTTCGTCTCAGTCCACTGAGACAGACTTTTCCTATAGAAAAGTTCGTCTCAGTCCACTGAGACAGACTTTTCCTATAGAAAAGTTCGTCTCAGTCCACTGAGACAGACTTTTCCTATAGAAAAGTTCGTCTCAGTCCACTGAGACAGACTTTTCCTATAGAAAAGTTCGTCTCAGTCCACTGAGACAGACTTTTCCTATAGAAAAGTTCGTCTCAGTCCACTGAGACAGACTTTTCCTATAGAAAAGTTCGTCTCAGTCCACTGAGACAGACTTTTCCTATAGAAAAGTTCGTCTCAGTCCACTGAGACAGACTTTTCCTATAGAAAAGTTCGTCTCAGTCCACTGAGACAGACTTTTCCTATAGAAAAGTTCGTCTCAGTCCACTGAGACAGACTTTTCCTATAGAAAAGTTCGTCTCAGTCCACTGAGACCGACTTTTCCTATAGAAAAGTTCGTCTCAGTCCACTGAGACCGACTTTTCCTATAGAAAAGTTCGTCTCAGTCCACTGAGACCGACTTTTCCTATAGAAAAGTTCGTCTCAGTCCACTGAGACCGACTTTTCCTATAGAAAAGTTCGTCTCAGTCCACTGAGACCGACTTTTCCTATAGAAAAGTTCGTCTCAGTCCACTGAGACAGACTTTTCCTATAGAAAAGTTCGTCTCAGTCCACTGAGACAGACTTTTCCTATAGAAAAGTTCGTCTCAGTCCACTGAGACAGACTTTTCCTATAGAAAAGTTCTTCTCAGTCCACTGAGACAGACTTTTCCTATAGAAAAGTTCGTCTCAGTCCACTGTGACAGACTTTTCCTATAGAAAAGTTCGTCTCAGTCCACTGAGACAGACTTTTCCTATAGAAAAGTTCGTCTCAGTCCACTGAGACAGACTTTTCCTATAGAAAAGTTCGTCTCAGTCCACTGAGACAGACTTTTCCTATAGAAAAGTTCGTCTCAGTCCACTGAGACAGACTTTTCCTATAGAAAAGTTCGTCTCAGTCCACTGAGACAGACTTTTCCTATAGAAAAGTTCGTCTCAGTCCACTGAGACAGACTTTTCCTATAGAAAAGTTCGTCTCAGTCCACTGAGACAGACTTTTCCTATAGAAAAGTTCGTCTCAGTCCACTGAGACAGACTTTTCCTATAGAAAAGTTCGTCTCAGTCCACTGAGACAGACTTTTCCTATAGAAAAGTTCGTCTCAGTCCACTGAGACAGACTTTTCCTATAGAAAAGTTCGTCTCAGTCCACTGAGACAGACTTTTCCTATAGAAAAGTTCGTCTCAGTCCTCTGAGACAGACTTTTCCTATAGAAAAGTTCGTCTCAGTCCACTGAGACATACTTTTCCTATAGAAAAGATCGTCTCAGTCCACTGAGACAAACCTTTCCTATAGAAAAGATCGTCTCAGTCCACGGAGACAGACCTTTCCTATAGAAAAGATCGTCTCAGTCCACGGAGACAGACCTTTCCTATAGAAAAGATCGTCTCAGTCCACTGAGACAGACCTTTCCTATAGAAAAGATCGTCTCAGTCCACTGAAACAGACTTTTCCTATAGAAAAGTTCGTCTCAGTCCACTGAGACAGACTTTTCCTATAGAAAAGTTCGTCTCAGTCCACTGAGACAGACTTTTCCTATAGAAAAGTTCGTCTCAGTCCACTGAGACAGACTTTTCCTATAGAAAAGTTCGTCTCAGTCCACTGAGACAGACTTTTCCTATAGAAAAGTTCGTCTCAGTCCACTGAGACAGACTTTTTCTATAGAAAAGTTCGTCTCAGTCCACTGAGACAGACTTTTCCTATAGAAAAGTTCGTCTCAGTCCACTGAGACAGACTTTTCCTATAGAAAAGTTCGTCTCAGTCCACTGAGACAGACTTTTCCTATAGAAAAGTTCGTCTCAGTCCACTGAGACAGACTTTTCCTATAGAAAAGTTCGTCTCAGTCCACTGAGACAGACTTTTCCTATAGAAAAGTTCGTCTCAGTCCACTGAGACAGACTTTTCCTATAGAAAAGTTCGTCTCAGTCCACTGAGACAGACTTTTCCTATAGAAAAGTTCGTCTCAGTCCACTGAGACAGACTTTTCCTATAGAAAAGTTCGTCTCAGTCCACTGAGACAGACTTTTCCTATAGAAAAGTTCGTCTCAGTCCACTGAGACAGACTTTTCCTATAGAAAAGTTCGTCTCAGTCCACTGAGACAGACTTTTCCTATAGAAAAGTTCGTCTCAGTCCACTGAGACAGTCCACTGAGACAGACTTTTCCTATAGAAAAGATCGTCTCAGTCCACTGAGACAGACTTGTCCTATAGAAAAGTTCGTCTCAGTCCACTGAGACAGACTTTTCCTATAGAAAAGATCTTCTCAGTCCACTGAGACAGACTTGTCCTATAGAAAAGTTGGTCTCAGTCCTCCGACACAGACTTTTCCTATAGAACAGTTGGTCTCAGTCCATTTTCCTATTGAAAAGTTGGTTTCAGTAAGACAGACTTTTTTCTCATAGAGAAGTTGGTCTCAGTTTACTGAGACAGAGTTTTTTCCTGTAGAAATGTTGTTTTCAGTCCACTGACACAGACTTTTTTCCTATATAAACGAGGGACTTTTTTTCTATAGAAAAAAATGTGTATGGTGCAGTAGTAGCGTACAATACAAACCATCTAAAGTTGTATTTTTAATACTGTGTTCTTTTTTATATGTATATGGGAGCACTGTTGTCCATACTTAGAATGTAGGGTATTCGGTATTACATTCAAACATTTCAAAATCAGTCTCAAAATGTTTGAATCAGTCACTAAGCCACACAACAAGCTACCTTGTCCGTCCGTCCATACGTCTATAGTGTGTCCAGTTTTCTTCTAAATGAATGATTGAATGTTAATTAAATTCTTTCGTTAATTTTACATAAATCCACCGAAAAAATCAATACGTGAATTTACATTTAATTGGGTTTAAATATCTTTCACGATCGTTGTCATCGTTAATATATGGAGATGCTCCTGCAGAGCCAGCCAAGCCAACCAAGCAGCCAAGTTCGACTTGTTAGCCCCTCACTTTTGGACATATCATAATTTTCAATTTAATTGCTAATGTCGCCTATTTTCTCGACGTACGACTGTTGACGTCTTTTTGGGAGGGCCAAACCCCAAACAACACGGCTGATATCTTCTAAATGTTGGATACTGTATACTTTCGTGTTTTGGGCCTCATATGGGGGGTCTTACACCCCGCGTGTTTTTTAAGAGCAATTTAATGATTCTTTTTCTTAACAATCTCTTGAATTTGGGTTGTGATATTTTACTTATCACGAATTTATGTGGTCACATTAATGTTTTTCGTTTTGTTGTTTGTTGTATTTTGTTGATATTAAAAAACGAAAAACGAACAAAATTTTATAAATAAAATAAACATTTTTTTGGGTTATGCTCTATATTAAAAATGCTGCATGTTGTTGGAGACCTTGGAGGTTGGCTTCATCGGGGGCCGCGGCGGCGGCTGCTGGTTCGCCGTTGATGATGTGTTCCAAAATTAACAAGTTGACTTTTTTATTATATCAGATGGCTTTTATGGGTTATAAAGTGTAGTCGCTGTGGCGATGGATTTTATGTTTGATTTTATTTGCTGAAAAAAATGTGTCTTTTGTTAGGAGCGTCTGATACTGGCACTGGCGTCTAGCGGTGACCACAGGTATATCCAATCGATGTTATTTTAATGTAATGGATTGTTATACAAAATTTATTGGAATGTACACATAGTTTGATATAGGTAATAAAATGATTTGGGGAGTTTTTTTGAAAATTAAGTTGTATAATTTTATTAGAAAGTACTTTAAAAATAGTGTTTTATATTATGATTTGCGGGATGGCAGGTCTCTCCTAAAAACATAAAAACTGGAGTATAATTAAAAAAAGAACCGAAAAATGTTATTTTTCGTCGGTGAGAGTCTCAGCATATTGACCATAACACTTAACAAAAGGACGTCTAATCCCATCTAAATTTATATTATGTTGCAAAAAACATAAAAATGCAAAAGAATTCACTGAATTGTTAATATTTTGTACAATTTTTACCGAAAAATAATTTCGTTGAATTTTGGGTCTTTTTAAGGTAATCATTGAAAGAGCCCATCTCCCGGCTGTTATCAAAGACTATAAAGCTAATATGATGTCATTCAGGTCAATATTAGGATCATTCAGTTAAATATTATAAAAATAAATAAAGAGAAATAACGAGCTCAGCTGCCAAAAACAGTGTTGCCAAAAATCACCCTTTATATTTCACATTCCAACTATGTATGTGTAAGCAGTACCTCTTTCCTTATCTTGAGAAAAAAATTTAATGTATCAAAAAATTAAGAATATAAATAACTGATGTTCCTAAATCTTTAGCAAAACATCAAATTTCTAATTTACACATCTGTATTGCTGTTGAGAAAAATAAAAAAAATTATAAAAATCAATAATTTTATATTTGAATGCTTATAATATACCCTGCTTTGGAAGCCAAAATTAACAACAAGCAACTACAGCAGGCCTTCCCAACCATACAGGGGGCCGTACCGATATTCTAGGTGATCCGTGAGTACATTCAATAAACATATTTTTATTTTTTTTATTGTTATATATAAAATATTTTAAATGACAATTATTATGGGGATTTAAAAATGTCTGATAATTACTTGAGCGGTCTTATGAAAAAGTAATAAATTAATCGTTTCTAATTGAAAATTGCATAGAAATTACAGTTTTATTTAAAATTTCATAGAAATTACAGTTTTATTGAAAATTCCATAATTTATTTTATATCCATAATATCTCAAACCTAAAAATTATTTTTTTTTGCATAGATTGTGGCATACTGTTATATAAAATCAAAACCAAAAAATTTCTTATGGATAAATTTTTTTGTAAAAAATTTTTTATTAAAAACACTAATATCGTCGAAGGTACCCTTAGTATTTGAACTATAATTTTTGGAGTACATGCCCGATCAGGTCGACTTATACGTTAAATTGAAGCTATTAATGTGGGCTACAAATGTTGGAAATAATTCTTTCACTTAAAAACAGTGGTTTAGTAACAGTCATTAAACAAATTGGAAAAAGTAGATTTCTTTCAAAAAAAAAATTCCTGGGACGAAAAAAAATCGAAAAAAAATATTTTATATTATTTTTTAAAAGTTTGCATCCTAGCGAAGAAAATAATGCCTATTTGAATAAAATCTATGGATAAATTTAGAAATTATAGACCTATTGGCAGAGTTAAGATAAGTAGAAAAAGTAGATTTAAAAAAAAAAATCCTGGGACGAAAAAAAAACATAAAAAATAGAAAAATATCGAAAATAAATATTTTATTTTATTTTTTAAAAGTTTGCATTCTAGCGAAGAAAATAAAGCCTATTTGAAAAAATCTATGGATAAATGTAGAAATTACAGCCCTTTTGGTAGAGTTAAGATAATTTCAAAAAATCGTTTTTTTTTAATTTCTCTTTAAATAGCGATTTTATTTGTTACTTTTATTTATATAATGTACATTTGAGTTTATTTACATGTACAAGTTTCATTAGGAGTAATTGTGAGTTCTTTTTTGACGTTTGTATATTTCGGAATCGGTTTTTCTAATGAGTAACCAATTATAATCTCCATCATTCTTTCACCCCAGTGCCCTTGGTAACGCAGCTGGGTGGACTTTATTTCTTAGTAGAGCCCGACCGAATGTTCGGCTTCGGCTACGGCTACGGCCAAAACTCGACATTCGGCCAATATTCGGCATTCGGCCACAAAATCAGCCGAAGTTGGCCGAAGGCCGAATTTTTTTTCAAAAAGTACAAAAAATAGAATTATATGACTTTTTAAAAGAAAATTCTATTATGGAAATCTTCATAAAAGTGTACAGAAGTGAACAATACTACAAAAATAATTTGAGAAAGAACACCAAAGGAAGGAAGAACGACAAAGAAAAACATGACTCAGTTCCTCACCTAAAAGCTCTCCAACTAGTGAAAGCATTCTTGTAAAAGTAGTACGAATAGAAAATAATGGGCCATTGAGTCCAAGAATAATTAAAATTGTTTAATACTGCAACTCGAGATGTTTCAAAAATTTGGAAATAGTGCTGCTGGGCAGCTGTATTCAAATTATCGAAATAGTATACAAGGTCTTAATGCAGAAAAAAGTACTTTCTTTGTCATTACAACATTAATGTTAATGTGCTAAGTAAATAAATACGTAAGCAGTAGATATAAACTGATTAAAAACACAATTTTTTGGTGCAAAGTAAACAATTCTTTAACAAATATAAAACATTCGGCTTCGGCCGAAGGTTGTAAATTTAGCCGAAGTTCGGCTACGGCTTCGGCTTCGGCCTTAAAATCCGACTTCGGTCGGGCTCTATTTCTTAGTGAAACCGTTCGCCATGTTCGTCACTACGTCACCAAGATTCTCGGGGAAAAAGTTTAAATGAGAATGCAAAAAATGAATTTTGAGGGACATATTTACACCTGTTGGAATACAAGCGAAATATTATACGAGTATACATAAATATAGAAAAAAATATTTCTTACCAATTTTTTCATAATTTTTTAACAAATCATTAATCATTGTTTCATATTGCGGCCTTTTATTGGATCCAAGGACATTTGAAACTACAAGCTTAAACGACCTCCATGCTGCAATTCCATCCGACGTCAAATATGATTAGAAATTTGCATCTTTCATCAGTTTCCTTATTTTAGGCCCATCAAAAACGCATTCTTCGATTTCTTGAAAAGAAAGACTTTTAAATAAACTTTTAAAATATGAGAGTGAATTGCCTTAAGGCTTTTACAAAATTTTTAAATGTTGTTTTCACCCAATATAATGTGTTTTCTTGTTAGCCATTTCTTTCGCCTGGAATGATCTTCGCGAGCACGGCTATCCCAGAGGCATAAAAAACAACAATATTTTGTATATCCGCCTTGCATTCCCCATAACATTTCAATTACTTTTAAATGGCAACACATTTTCCAGTCATTTTGTTCATATTTTAAGTATTTTATCAACTTAGCCATTATTTCGTATGATTCCTTAGTGTTGACAGCATGAGCAATAGGAATCGACGATTTCTGATTTCCGTTGTGCAAAAGTACTGCTTTTAAACGTTCTTTACTGCTGTCATTAAGTTCCTCGAAAAATCCGGGAATGTCCTTGCAAAAGCATATGTTATCCACAGTTGTATAAAATTGTTTGTAAGGTATATCACGGACTCTATAATATGATATGTTAACATCTGGGGCCAAAATATTGTACTGTTTCATCCCAGATGCAAGTAGTTCCACCTTATCTTTGGTCCGTTCCAAATCTCTCACTAGAACAATGAGATGAAACTGAGTTAAAAGCGATGACTTCTGACTCAAACTTGAACTTGATGATTTTTCCGTAATTAGGCTGTTAGCTATACTTGTACACTTGGGAATTGGTATTGTTTCCGAATGTGCAACTGGCAAAGTGACAAATTCTATTTCAGCGTAATTCCAGCGAATGATCCTTCCTACTGCAATCTGTTTACTTAGACAGAAATAGCAGTCCGTATCGTGAATGAATGGTTGTCTCCAAATCATTGGCATTCCAAATTGCACGTGATGTCTAAAATTAAAACGTTTTATTTCACAAAACATTGTAATATTTACATTGATTGTAAAGTACTTACCGCATGCTTCCACTACTCCATCGAGTATACCATAATATTGCGCATATTTTTCTTGACATATAGTTTGCTTCGAAGGTAGAAACCCAATATTTTCAAGACTGCCGCGTACTACTTTGTATTGCGTACATTTAATTTTACTACCTGCATATACGACTGGGATGTCCACGCCCCTAAAAGGCATAACTGAATGGAAAGCTCATAAACAAAAAACCAAAAAATATTGTTGTATGACCCTCCACCTGAGCGGATCTCATCCAATTAGCTCTCACATTGCATATCATGTTTTATGGAGGGTTACGAACGGCCAAAAAACCTCGTCCTCTCTATAATTTTATAATATCTGACATCAATCGTCATAAAATAAAATGCAAGTGTTGTGTCTCTTATGTGACTCTCTCACATATGGCGAATTCAATATAAGCAAAAACATCATTTAAAAACGAAAAAATATGAAACAAGATTTTTTTGAATTTCCCTAACATTTACAAAATGGCTCACAACTTTCACATCTATCCATAGATTTTTTCAAATAGACAGTGTTCTCTTCGTTAGCATGCTGGCTTTTTAAAAATGTGATAAAATAATTTTTCCGATTTTTTTTTCCTGTTTTTATGGCTTTTTTTGTACCAGGAAAAAGTGTTTTAAAAAAAAAAAAAATTTTTTTCTCATATTTTTGACGACTGTTACTAAACCAAAGATTCTACGTGAAAGCGATATATATATATATGCAGCATATGTAGCCCTCATAATTCCCTTTAATTTGAGGCATAACACGGCTCAATCAGGCGTATACTTGAAAAATTCTGAATGTACTTACTGAATGTACTTTCCATGAAAGCTGGAATTTTATAAAAAATTGCCATACAAATTTTTTTTAATATTTATTTCATGTTTGTGACAACTAATTGCACCTGAAACTGTTATCCACATCCCTTGGACAAAAAATTTGTTGCATAGTGTTATTTACAAAAACCGGACATTTGCTAAAAACAATTCTGTAGTAATAATAAAATTACGCTGTGTGGGGGCGCAAAATAATAACTAGCCCCGGGAGCGCCAGACCCCCTAGATCAGGCTCTGTGTGTAAGTATATGTAACAGAGAGCCAAATAAAGTCATATTACAAAATGTCAGCCTGATTTGTTGAAATTTGTGGTTTTTGTTGCGTTAAGAAGTAGAAGTTTGTTGCATTAAGTAAGAAGTATGGGGGCTATATCAAAACATGGACCTATGGGCTATGGGGTGCGGGTATAAATTAAACCCACTTATCAATTTTCAGCCCGATCAGTTGACATTTGTGGTCTCTACGGCGTTAAGAAGACAAATCGGACAGATGCTATACATGGGGGCTATATCAAAATGTGGACCGATATAGCCCATTCTCAATCCACCAAAGGATGGGGGGTATATTCATTTTGTCACTCCGTTTGTAACACCTCTAAATATTAATCTGAGACCCCATAAAGTATATATATTCTTAATCGTCTTAAAATTCTAAGACGATTTAGCCATGTCCGTCCGTCTGTTGTAATCACGCTACAATCTATAATACTTGAGCTAGGTTGCTGAAATTTGGTATAGATACTTCTTATAGCTGCAGGTAACTTGGGATTGAAAATGGGCAATATCGGTCCATATTGCGATATAGCCCCCATATATAGCATGCTACTTATTGTGATTCCTACGGTTCTCATCTACTCTACATTTACCATACTTTTATACCATCCACCATAAGATGGGGGGTATATTCATTTTGTCACTCCATTTGTAACACCGCTAAATGCACTGTCCAACAAACTAAGACTTTTTGATTGGAACAGAATAGCGACCGTATAATTCTGAAAGGACATTTTGAGTAGATAATTTTTGTAAAATAAACTTACGGTCCAGCTGGTCTGAGTTTTTTTACAGTGGGTCAAAGTTTTCCTTTTTTTGGTTGAAGATAGCATTATACTAAATGAAAAAAATGACGCAAGTTAATGTCTGAGAGATTTTTCATTGTCAGAGTTACATAGTGACATTTTATGGGGATCATTTTTGTGGAATATTTTAACCTTCTAGCTCCCCTCTTAACGGGACAATTTGGCCCTTTTTCGAAAAAATTAAAAAAAGTCCTTTAAAAAAGGTAATTTAAGGATTAAAATATTCTACGAAAATTGTTGCCGGAAAATGTCAGTGGGGTACGCCAAGGACACCCAAGTTGGAATTATAAAATTATTAAAGCCGTGATATCTGTGGAAGTATTGGAGTAGAATAGCGACTCTATAATTCTGAAAGGACATGTTGAGTAGATCATTTTTGTAGAATAAAGTTATGGTCCAGCTGGTCTTAATTTTTTTACAGTAGGTCAAAGTTTTAGTTGTTTGGTCGAAGGGAGCATAATACTAAGTGAAACCAGTAAGGAAAGGTTAAAGTCGGGCGGGGCCGACTATATAATACCCTACACCATCTCGGCAATGTACATTACGAATTTCTTTTTGAATAGTTGGAATAATTAGTTTCCTTTCTTTTATGAAAGTATTTAGCTCCCCCGCCACGTCAAGGCTTATTCCAAAGAGGAGTTTAATATAATGTGTGGAATTAGAAATTGAACTAATAATATTATTCCACATATTTGCATTTACTGTGGTTATTATTAGCCTTAACACAATAAATAGTCCGATTTTTGGTCGTACACAATATAAGTAATATATGCAGGGTATGTTAGGTAGGTACTACCTTGGAATAATTGGTACTACATACCTTGAAATAATTGGTTTAAGTAATGTTTTAATTTTCATTTCCGCTGAAGCCTTTCAGGTCTCTAAAATAGCGCTTATATAAAAAAATTAGGAACATCTTTCTGGAAAATTTTGATCGGAAGTAAAGTACAACTTATATAGCGCTTTGGTACCAAATCAGGAGGAGGTTATATATAAACCTGAACGGATTTTCCTTGAATACTCATTCATTGAAAAAGAAACTTCTTTCTGTCAAATTTCGTACTGACCGGATATAAAATACAGTCTCTACAGCACTTACATGTCAAATCGGGGGTAACATATATCTAAATCTGAACCGATTTTCTCTGAATTTGGAAGTATCCCTTCATATAATAAGAAACCTCTTTGTGTCGATTTTTTTACTGATCGGATATAAAATAAAGTTTTTACAGCGCTTACATGTCAAATCTGGGGTAACATATATATGGGGGCTATATCTAAATCTGAACCGATTTTAACCAAATTCAATAGGGATCGTCCTTGGGCCAAATAAAAAATATGTGTAAAGTTTCGTCGAGATCGGACCATAATTGCGACCTGTACTTTGATTATAAAAATACATGCACAGACAGACGGACATAGCTAAATCAACTCAGAAAGTAATTCTAAGTCGATCGGTATAATAAACGATGGGTCTATTTCTTCTCTTTTTGGGTGTTACAAACAAATGCACAAAGTTATAATACCCTGTACCACAGTGTGGTGTAGGGTATAAATAAAGTTTTTACAGCGCTTACATGTCAAATCGGGGCTAACATATATATGGGGGCTATATCCAAATCTGAACCGATTTTAACCAAAATAAATAGGGATCGTCCTTGGGCCAAATAAAAGATATGTGTAAAGTTTTGTCAAGATCGGGCCATAATTGCGACCTGTACTTTGATTACAAGAATACATGCACAGACAGACGGACAGACAGACATAGCTAAATCAACTCAGAAAGAGATTCTAAGTCGATCGGTATAATAAACAATGGATCTATCTCTTCTCCTTTTGGGTGTTACACACAAATGCAAAAAGTCATAATACCCTGTACCACCGTGTGGTGTAGGGTATAAATACCTCTCATAGTTTTGAAGATTTTTCAACAAAATTTTATATTCGATATTAGAGCACCATATTTAAAATTTTCACAAAGTTTCAACAAAATCGGAGATTATCGGCAATTTTTATGTACATTTAACATGGTTCTCGTCAGATCTATTAGTTATAACGGGTTTTCCAATAGGAAAGATATGATTTTGAAGTGACGTTTTGGCCATTTGTAATATGTCATGAACCTATCATTTGTTTTTCATTGTATTCAGTAGTGTTTACAATTTTATCATGGAGAGATATACGCAAGAACAACGTTTGCAAATTATTCAGTTTTATTATCAAAATAATCGTTCTCCAATTGCAACTTTTCGTGCGCTAAGTCCAATTTTTAAAATCCAAAAAAAACATTTTCCGATTGACCTACGAGCTTGACACCGATGAGCAATGTTTTAGCTCTTGTTAAGAGCTATCTTTTTGCCATTGACCGATTTCCGATCAGACGTACCGTTAAGGAGCTAGAGCAAAAATAAAATTTCCGTTCACATTTGAAAATTACGCTATGACCATTTTTGTTTAAAATCCAAAAAAAAAAAAACAATTTCCAGTCGACCTACGACCTTGACACCCATGAGCAATATTTTAGCTCTCGTTAAGAGCTATCTTTTTGCCATTAACCGATTGTGGCTACGTGCCACACAGCAAATGAAACAATTGAACTTTTGCAAGAAACCTTTGGAGATTCGATTATTTCAAGATATTGTGATATTGAATGGCCTCCATGAAGTTGTGATTTAACACCATTAGACTATTTCTTTTGGGGTTATTTAAAGTCATTGGTCTTTCGAAATAAACCAAACTCTCTTCAAGCTTTACAAGTCAATACTGAACGTGCCATTCATGACATACGACTTGATTTAGTGGAAAAAGTGCTCGAAAATTGGGTTCATCGAATTCGTTCCTGCAGAAGAAGTCGTGGAGGCCATTTGAATGACGTTTTATTTAGAACTTAATTGTATCGATTGTACTTCACATTAAATAAAAAACTTTTGTATTTCCTTAACAATGCGTGTTTTTTTTTCACAAAAATCATATCACTCTTATTGGAAAACCCTGTATTATACGAGTATTTCAAAAATTTTGAAACAATCGCCGCAAAGAGTTTGAATTTAAAACAATTCAGTAGTGTTTTTACAATTAAAGAAATTTGTAATGCACTCGAAAATATATGTTTGTCATTTTTGTAGTCTTAAGCATTTCACCGACATTTCCAGTCATTCATTCTCTTATCTGATGTGGGACCACCAAATAAATTATTTCTTATTTATATGAAGTTTAATAAAATCGGAAAACCTATTTGTATTGATCAACATTAAACCTTTCCCTTGGTTTTTTTGATGGAAAGCGGCGGAAAAGTCCCCAGCAAAACCTTGTAGTAACTGAATGAATGAATGAAAAAACAAACGGTTGTTGACATATACGGTGAAATAAATAAATTTTCAAATACATGTCAGAAACGTGCCTCAGATCATAACTTATTATGCCATGATTTTGAAAAACAAAAAAAAAAAAACAAAAATCCAAAGCTAGCCTCAATGTCAATGCACTGATTTATAAATGCATTAGAATACTTAAAATAAAAATGTCCATAAATAACCAAGAAACTCCTAATGCATACACATACAGATAGTTATACACATGACATACTCCTACATATTCTTATTACACAATCCCCCTCCTTTGACTATAAAAACTTCAAATCCTAAATCCAAATCAAAAATTATTATGCGAAATGCATTAGCATTCCCGTACAGAACTAACAAAAAAAAATCAAACAACAAAATACACTGACAAACAAATAAAATTTGTTGAAAAAAAAAATCTGAATAAATTAAATGAATTGCTTCGAAAAAGAACATTATAAGAACAAACTACATTCAATAGAGGGGAGGGAAAAAGTCAACTGAATGAATATATCCCGAATGTATATCGGGGCCAAACAAACCCTACCACAGTCATTGGCCATTGGCCATAAGGCAGACGTCCGTCCGTCCGTCCATTCATTCATTCCAGTAGCCGGGCAAATGTTGGTGGCATTCATAAATTTCGTTAAACATGAGATTTTTATGGTTATAAAACGTGATTAAATCAAACTAGATAAAATAAAAAATAATTTATTAAAGTGGAATATTTAACCGAACAACCGCAGCAGAAGAAGTAAGAACAGAACTGTAAAGAAGTGTTTTAGAAAAACACAAGACTTGTCTTCAATCTTGTTGTTGTTGTTGAGCTGGAAGATATGTGACTTCCTGTAGAAATTTTTGTACTGGTGTTAAACAATTTTTAAACAATTTTAAACAATTTTATTTAAGGGGTCAGCAAAACTTAACAATCTGAAAACTGGCATGCACACAAAAAAAAAATTCGTTTCTGCGAAACGAAATATTAGACAACTACAATTCTCGTTTGCCGGAACTTTAATTTCGTTTGTTGTGACAGAAACTTATTTCGCGTAAGCAATTGTTTGTTGTTGACCAAAAGAATGTCAGTCGTCGTAAGCGAGAATTGTAGTTGTCTAATATTTCGTTTCGCAGAAACGAATTTTTTCTTTGCGTGTGGCTTGCCATCCAGTTTTTAGAAATATTCTGGAGATAAGATAATCATTTGTTATGAAAGATGTTCTATAAATTTGATTTCATGAAATTGTTACGAGACATTGAATAACTAAGTTGTTGAAAACTAATAAGCTAAACAGAGAGAACGTGTTAGTTGTGACAACTGAAATGTTCAGCCAGTACCACCATTGTAATAGGTCAAACTGTTTCACATATCAGTTAATGATTATAACTTTAACAAGTAAAAGCGTTAAGTTCGGCCATGCCGAATCTTATATACCCTCCACCATGGATAGCATGTGACCTCAAAAAATATATCAAACCTAAAGAAAATAACACCGAATAACACAAAAAATAGTAGATGAGAACAGTAGGAACAAGTTAGATGCTATATATGGGAGCTATATCTAAATATGGACCGATATCGCCCATTATCAATCCCAAGTCACCTGCAGCTATAAGAAGTATCTATACCAAATTTCAGTATTACAGATTGTAGCGTGATTACAACAGACGGACAGACGGACATGGCTAAATCGTCGTAGAATTTTAAGACGATTAAGAATATATATACTATACGGGGTCTCAGATCAATATTTAGAGGTGTTACAAACGGAGTGACAAAATGAATATACCCCCCATCCTATGGTGGAGGGTATAAAAATACGAGGGACAAATGGAGGAAGAATTTTTTGTGGGAATTGTTCATGTGAGATCTTTCCGGGAAAAAATATAGCTCATAACTTTTGGAAAGGCGATTTCAAGTGTTTTTTGTTTTTTGACCGCGGTCAGCGCGCCCCTCTATCTAATGAAATATCACTGAAGGAGCGATTATAGTGGCTGGAAGTACCTACAAATCCATATAGGTGTCGATGATGTGCTCCAAATGGAACCAACGCTAGAGCTCTCCTAACCTTAGAAATTTTGACTTTTGCCCATATATATGGGGTCTCAGATCAATATTTAGAGGCGTTACAAACGCAGTGACAAAACGAATATACCCCTCATCCTATGGTGGAGGGCTCAAGTATTATAGATTGTAGCTTGACTACAAAGTTGGACGGACGGACAGGGCTAAATTGTCTTAGAATTTTAAGACGATTAAGAATATATATACTTTATGGGGTTTCAAATCAATATTTAGAGGTGTTACAAACGGAGTGACAAAATGAATATACTCCCCATCCTATGGCGAAGGGTATAAAAAGACAGTAGTGACGGGTACAACGATTCGGATTAAAAAATTAAGGAAAGTCTACATTTTGGGGCCGATTACATATATAATATCAAACAAATCTTTTCACATTGCTAGAGACGTTACATTTGCCTATTAGAACTTAAAAAATCTAATCGGAATGGACCTTTCTTTACTGCAAGAACCAGAGCCAAATCAGATGAAACACATATATGGGGATATAGCTAAATCTTAACCGATTTTCTTCAAATTCGGCAATGTTAGTCCATGGATCAAGAAACTCAACCATTATAAATATCAAAACGATTGGATGTAAACTACAGCATCTACAGGACTAAAGGGTCAAATCGGACGAAAGATATGTATGGGAGCTATATCTAAATATTAACCGATTTTCTTCAAATTCGGCAATGTTGGTTTATGGATCAAGAAACTCTACCATTCTAAATTTCAAAAACGATTGGATGTAAAATACAGCTTCTATAGGACTAAAGGGCCAAATCGGTCGAAAGATATATATGGGAGCTATATCTAAATCTGAACCGATTTCAACCAAATTCAATAGGGATCTTTACTGCTGCGAAATACTCAAAACAGAACAATCGGAGTGAAATTGCGACCTGTAGTCGACGAACAACGTTACATGGATAGACGGACGGACGGACAGGCATGGTTAAATCGACTCAGTTAGTGATTCTGAGTCGATCGGTATACTTTAAGGTGGGTCTAGCTGTGTTATTTTCAGGTGTTACAAATATCTGCCGTGAAACAAACTTATAATATCCTGTACCACAGTGTGGTGTAGGGTATAAAAAACTCCTGATTACGACCTCATTGATGCCAAAGTGATTAAGTCTTTTCCACAAAACATTGTAATACATTAATATTAAAGTACTTACCGCATTTTTCCACTAGTCCATTGAGTAAGATTTACATGGCACGAATTACACAAAATACTAGGTGTCCACGGTACGTTCATATTTTTAACTCGTATACCAAAATATTACACACATATTTCTTCTATTATTTTACTAAAGGCACGTCGATTTTTTTAATAACATAGTTTCCGCAGATGTACCAGAAATTGTCAGGATCATTTACACATTGAAAAGTGTAATACTTCGAAATATAACTTTGTAATATTTTTCAGAATATCGACTTATCTCTTTAAGTCGCTGAATTACACTAATTTATAAATAAGAAATTGCATTCCTAAATTCTGGGTTTAAGGTTCATAAGTTGCAGTACCTGTAGTTGACATATATTTTGCTTCGAAAGTAGACATCCAATATTTTCAAGACTGCCGCGTACTACTTTGCATTGCGTACATATAATTTTACTACCTGTATATACGACTGGGATGTCCACGCCCATAAAAGGCGTAACTGAATGGAAAGCTCATAAATAAAAAACCACAAATATTGTTGAATGACCCCATATCTGAGCGGATCTCATCCAATATAGCTCTCACATTGCATATCATGTTTTATGGAGGGTTGCAAACGGCCATAAAACCTCGTCCTCTCTATAATCTTATAATGTCTGAAATGAAGATACCTTCAACTTATACATAGTGTTTAGTGGGATATGAGTGTTCTTTCGAATGCCATAAAAAAATTGTTGTAACAGGTCTAAGTTGCGAAAAAATTTATCACAAGTTATTGTGACGCACGCTACAAAAAATGGAAGTAGCTTTGAAGGTTAAGGTATGTTTTCGTAATTTTTAACAAATTTTGCATAATAAAGCACCCATAAGAAACATATACCTATAAGAAAGAAGAATATAAGATTATTCTAAAAAAAAATGTTTGCAGCCAAAAATTGTTGTAGTTTTTTATCAAAAGCCGTGAACTCTATGTGACGCACGCTACATTTTTTCCAGTCAAACTTTTTATAGTAGAAATTTTGTTTATTTTAACAAATCAAATTACATTATTTTTAATAAAATTTTTTATATTTATAAATGTATTTATGAATGAATATATGTTTATAAATGAATGTTATGGGTTATCTATTTTGCCACTACAAATAATACCTTAAAAAGGTATTTTTTTCTAATAAAATTAAGACATATGATGTGAGGAACCATTTTTAATACTGTTTGTATCAATGGACATTCACAAATATTTTTGAACATCTAGTCTTGTATATATATAAGAGGAGATTTCCGGTGTTACCAGTCGCACTTTCTGTGTTAAGAATTATGGAATTCCTAAAAATTGTTCGCAACTTACTAACTAACCCCTTATGGATTATGTTACGAATTCACAAAGAGTAAAGAAATAACGTCTGGCCAAAAACAATTAACTGTTGTTATTTAAACAAAAACATCTGACTACTGTTTTTCTATTCTGCTTGTTTACATAAGACGAGCGCTGTTTTAACCGAAAAAGAATATCACCTTTTTTGGACAAAAATTAAATCACTAAACTCTTACTCATAGGGAAATGATTAATGGTCATAGAAGAATTTTGTCATGTCATGTGTCCAAATTCTTAAAGTATTCTTGAGTAAACGATGATGGCAAGAAGTTTTGTTTTGTTTTGTTTGGGTTTTCCCAAAATAATTGCCAACAAAAATAAACAGTTGAAGATCAACAGAAAATTTCACAATACATTTGGACGTCAAAGTAAAATGTGCAATTATCAATATTGGCAAAACATTTGCCACTGTTAGAAATCAAAACAAGAATGTCTCTAGTCGCAGATAATTAATCATTTGAATATTTGCAAAAATGGGCAAATTTAATGACTTGCATCTTTAGATGGAACTCCATACTCGCTCATAGTTGACATTGAAGTTTTGACTCGGTATATTACCTTTGGTTTACATACTCTTCAAATCAATATTCCTTCGTTCGTCGTTGCCATTGTTAAACATATGCCAAATGATCATTAACCCTTCAATGTCGTTTGTTCGTTAGTGATTTTGTTCTGAAGGTCCTTTGCCGCATTGATCCTTAAGTGTCACTCGGACATAAGTTGAAAACAGTACCTTTTGTTTGCTCTTTTGTTTCTCACATTGATTGTTTTCCAAATATTTGGTCTAAGGCTTGACATTCAGTTTCACACAAAACTTCGCTTCTGAAGGGGTCTTCTTGTCTTTTGTTCTGCAATTTTCATTTTTCATCCCGCTGTATGGTGATAAGGGGTTCTTGTGTTTGGCCCTGTATGTGTGTCCTTTTTAGTTCACCCAGTTTTGTTTTTTTTTTGTTATCAGTTTTGGATTGTGAAATGATTTTGGCAAAAAGGGTGTTTTCTGTTTATCGGTATTTTATTGATAGTCTTTTGTAGAGATTTATGTTTATTCCTTTTTAATGAAATGTCATTAATCACTATGTAAATATTGAAACCTATTTACTCTTGGAATGCTGGCAAAAGAGTTTAAAAAGTGAATACTAGTAATTTTATGCTAATCTTTTAGATAAAGAAAATACACTAGACTTTTTTGATTTATAAGAATAAGTAGTTAATCTCCTTGCGAAAATATAAACCCTATAGTTCAGGGTTGATTATCAAAAGGATGATAATATAGTCGTGGTTACTTTATTGGAAAGGGAGAACTGTCACGTTTTCTTCCAAAACTATTTTTTTGTAATTGTTTTCAGAGCGCCTCAGTAGGTGAGTAGGTAGCGTACTCGCCTATAATTTGGGGATCGTGGGTTCGATTCCCACCAGAGGTCTTTGTAACGCGGCATTTCCCTGGACCTTAAAATTAGAATGTAAATTTTCTTTGCATTGTATTTCGTATTAACAAATATAAATAAAAAAAATTTTAATCAACATATGGTACAGCTTTGGGATTTGTTTGTAACGCCTTTATAGAGAAGAGATACGCCCATTATTATTATGATCGACTCACAATCACTTTCTGAGTTAGCCATGTCCATCCGTCCGTCTGTCCTTTTGTGAACACATTCTTGTGATCGCAAATAAAGGGTCTTCCAACAAGAGGTGTTATTTTGGTATTCAAAGAAAAATTACATTTTTTTGAGATGTTTATTTCATAATAAAGAGGAAGGTATGCCGTTAATAATGAAAAACAACATCAGCCAAATGGCCACCACGACCACGCTTAGAGGACCATATCCTTTTCATGAAATTTTTCATAACCAAATCGCAAAGGGGCTGCCCTATGTCCTCGATAGCCTCACGAATTCTATATTTGAGGTCTTAAATCGACGCTGGGCTTTTGACGTAGACCTTATCTTTCACGTGGCCCCGAAGAAAGGAAGAAGTCGCAAGCTGTTAAATCAAAAGATCTCGGTGGCCAATTGTGATCACCTCTTCGAGAGATAACACGGTCCGGAAACTTTTCCCGTAACAGAACAATGGTTTCGTTGCTTGTGTGCCACGTAGCGCCGTCTTGTTGAAAGTAAACATTGTCCATGGTCAAAACCATCCAACTCCGACCACAAAAAATCATTAATCATCTCTCGATAGCGCAATCCATTCACCGTAACTGTTGATCCATCCTCATTTTCGAAAAAGTAAGGTCCAATGACCCCGCTGGACCATAAACCGCACCAAACAGTCACACGTGAGGATTGAGAGGCTTCTCAACAATAACTCTTGGGTTTTCCGATCCCCAGATGCGACAATTTTGCTTGTTGACGTAGCCACTGAGGTGGAAATGGGCCTCATCAGTCAAGATGATTTTTCGATGATTTTCGAATTTTAATAAATTTTTTTAACAATGGCGTAGTTTCTACTTGTCAAATGTCAAAGAATAAAAGCTTCAAAAGTGACAGCTACTGAAATACCGGGTGATTCAAGATAGCACCTCTTGTTGGAAAACCCGTTGTTAAACAATCCTTACGAAATTTTGCACAGGGACATTCTTTCCCCTAACTATCCCTGAAAATATGGACCAAATCGGTCCATGTGTGGATATATGCTCCATATAACTGTACCTTCCGATTTCACTTCATCAAGTGCTAGAAGTCACTCTATTCCAGCGGTCCGGTTGACATTTAGTTGTTCAGGTTGCCTAATGTCTTTAAATATTCAAAAAAAAAAAAAATAAACGGACCAAATCGGTCTATGTTGGTATTTAGGTCCCAAATAAATGTACCTTTCGAACGTTGTTGAAGACACATTGTACAACCGATTCGGTTTAAATTTGGCAGTTTATGTTTTATTATTAGAAAAATATAGCTTCTAAAGATTAGCTTTCTTATCTATAATCTTCATAACCTAAAACTAAGGTACATAAATATGTGGAATATATGAGATTCTAAACCAATTTTCACCAACATTTAATACCCAGTAACACTGTGTGATCTAGGTTATAAATATTATAATAATTTAAACAATATATATGAATATATATTAAAGCACGACTACCGTCGGCTACTCCATACTAGACATAATTTAAAAAGTCTTTCTTCATACCAGATTTGAGGTCTTGTTCTATACTACAGTCGACCACTGTGTCTTCCATTACATTAGAATAGACCACATATGTTTTGTCCTATGCTAGAGTGGATCATTAAGACCTTGCTGAAGTTTTGCTCTATACTAGAGCCAATCACTGATCTTTCGCTATTCCAGAGTCGTTACCTAAGGTCTTCTTATACATGCTAGAGTTCGCCACTGAGGCTGTGATCTATTCTAGGGACAGCCAATGAGCTTTTCCTCTGTATTAGATTCGTTCATTGATGACTACTATAGTAGGGCGTGTCGATGTTGACTTTTTGGCGATTTTTGTGAATGTGGGGTTCAAAAAGATGCTTTATGAGTTTTTATACCCTACACCACACTGTGGTACAAGGTATTATAACTTTGTGCATTTGCTTGTAACACCCAAAAGGAGAAGATATAGACCCATCGTTTATTATACCGATCGACTTAGAATCACTTTCTGAGTTGATTTAGCTATGTCCGTCTGTCCGTCTGTCTGTCTGTCTGTCTGTCTGTCTGTCCGTCTGTCTGTCTGTCGGTCTGTCTGTCTGTCCGTCTGTGCATGTATTCTTGTAATCAAAGTACAGGTCGCAATTATGGTCCGATCGCGACGAAACTTTACACATATCATTTGTTTGGCCCAAGGACGATCCCTATTTTGGTTAAAATCGGTTCAGATTTAGATATTGCCCCCATATATATGTTACCTCCGATTTGACATGTAAGCGCTGTAAAAACTTTATTTTATATCCGATCAGTATGAAATTCGGCAGAAAGAGGTTTCTTATTACATGAAGGAATACTGCTAAATTCGGAGAAAATCGGTTCAGATTTAGATATAGCCCCCATATATATGTAACCCCCGATTTGATATGTAAGCGCTGTAGAAACTGTATTTTATATCCGATCAGTGCGAAATTCGGCAGAAAGAGGTCTCTTATTACGTGAAGGAATACTGCCAAATTTGGAGAAAATCAGTTCAGATTTAGATATAGCCCCCATATATATGTTACCCCCGATTTGATATGTAAGCGCTGTAAAAACTGCATTTTATATCCGATCAGTATGAAATTCGGCAGAAAAAGGTTTCATATTATATGAATGAACACTTTTAAATTTGGAAGAAATCGGTTCAGATTTAGATATAGCCCCCATATATAAGTTACCCGGATTTGACATGTAAGCCCTGTAAACATGTTATTTTATATCCGATCAGTGTCTGTATTTTATATCTGATCAGAGCGAAATTCGACAGAAAGAGGTCTGTTTACATGAATGAGTATTCAGGGAAATCGGTTTAGATTTAAATATAACCTCCATATATATGTTCCTCCTGATTTGGTGTCAAAGCGCTATATAAGTTGTACCTTACTTCCAATCATTTAAATTTTCAAGAAAGATGTTTCCCAATTTAGGAACGAATATTGCTAAATTTACCGATTATCGGTTTAGAATTAGATAATATGTTCCTACCTATTTACCATTTATTATCGCAATGACCCTAATCGCATTGTTAGGGAGGTGTAGGGTATTATATAGTCGGCCCCGCCCGACTTTCTGCCTTTCCTTACTGGTTTTACTCCAATTTGAAAGGTTTTTGCTTATTCATAAATATGTAGCTTGGTAGGAGATCAGGCAGCATCACCTAATACGATTTTTAAAAATTAGGATAAAAATGATAAAGAACTCGATTCCTACTGTTCTCATATACTACATTTTTTGTGTTTTCGGTGTTATTATACCCTACACCACACTGTGGTACAGCGTATTATGACTTTGTGCATTTGTTTGTAACGCCCAAAAAGAGATGAAATAGAACCATAGTTTATTATACCGATCGTCATAGAATCAATTTTTTGGTCGATTTAGCCATGTCCGTATGTCTGTCTGTCCGTCTGTCTGTCTGTCCGTCTGCCTGTCTGTCCGTCTGTCTGTCTGTCTGTCCGTCTGTCCATGTATTCTTGTAATCAAAGTACAGGTCGCAATTATGGTCCGATCTCAACGAAACTTTACACATATCTTTTGTTTGGGCTATGGACGATCCCTATTGAATTTGGTTAGAATCGGTTCAGATTTAGATATAGCCCCCATATATATGTTAGCCCCGATTTGACATGTAAGTGCTGTAAAAACTTTATTTTATAACCGATCAGTATGAAATTCGGCAGAAAGAGGTTTCTTATAATATGAATGAACACTGTTAAATTTGGAAGAAATCGGTTCAGATTTAGATATAGCCCCCATATATAAGTTACCCCCGATTTGACGTGTAACCGCTGTAAAAACTGTATTGAATATCCGATCAGTATGAAATTCGGCAGAAAGAGGTTTCCTATTATATGAATGAACGCTTTTAAATTTGGAAGAAATCGGTTCAGATTTAGATATATCTCCCATATATACGTAACGCACGATTTGACATGTAAGCTCTGTAAAAATGTTATTTTATATGCGATCAGTGCGAAATTCAGCAGTAAGAGGTTTCTTATTACATGAAGGAATACTGCCAAATTCGGAGAAAATCGGTTCAGATGTCGATATAGCCCCCATATATATGTTAGCCCCGATTTGACATGTAAGCGCTGTAAAAACTGTATTTTATATCCGATCAGTATGAAATTCGGCAGAAAGAGAAAAGAGGTGAACACTTTTAAATTTGGAAGAAATCAGACAAGATTTAGATATAGCCCCCATATATACGTTATCCCCGATTTAATATGTAAACGCTGTAAAAATGTTATTTTATGTCCGATCAGAATTAAATAATATGTTTCTACCCTTATCGCATTGTTAGGGAGGTGTAGGGTATTATATAGTCGGCCCCGCCCGACTTTCTGCCTTTCCTTACTGGTTTTCTTTAGGTTTGAGTTATTTTGTGAGGTCACATGCTATCCATGGTGGAGGGTATATAAGATTCGTCATGGCCGAACTTAACGCTTTTACTTGTTTTTTCTGAATAGAGAACCTTTCACGAATACTGTGTGAAAATTTGAGGTGAATTGGAGCTAAACTGACAAACATAGAGCAGTCTAAGCAACTGCGCCTCATACGTGACTCAGTACATCAGAAAAGCTATAAAGCGTTTCTCCCACAACCCATGTTTTCAAAGACGGTGCCCTTCATATCTCAAAAACTACTGAACCGATCCTTTTGAAATGTTTAACACTATTTCTTTACATAATTTACGAGGTAGCGCTGTCGATTAATCAAATCAATATTTAGTGGTCTTACAAACTGAGTGATAAAATGAATATACCCCCATCCTATGTTGGAGGGTATAAAAATCGATTATGTCATAAAGATCAAATTTTGAGCGACCACTATATCGGTACCTCCACACCAAAGTATTCTAAGTGCAAACTGGTACTTTTTCAGAACCCAGCAAAATCTTGGTAAGTGCCTGTCATTATTCCCTGCATTACCAAATAATGACTTCTCATTATTCGCTGCATTACTTTCGACTTATTAATAATGACTTACCAATAATAACAGAAATAAGTGATTTTTGTTATCAAAATCATTTTGGCAGATTTTCATATAATGCAATTTTGTCTATATGTAGGTTATTGTACAAGATTTATTTATATTTCAACATGTTTTTAAACAATACGTGCAGATTTGAATGAAAATACCAGAAATTCGAATCTGGCATGAGGAAATTATTTGTTTCGAGATATATGCGCGACAATATGCAAAAAATCATTTTAAATGGCCATTTCTACATATCTACTACTTATTTTATAACTTATTGGTAATGCATTATTCAAGTACATAAAATCGAGCTACAAATAAATACTTATTATGTTACTGTATTGTATGCTTTTGGGAAGTTCTTTCCTCCAATGACATCCCCATGTTAAAATAATGAGAAAAGTGGCTAAATAATAAGTACTTACCATTATCGAACTTTGCTTACTCGTCGGATTATTTGGTAATGAGAAATTTTGCTGGGAAGAGGCGATCAAAGTTTTTCGGAAATTTTTCACGTTTAAATGCCAAATTTTGAATGAATATAATTGGGAATATTTAGAATTTAACTTTAATACCAGTACATACTTTAAAGCTATTAATTGCAATTTAAATTAAAAAAAAAATAAAAATTTACTAATATTTTCTTGGGAATCATTGTGAGGGGTTTTATAAGTCGTTTTACCCGACTGAACTTTCTTACTTGTTAATTAGTTATAAGGAACACAACTGTGTTTCAATGATTTCTTTCACTTTCCTTAGCATCATAGCGAGACTTGTGACCAATGCTCTATTTTCTTATGAAAATCTATTTAATATTCGATACCCTTTTTAAGAGAACAATAGCCTGTGCTAATGACCTTTGTATTGTTTGGAATCTGTTAATGCTTTAACCACTTTTCAACCATTTTCAACCAACGATCAGGTGGTGTGTTACAGATAACTGAAGTGCAGTTCAATTTCTCACCATAAAACAAAAAACGGACTCATTTCAGAATAAAATTTATAACAAAACCATAAATCTTGTTGTAAATTATACGAAAATGTGTTACAATTTTTTCTTTTGTTTTAACAATATTTATAACATTTAAGCAAAATAATAAAAAGGAAATGAGTACCGAAACGGAGAGACTGATCATTAATTAATAAAACAAACCGAATCAAGCAATGAACCTACCGGCGCAGAAAGGAATTCCAAGATTTCTTCACATATCACAAAAAGAATTTATAATCAAAGTTTTTTTCTACGGTTACTTTATTTGAAGAGTTTGAAAAAAATAAAATCAGTTTTTTTTATATGTTCTTCAGTCCCAAAGGTGCTCCAGCCGAAGAGGCCCGCTGTGGCTGCTGCCGCTTAGGGGAGATCCTTTAAGATTTTTGTGACGATCGTAAAAAAGGAATTCATCTGCTTCCACTCCTCACCTCAACGGAAAAGAAAAGAGCGAGTGTTTTTTGGTTGTCTCGATAACAATATCAAAATTTGTTGAGCATTTGTTTAATGGCCAAGTGCTTATTGTCATTGTGTTTGGGTTTGTTTGTTTTTTTTTATCCATACGATGGGGATCCTTTTCCTTTTGGAAAGCGAAGCGGCAGCAGCAGCATCAGCATCACTTTGAATTGGTTGGTGTTCCCTCTCTGAGTCTTGTTACCGACGATGATTAATTGCTTTGGCAGCGCTACAAAAAGGCGGCTGTTAAGGCGTTGGTGCTGTTGCAAGTTTTGAAAACAGATATGAGAAGTATTGAATATATGTATTCTCGAACGAAAAAATAAGGAAAATCAAACAAACTACAACAACAGCAGTGGTAACAGCATTCGGCATTATAGCCCATTGTGCATAACTGAGTGCGTTGCAATGCGTTTTCTGCCTCTTTGTTCATTCGGTGAATAAAAATTTGATTTATTACCTTTTTCTCGACCGGAGGAGAATTTTGTTTGGGTTACATTGTTTCTCAATATTTTGAGATGACAATATGTTTGAAATTTTCTCTCAGTCTTAGATTGATATGATTTTAATGACTAACTCAATCAGGATATACTCGTACTTGGACTGATTTCTGTTTTTTTCGAAGCAACTGTTTGTTTTCCTCTTTGTCAAATGTAAATAGGAAGTTATAGATTTGTTCAATTTTTTAAAAAAAAAGATTGATATGACTTTATTGCTTCCGTTCAAATACAGACGACTTAAGAGATTATTTGAAAAAAAAAAACAAATATAGCCCATCACTCAAAAAATAGTCTTCAATTTGTCGACAGATAGCAGATATAGACTTAATATTGTTAATCCATGTCCATACATTTTCTTTTCTCAATCGGGAAACAAGATGTCAATGACATTATGTGAAAAACCAATTTACTGCAGAAATATAACAAATCTTCGATGTACACGCTGAAAAAAAACGCTTCTGTAGTATATTGTCCCAAACATATTCGGTTTGAAATATACATATGTACATATGTTAAAACATACATATGGTCCCATTCTAATAATTTTTCTTGGCAACTAGTATTTCCGAAACAAAGATTAAGATTAAACAAAGATTTGTAATTATTTATTTTGGCATTGTATCAATGCCTTAACTTTAAGACAAATTTTCCGTTTTCCAAATGTTCAAAAGGGATTTTTTTATAAATTTTATATGTTTGCAAAATTTAATTAAAACTTAAATCGAATAATCTTTCGTAAATATAAATTGCATTGATGGATTGACAAAAAGTCATGAATTGGAATATTTATAAATTAAGACATTTTTAGCTACATAGTTTAACACGAAAACTAGAAAGAAATAACTAAAAATTCAGTTTCCAAACAAATTATGTTCTAATATAGGGTGATCCATTTCGAGGTTCCCTACTTTTTTAAAGGAAAAAAACACAGAAAATTCAAATTGAATGGAGAATGTTGATTATCATTTGAAAGAACATTCTTTGGCATTTATTTTTTGAAGATTATGTCTATCAAATGTTGGCCGTGGCTACGTCTCAGATGGTCCATCCGTTGAGTCCAATTTTCGATGACTCGTTCGAGCATTTCGACTGGTAGCTGGCGAATGACACGCGTGATGTTTCGCTCCAAGGCCTGAATCGAAGCGGGTTTGTCCGCATAAACTTTAGACTTTACATATCCCCACAGGAAAAAGTCTAACGGTGTGATATCACACGATCTTGGTGGCCAATCGACCGGCCCAAAACGTAATATTATCTGCTCACCGAAGTGTTCTCTCAATAAATCCATGGATTGATGCGATGTGTGGGAAGTGGCGCCGTCTTGTTGAAACCAAATGTCGCCGAGATCACGATCTTCAATTTCAGGCATCAAATAGTCGGTTATCATGGCACGATAACTGTCGCCATTGACGGTTATGTTCTCACCGGCATCATTTTTGAAGAAATATGGACCGATGAATCGGTCAATGGCAAAAAGATAGCTCTTAACGAGAGCTAAAATATTGCTCATGGGTGTCAAGGACGTGGGTCGACTGTAAATTGTTTTTTTTTTAATTAAAAACCAAATGGACTTTGCGCAATTGGCGAACGATTATTTTGATAATAAAACTGAATAATTTGTAAACGTTGTTCAGGCGTATATCTTTTCATGATGAAATGCCAAACAATAGTTAACAAAAATAACATGACAGCATGACACGACTCACACGTGATCTGTCAAAAAAAGGCTATTGAAAAAAGTATCTCTACTTAGATCACCCTATATATGCGTTCCAAACTAAATTTCTTGGTTTTCAAATAAAATTTATTTGTTATCAAATATATAATATTCAAAAAAAGATCGTTTCTAATTCAAACATATCAAAAATGAAGATTTTCCTCCGTGTAGCAAAAAAATCACTTTATACTGGAAAAAGAACTATGTAAATAACTTCGTCTATTTCTCAACGAAACAGATATATACGAGGTATGTTAAAAAAATATCGCGAATTTTGTATTTTTTCAAAAAGTATTTATTTATTCATGAATATCCATTTTGTCCCGTTCAAAGTAATTCCCCTCGAAGCACTTCAAATAATAATTTTTTGTGATCTTGTTCAGCTCCTCCTTCGATGCCGTCTTTATCTCATCAATCGTGTAATATATTAACATATGCGCTCCAAATAGATATTAATGATTTTAAAATAAAATTTATTTATTCAGAAATATCAAATATTTAAAATTTCTGTTGAAAATATATTTACTTTCTATTCAAATATATCAAAAACGGCGATTTTGCCCCGAGTATAGATGTTATTAAATATTATATTATTTAATATATTTCATTAAATATTGTTCCTTTGTAGGGGAGGAACTAGAATGAGTAGAATATGGCCATCTTTAAACTTAGGTTGAGATAAAAACCAGTAAGGAAAGGCAGAAAGTCGGGCGGGGCCGACTATATAATACCCTACACCTCCCTAACAATGCGATAAAGGTCATTGCGATAATAATTTGGAATAATTGGTAAGTAGGCAGGAACATATTGTCTAATTCTGAGCCGATAATCGCTAAATTAAGCAATATTCGTTCCTAAATTGAGAAACATCTTTCCGGAAAATATTATGATCGGAAGTAAAGTACAACTTCTATAGAGCGTTGAGACCAAATCAGGAGGAACATATATATGGAGGTTATATAAAAATCTGGACCGATTTTCGCTGAATACTCATTCATGTAAAAATACCTCTTTCTGTAGAATTTCGTACTGATCGTATATAGAATACAGGCTATACAGCGCTTACATTTCAAATCGGTGGTAACATATATATGGGGGCTATATCTAAATCTGAACCGATTTACTCCGAATTTGGCAGTATTCCTTCGAGTAATAAGAAACCTGTTTCTGCCGAATTTCGCACTGATCGGATATAAAATAACATTTTTACAGCGCTTACATGTCAAATGGGGGGTAACATATATATGGGGGATATATCTAAATCTGAACCGATTTCTTCCAAATTTAAATATGTTTGTTCATATAATAGGAAACCTCTTTTAGCCAAACTTCATACTGATCGGATATAAAATACAGTTTCTACAGCGCTTACATGTCAAATCGGGGGTTACATATACATATATGGGGGCTATATCTAAATCTGAACCGATTTCTTTCAAATTTAACAGTGTTCATTCATATAATAAGAGACCTCTTTCTGCTGAATTTCATACTGATCGGATATTAAATAAAGTTTTTACAGCGCTTACATGTCAAATCGGGGCTAACATATATATGGGGGCTATATCCAAATCTGAACCGATTTTGGGCCAAATCTGAACCGATTTTGGTCGTCCTTGGGCCAAAAAAAAGAGATGTGTAAAGTTTCGTCAAGATCGGGCCATAATTGCGACCTGTACTTTGATTACAAGAATACATTTACAGACAGACGGACAGACGGACAGACAGACGGACAGACAGACGGACATAGCTAAATCGACTCAGAAAGTGATTACAAGTCGATCGGTATAATAAACAATGGATCTATCTCTTCTCCTTTTGGGTGTTACAAACAAATGCACAAAGTCATAATACCCTGTACCACAGTGTGGTGTAGGGTATAACAAGTAAAAGCGTTAAGTTCGGCCATGCCGAATCTTATATATCCTCCACCATAGAATGCATTCAATTTTATTACTGGAAAACTCTTTGGATATGGAGCAAATGATGAAATGATCCTTTTTGTTTAAGTAAATTCTTAAAACTACGAACGCTGTAATTTTTGACCGCAAATTCTTTAGCCAAACTCTTCACCTGCAAAATGTGATATTTGATTGAGATCAATTCTTGCCAAAATAGAATATAAACTGCAAAGTTTCAGCTAAATTTCTTAGAAAATGTAGTGTTTATGGCTTAAATAAGCCTTTTTGAGAGCGACATCTATAGGTGGACTATAACAAAATATGAACTGATTAAAAAAAAATTTTACTGCAATGAATTCTTGTCTTAATTAAATACAAACTGCAAAGATTCAGTAAAAATGTTTAGCAAATATAGTATTTATGGCTTTAACACGTATATTTAGGAGCGACCTCTATATGGTGACTATAACAAAATATCAACCGATTTGTAAAATTTTTGCTATGATGAATTCTTGTAAAAATTTAATACAAACTGCAAAGTTTCTGCTAAATTGCTTTAAAAATGTTATATCTATGGCTCAGAAACCGTATTTTGGAGCGACCTCTATAGGGGAGCTATATCAAACCATTGACCGATATGACCCATTTGCAATCCCAAACAACCTGCAACTATAAGAAATATTTCTACCAAATTTGATCAACCTAGCTCAATTATTACGGACTGTAGCGTGATTACAACAAACGGACGGACGAACAGACGGACGGACAGACGGACGTGGGTAAATCGTCTTAGAATTTTACGACGATTAAGAATATATATACTTTATGGGGTAACAGATCAATATTTGGAGGAGTTACAAACGGAGTGACAAAATGAATATACCCCCATCCTAGGGTGGAGGTATAAAAAACATAAACAGTAAGGAAAGGCTAAAGCCGGGCGGTACCGACTATATGCTACCCTACACCACTCTAGTAATATTAGATAACAATAAAACATCCTATGTATATTTCAACTTAAATTTGTTTACATAATTTACTTTTGGTAGGTCTCTGCTTCTGTACCCAAATCGGATGCAAGATATATATGGGAGCTACATCTGAATCTGAACCGATTTTCTTAAAATTCGGCATTGTTGGCCTATAGATCAAAAAACTCAACAATGCTAAATTTCATTGGATTTAAAACATAGCTTCTATACGGCTAAAGGGTCAATCGGACGAAAAATATATATAGGAGCTATATCTAAATCTGAACCGATTTTCTTCAAATTCGACAATGTAAGTTCATAGACCAAAAAACTCTACCATAGTAAATTTCAAAATAATTGGATGAAAAAAAACATTTTCTATGTAACGGGTTTTCCAATAGGGATGATATGATTTTGAAGTGGCGTTTCGGCCATTTGTAATATGTTATGATCTGTCATTTGTTTTTCATTGTATTCAGTAGTGTTAACAATTTCGTCATGGAGAGATATACGCTAGAACAACGTTTACAAATTATTCAGTTTTATTATCAAAATAATCGTTCTCCAATTGTAACTTTTCGTGCGCTAAGAAATTTTTTTTAAATCAAAAAAAAAACACTTTCCAGTCAACCTACGACTTTGACACCCATGAGCAATATTTTAGCTCTCGTTAAGAGCTATCTTGTTGCCATTGACCGATTGTGGCTAAGTGCCACACATCAAATAAAAGAATTGAATTGTTGCGAGAAAAGTTTGGAGATTCGATTATTTCAAGAAATTGTTTTTTCAGTGATAAGGGGGTGAGAAACGTGGATTACTGTTTTGAGAGAACTAATTCTTCAAGGGTTTCCTTCATTTCGTTCTTTGGACTTTAGTGCGTATTTCGAAGTCTTCCCCTTCAAAATCACCACCGATATTACTAACTAACTTTGTGGTTCAATATCTCGAAAACAAGAGCTAACATAGAAAAACGGTTTGCGCCATTGGATTCGGCGTAGCTGATTTAGTTTAACCCACTGACTAAAAATAGTTCTCAATTCTAGCACAGTGTAATTATAATGGAACACAATATCATTCATATGACCAGCATGACTGGCTCACCAGCACCTCATCCGATCAACCCAATTATTTAGTACATTTTCGATAGTTTCGGCTCGAATCTTTTCAATGACAACTTCGATTTCATGTTTCTGCGCTTCAATTGTCTCTGGATGCTTTGCGTAACATTTATCCTTAATGGCTCACCACAGAAAATAATCCAAAGGGCTCAACTCACAAATCAAATTAATCGGTAGTTCAAATACACCCTTTAGGTATTATTTTGGTACATTTGATTGTAAGTCGTTAAAGAAGATAGACACATCATTTATTAAACATCATAGAATCATTTAAGATCAACCTATATTCGATGTTCAATTCAATTTTTCCATGTCCGTCTATCTTGTTAGCCAAGAACAGTTCGCTGAGATATAATTATTCCCTCCACCATATGATGGGGGGTATATTCACTTAGTTTGTAACACCTCTAAATATTGATCTGAGACCCCATAAAGTATATATATTCTTAATCGTCTTAAAATTCTTTGACGATTTAGCCATGCCGGTCTTTCCGTCCGTCTGTTGTTATCACGCTACAATCTATAATACTTGAGCTAGGTTGCTGAGATTTGGTATCGATACTTCTTATAACTGCAGGTAACTTGGGATTGAAAATGGGCAATATCGGTCCATATGTCGATATAGCCCCCATGTATAGCATTTGTCCGATTTGACCTCTTAACGCCATAGAGACTACAAATGTCAACTGATCGAGCTGAAAATTGGTAACTGGGGTTAATTTATATATGCATCCTCACACGAAGAACGGTAGCCTTAGGTCCATGTTTTGATATAGCACCCATACACAGGTCCCTACATCTACTGCTTAACGCAACAAAAACCACAAATTTCATGGAATCGGCAGAAATTTTGTAATATGACTTTATTTGTGCCCGAAACCATTCACATGCTATCCATGGTGGAGGGTATATAAGATTCGGCCAGACCGAACTTAACGCTTTTACTTGTTTATCCCCTCACCTTAGAGATGAATGATATATACCCTATCATTTGCTACGAACCAAAAGTGTAACACATTGAAGGAGTGATCTAAGACCCTAAGTATGATCGGCGGATATTCGTTTTGGGCCATTTTAAGTCGAATGAGCAATGTCCGTCTGTCTGTCTGTCTGTCTGCTGTGCACGATAACTCTCGAAAGGAGTAACCGATTGACTTCAAATTTGGTATGTGGTAATATTTTCTTCTATCTTCAGCTAAGTTCGATGATGGGCCATATTGGTCCACTCCTTCTACTTAATTACAAAATTTCAAAAAAGTATCACAAATGTGCCGTTTTCGGAAAAAGGGCAATGAAAATGTTGCACTTTTTTGCAGAAAAGAATTCGCCATAAGTTTCTCAAATAAAACACATATGTATTTAAATACAAATAGAATTATTGTTTAGGAATTTATCCAAATATATTTAATTTAAAAAAGATTTTCAAAACATATGCTGACTTTTTAGAATTTCAGTTTAAATTTTTCCTTAGTTTACAATTATATGTCCCAGTTACAATACCGTATGCATCAATAAATTTTGTTTAAATCAATTATTTCAAATTTCTGAGTTAGTATTCCATATCATCATTTCTTGTCATTCCTCAAAAAAAGTTATTTTGATCCATTGGTTTACGATTTCAATTATTAGCATTTCTAATTTTTACGAACATTAAAAATTTTTAAAAAAAATATCTTTGAATTAGTAAAAAATTTAACACAATTAACGTATTTTCTGAATTCTTAAGTGCAAATAAATATTGGTTTCGGAAATAGTAGTCCCAAATAAAAACATTTTGGGATATAAACAAAGATTTGTTACGAATAACAATTTTCCAAATGTATATACTTTTTGTGTGTTCCCAATAGTATATGTTAAGAGTGTATCCTAAACAAATATATGTTTCAAGCCGAATATGTTTGGGACAATATACTACAGAAGCGTTTTTTTTCAGCGTGTATACACTTATATTTTGACTATATCTAACTGTGAACCGATTTCCATTCAATTCGGCTGTGTTCATTCCTTCATTACACAATACTGCTTCCACAGTATTAAAATACAAACGACTACATTGCTCAATCAATAATATATCAATTGTTTGTTATAAACGCCTTTTTATCTATTTATTACAATTGCTCATTCGCTACATTTTGATAAACACATCGGTCATTATAAACACGCACCACTAGACTATTTCATTACCAGGATAATTTCCAGCTAAATATGTCTAGTTAATTTTAAAGTTATGTGCAGAATTTGACAGTAGCTATACTGGTGGGGAATAACAATACTAGTTAATAAAGCAATAAATTGCAATTAAGTGATAACACAGAGAACTAATTCCAAATGCGGGACATGATGGAGACAATTTAAGCATAACATCAAACAAAAGACTTAAGGCACAAACCTCATGCGAATATCCTCTACCGTAAAGGGTGTGTGTGTGTGTGTGGTTCTCGGCAGGAAGTATTACAAATCTATCAAATTCATGTTAAAATAACTGATCGTTTTGTTAGCTACATTAAATTCATAAATCTAAAAATATTTCTACATTTTGCTAGAAATTTTGAAAAACTATTCAAAAATTCCTGCTTATCTGCAATGGTAAATCAATCTGTTAATATTGCCCCTTTCCAACTATTATGAATACATTGTTATGTTAATTGAATTTAACACTCCCATCAATAAATATTTGTTCAATTGTCTTGAACAATATGTTGTATTATTTAACAACAACAGCAGTGTATTGCTTATGGCTGTGTTCATGTCACATAGAAATTCTGCACATATTGTTTGCTATGAGTTTTGTATATGAGTTTTAGATGTTTATCTCGACAATATCTTCCTTTGCCCAAAGCAAAAGCAACAGCAAAACCAAAAACAAGAATACACGTTCTAACGACAGTCGAACGACAACAGAAGTGACAATAGAATACCAGGAACTAAATGTCAATTATTTGTTATACAACCTCCATTTCCAGCAGTAGTTCGAGGACAAGCAGTAGTAGTTAAGCGTTGTATATGTACAAACAACCAACTCTCTACCCAAGAGTAGTTATATCTTGATAAATCTTAAATCAATGCCAAAAACCACACAACTGTAATAAATATTGTGTGCCCAGGGTGATGTAGTTAGTTAGAGGGGGCACAGACGATGGACGGACGAACGCACAGGAGGCCCTGCAAAGGCAAGCGAAGAGTTCGACATAAAACACACACGTAGAGTAACAAGAATCAGGACAACAACAGCCACCACAGCAGACCACATTCCGAACAACGATGGATGGACGGACGGACAAACGGACAGACGGACAGAAATGCGGTAGTAACTGGAAGCCCAGCAGGGCATGTTGACACATTAATTGTGTGAGTGTGTCCTTTTTTTAAGGGCCACAACCACATCGATCGCTCTACACAAAACGCAACAGCACAACAATGAGAATGCTGATAGTGTGTGTGTATGTATATCGAAAAGGACCTCGAACTTTACGGATCCTTATCTTCTCTAGCAGAGTTATGCGCTTGCGTGTGTCTCTATATCTCTCTCTCTCACTCTGTATGCATGTGTGTTTGCAACATTTGTTGCTATGAATTAATTTCAGTTCATGTTTAGTATATGTGTCTTATCACGAATTTTGGTTTTCGATTTGGTCGCCTTTAGTACCATGTCATCATATTTAGAGATAGTGTGAAAAATATACTTAGTATGCGGGTTGTGTCCTGTTTTAATTTTCTAAGGGAAAACCGTTAAGTTCCGTTTTACTCCATTCTCGGGTTTTCTATGGGGGGAGGGGGAGAAGCATACTTCCAAATTCGTCACACACGATTACGGTTTTGCTGATAAGCCATTTAGGTGTGAACTGGAGTTGTAGGCATGTATCCGGTGGTCCTAATAAATATGTCAATGGGACAATTGTTGTAAAAAAGTACGGAAACAAAAATTCGAACATGGTTTTAGTAATCGAAAGATTTACAATAATTTAAGGTTAATAGAAAAACAAAGAAGGATGTTTGAAAATAACTTTGGGTAAAAAATGTATCTAAAAATGTCTTAAATCAACTTATTCTATAGAATAGTTGCACTACCACAAATCTTCGCCTTTCTAGAAAATCTGTTTTGATTTTATGGAATAGTAATATTATTATAAGGCAACTTTTCTTATATTATTTGTCACAAAACAATATGTTTTTAGGAAAAGATTTTACAAAATACTTTTAAAAATAAATATTATGCAGAAAAGTTGTCCCAAAATAAATTTTTCTATAGAAAACTTGTCTCAAGATAACTTTTCCAATATAAATAAATTTTACCACAGAAAAATTGTCACAAAAAATAGATTTTCCAATAAAAAAAGTGCAACACAACCATTTTTCTACCAAAAAATTATCTCAAAACAACTTTTTCAATTGACAAGTTATAAAAAAAATAGTTTTCCTATGGGAAAGATGTTCCAACTATTCATATAGAAAATATATCCAAATTGAAATTTCGTATAGAAAAATTAGCCAAAAACAAATTTGCCCCAACATAACGTTTCCGGTAAAAAAATCCATTCTCACACAACTTTTCCGCTACAAAAGCTGATCCAAAACAAATCCCAGAAAAAATCTAAAGAAAAGTTTTCACACAAAAATATATAGATATATATAGAAAGATATCTCAGAACAACTTTATGTATACTTTGAAATATTTTTACAAGACAAAAACCAACTTTTCGTATAGAAAAGTTGTAGCAAAATAACTTTTTGGCAAAACAACTTTTCGAATAGAAAAGTTGTGGCAAATCAAATTTTCTATGAGAAAAGTTTTTTCTAAATAAATTTGTCGCAAAACAACATTTCGCGTAGAAAAGTTGTCGTATAGAAAAAAAACTTTTCGTATAGAAAAGTTCTCGAAAAACAACTTTTTTGTATAGAAAAATTGTTCTCTCAAAACAACATTTCGCATAGAAAGGTTGTCGCAAAACAACTTTTCGTATAGAAAAGTTGTCGCAAAACAACTTTTCGTATAGAAAAGTTGTCGCAAAACAACTTTTCGTATAGAAAAGTTGTCGCAAAACAACTTTTCGTATAGAAAAGTTGTCGCAAAACAACTTTTCGTATAGAAAAGTTGTCGCAAAACAACTTTTCGTATAGAAAAGTTGTCGCAAAACAACTTTTCGTATAGAAAAGTTGTCGCAAAACAACTTTTCGTATAGAAAAGTTGTCGCAAAACAACTTTTCGTATAGAAAAGTTGTCGCAAAACAACTTTTCGTATAGAAAAGTTGTCGCAAAACAACTTTTCGTATAGAAAAGTTGTCGCAAAACAACTTTTCGTATAGAAAAGTTGTCGCAAAACAACTTTTCGTATAGAAAAGTTGTCGCAAAACAACTTTTCGTATAGAAAAGTTGTCGCAAAACAACTTTTCGTATAGAAAAGTTGTCGCAAAACAACTTTTCGTATAGAAAAGTTGTCGCAAAACAACTTTTCGTATAGAAAAGTTGTCGCAAAACAACTTTTCGTATAGAAAAGTTGTCGCAAAACAACTGTTCGTATAGAAAAGTTGTCGCAAAACAACTTTTCGTATAGAAAAGTTGTCGCAAGACAACTTTTCGTACAGAAAAGTTGTCGCAAAATAACTTTTCGCATAGAAAAGTTGTCACAAAACAACTTTTCGTATAGAAAAGATCTCGCAAAAGAACTTTTCGTATAGAAAAGTTCTCGCAAAAGAACTTTTCGTATAGAAAAGTTCTCGCAAAAGAACTTTTCGTATAGAAAAGTTCTCGCAAAAGAACTTTTCGTATAGAAAAGTTCTCGCAAAAGAACTTTTCGTATAGAAAAGTTGTCGCAAAAGAACTTTTCGTATAGAAAAGTTTTCGCAAAAGAACTTTTCGTATAGAAAAGTTTTCGCAAAAGAACTTTTCTTATAGAAAAGTTGTCGCAAAACAACTTTTCGTATCGAAAAGTTGTCGCAAAACAACTTTTCGTATAGAAAAGTTCTCGCAAAACAACTTTTCGTATAGAAAAATTCTCGCAAAACAACTTTTCGTATAGAAAAGTTCTCGCAAAACAACTTTTCGTATAGAAAAGTTCTCGCAAAACAACTTTTCGTATAGAAAAGTTCTCGCAAAACAACTTTTCGTACAGAAAAGTTCTCGCAAAACAACTTTTCGTATAGAAAAGTTCTCGCAAAACAACTTTTCGTATAGAAAAAATATCGCAAAACAACTTTTCGTATAGAAAAAATAGAAATATAAAGAAGTTGTCGCAAAACAAATTGTCGTCCGATTTGGCTCTTTAGTCCTGTAGAAGCTATATTTTACATTCAAGTGTTTTGAAATTTAGTATGATAGAGTTTTTTGGTCCAGAATTTGAAGAAAATCCAATTTGGCATTTGAACACCAAAGAAGCAATATTCTAAATCGATGTGTATGAAAATTGTTAAAATTATTTATTTTGTAATAACAAATAGAAGTGATACCGCATTTCGAAATACTACTACACTTTTATATAACCTCCATATACATTTAACATTCCGAGTTAGGCTTTAGTCGTAATAATTATACCCTACACCACACTGTGGTAAAGGGTATTATTTAAGTATAAAATGTCCCAAAAGTAAATTTATGTAAACAATTTATACATGAATTACAAAATTTATCTTTATGTGTTATTGAATATTACGAGAGTGGTGTAGTGTATTATATAGTCGGCCCCGCCCGACTTTAGTCTTATATATATGATTGTAACGGGTGATCCTAGTAGAGATACTTTTTTCAATAGTCTTTTTTTGACAGATCACGTGTGAGTCGTGTCATGCTGTCTTGTTATTTTTGTTAAGTATTGTTTGGCATTTCATCATGGAAAGATGCCTGAAATTGAAGCTCGTGATCTCGACGACATTTGGTTTCAACAAGACGGCGCCACTTCCCACACATCGCATCAATCAATGGATTTATTGAGAGAACACTTCGGTGAGCAGATAATTTCACGTTTTGGGCCGGTCGATTGGCCACCAAGATCGTGTGATATCACACCGTTAGACTTTTTCTTGTGGGGATATGTAAAGTCTAAAGTTTATGCGGACAAACCCGCTTCGATTCAGGCCTTGGAGCAAAATACCACGCGTGTCATTCGCCAGTTACCAGTCGAAATGCTCGAACGAGTCATCGAAAATTGGACTCAACAAATGGACAATCTGAGACGTAGCCGCGGCCAACATTTGATAGACATAATCTTCATGATAGACATATGCCTTAAGCGCATAACATTTGCTGTTTTAATCACTGTTTGCGAAATCAGTTCCTGAAATTTTAAATCATTTGGTATATGTCCGTCTCACTGTCGTTTCATCTGAAAGCTAAGACTTACAAAATTGTTTCAATTAAACATTTTTAAGACTTAAAACCTACAAAATTATCTTAATTAAAAATGTTTCACTGTATACCTCTATATAGCATTTCTATATACAGCCTGCATTCCTTCACTTCACCTTTTCCCCAAAATGTCCTGTGAAAATACCAACTGTTCATTGCTTTATGCCCATCTCTCATAATCACGTGCAACTAAAAGGATTAATTCCCTAAAAAACACATAAAGCCTTCAAACCAACTCTATTTCTCTTCCGAACAGACAGAAGTCAAACAATTAAATCGACAACGAAAATGGAAAAAATCCGTTAATGAAGTCATCAAACAGGATGGTCGTTATCTTTACCCACAATAGCAAATACTGAAATCAAAGCATAATATTCGAGCATACAATCAACTCCAGTATTTGTATAGAATGCGTGACAAATATGAAAGCGGGAAATTGACATTTATCACCCAACGAGTTTTCTTCTTCTTAGACCGGCCACTATTACGTATTACGTAGGTACCCAACGGAAGGAAGGAAGCCACTGTTCCTGCTACCCTACAAACAATACACATAACAGACATTTGGCCTGAACTCATTTCTATTGCTTTTGTATTCGAGAGAAGCAGAACAGCCAGAGAAGAGATTGAAATTCGTTCTACCTTTTATTTAAAACAACATTATCATAATTAATGACACTCTTAATCAAGAAAAATGTTTTTTCTTCACATCAAGGTACATAATCAAGTTATCATACTTAGGCTTAGCTGGGGAAGAGAGAGCGAGATTGAAAACAAAAAGCAGCATATATTCACAAATACAATTTAACACCTTTTGGTTTTAGTTGAACGGACCAAAGGACCTAAAGGGTTGCAAAGGATTCTTTCCATTCTTAAGGATTGCAATTCGTTCCTTTGTTTTGTCTTCAGCGCCATAAAAAGTGGTCAACCACTATCGAAAACATATCGTCTTTAAGGTAATAAACTGCAATAATTGTCATAAAAGTCATTCGTGAAAAGGGGTTAAAGGTCATTTGAATTATGTTGTTTATCTGCGGTTAAGGGACACCGCAAACAATGGGGATGCTCTAGAAAGATATAAATGTCTTGATTTTGAATATCTAATTAGAAAGTACACATAAGTTGCTACGACACCTATAATTTTTCAAAATATTTAGAACATAAAAAGGGTAAACATGCGACAATCAAGCTGATCCCCAGACCATATAAATAATTTCAAATAAATTAAAATAGTAATCTATATCTAGGCAAGCCATTCTCTTGGGAAAAAGTTCAAAATAGTATAAAGATTTTAGCAGTAATGGATGGTAATATTTGTCTTATAATATTGTAAGTAAATTATGTATCTGACAGAGGTCAAATGTTTTGGAAAGTAATCGGACACTCAGTACAGCCAAATATATTTTATTTATTCTGTTCCAAAACAACTTTTCGCATAGAAAAGTTGTTCCAAAACTACTTTTCGCATAGAACAGTTGTTCCAAAACAACTTTTCGCATAGAAAAGTTGTTCCAAAACAACTTTTCGCATAGAAAAGTTGTTCCAAAACAACTTTTCGCATAGAAAAGTTGTTCCACAACAACTTTTCGCATAGAAAAGTTGTTCAATAACAGCTTTTCGCATAGAAAAGTTGTTCCACAACAGCTTTTCGCATAGAAAAGTTGTTCCACAACAACTTTTCGCATAGAAAAGTTGTTCCACAACAACTTTTCGCATAGAAAAGTTGTTCCAAAAAAACTTTTCGTATAGAAAAGTTGTTCCAAAATAACTTTTCGTATAGAAAAGTTGTTCCAAAATAACTTTTCGTATAGAGAAGTTGTTCCAAAATAACTTTTCGTATAGAGAAGTTGTTCCAAAACAACTTTTCGCATAGAGAAGTTGTTCCAAAACAACTTTTCGCATAGAGAAGTTGTTCCACAACAACTTTTCGCATAGAAAAGTTGTTCCAAAAAAACTTTTCGTATAGAAAAGTTGTTCCAAAATAACTTTTCGTATAGAAAAGTTGTTCCAAAATAACTTTTCGTATAGAAAAGTTGTTCCAAAATAACTTTTCGTATAGAGAAGTTGTTCCAAAATAACTTTTCGTATAGAAAAGTTGTTCCACAACAACTTTTCGTATAGAAAAGTTGTTCCACAACAACTTTTCGTATAGAAAAGTTGTTCCACAACAACTTTTCGTATAGAAAAGTTGTTCCACAACAACTTTTCGTATAGAAAAGTTGTTCCACAACAACTTTTCGCATAGAAAATTGTCTCAAATTTTTCGTATAGAAAAGTTGTTCCAAAACAAATTTTTCGTATAGAAAAGTTGTTCCAAAACTAATTTTTCGTATAAAAAAGTTGTTCCAAAACAACTTTTCGTATAGAACAGTTGTTCCAAAACAACTTTTCGTATAGAACAGTTGTTCCAAAACAACTTTTCGTATAGAACAGTTGTTCCAAAACAACTTTTCGTATAGAAAAGTTGTTCCAAAACAACTTTTCGTATAGAAAAGTTGTTCCAAAACAACTTTTCTTATAGAAAAGTTGTACTCTTCGTATAGAAAAGTTGTTCCAAAACAACTCTTCGTATAGAAAAGTTGTTCCAAAACAACTCTTCGTATAGAAAAGTTGTTCCAAAATAACTTTTCGTCGCAAAACAACTTTTCGTATAGAAAAGTTGTCGCAAAACAACTTTTCGTATAGAAAAGTTGTCGCAAAACAACTTTTCGTATAGAAAAGTTGTCGCAAAAAACTTTTCGTATTGAAAAGTTGTCGCAAAACAACTTTTCGTATTTAGACTCATAACTCCCAATGGCTGCGGAAATATTGAAGAGCAAACCTTCGCTTCACTAGGTTTAAAACAATTTTACTTTTGCCCATATATTCTCTGAAAGTGAGGAAATAATTAAGTCGATTTAGTCGACTGTGATTTTCTTACTTCTTTTAAATTTAACATTACTTTTCCCACAATTTTCCCTAAGACATCTGTAGGATGGTTTTCTCTATTAAAATCATAAAATCGATTCCTTTCCCATTTACACTAACATTTCCCCTAAAAACCTTAAACAGTTTTGGGCCCCCAGTGTACTTAAAAAATTAACACATGGGCTTTGTTTTCTCTTTGAAACAAGAAAAAAGGTATAATTTTAATAATATAAATTTGTATGTGGTCAAAAGACAAAAAAACATTTACACTCTCATCTTGATAATAAAAACATACAACACAAAAATTTGGTTATGGGATTATGGAAATAATCAACTTTTTGACTTTTTTGTTTTTTTTTTTTCACCAATTTGTTGTTGTTGCTATTAGGGTGTGTTGATTGTTTTAACTAACTCTATACTCCATTGCAGACTTCAAAATGTATTCAATGAATTTTCGTAAGAAATCCAACGAGTAAGAAAGTGTTAATTAAAGAAACAAGCAATTTGATGGGATTTATATGAATTTATGAATGAATTCAGGTATCATTGATTTGGGAATTTTTCGTTAAAAGTATTAGCGGTTGAAATGGTATGTGCCATTTCTCAGAGACGCACAGATCTGACGAAGAAGTTTAGTAGTACGGCCTGCGAAAGACATATTTTGGGTTATAAATTTGATTTGGTGAAACAAGTGCTAAAAGTTCAGAGCGGCAAAAAACTGGTTGTTTGACCAATTATCGGAAACTAGGCTGAATTTCACTGATTTTTTGTCTAAAAATTCCATAAATCTCATTGCTAAATCAAAAGACTTAAGACTCAAACTTGGGTTCCATTTGACCATGATAATTCCACAGAACAAATGCTATATAAAAACTCTTAGAATCAATGAATGTATTCCAAAAAAAAAAAATTCCCAAAACTTCGAAAAAAACATATTATTAGCTAACTATTATTAATTTTATTCCACTCCTTATCGCCTTGCAAATTACCGATGTCATTAATTTTAATTGAGCTCCAGCACCAAATCATGTCATCGTTGGTTAATTTGCCACATCTGTTGCCGTTGAACACTTTATGTGGATTGGCATTATATTAAATTACAATAATAAAAAATTGATTTCTATCAAAATAATGTAACATCAAATTATTTACTCGAAAATAGCAACAAAAAACCCAAAGCACAATGCAGCTTCGAGAACAATACGACAAATTCCAAATCAATAACAAAAACTGCATCGTATACGAAAGATACATTCATATAACTCCATATGTTCGGAGAAATACAAATAACTTCAAAAAGGAAAACGAAAACGAACTTTAACAATAATTCGTATAGAATTACATTTTCAACTTATTATGGACGAGATTCTACTATGGTTAGTTAAAGTTAATTTTCAAATAAATTTAATGAAGATTTTTTTTGCAAAATTAAATCCTCATGCAAAACCCCACACTGACTGCAATAACAAAAGTAACAAATTATAAAAAAACCTCAATGAAGATGATATCATCGCGAATGAAATGAGAGCTCAAAATTTTTTGTTGTATGGGGGAAAAGGAAAAAAATGGAAACTAACGACAATACGACTAAACAAAAAAAATATATATAATAATAAGTAATCATTGTATAACATGAATTGTGCAATGCTTGAATAGATCTGATCATATATGTGTATAACAGAGAGATCAGATTTAAAACCGAAAAACCGGCCGAGCGGTTTTTTACTTTCAAAAATAGATGATCTCTAAATTCAAATAGACTTGGAAAAATTTAAGTTTTGAAATATGTTGTCTGTAGGAAAAGTTGTTTCGAGTCAAGTTTTAATGTCATTATAGTAGTTCTGGGTTATTGTTCTCCTAGAAATGTCATTTTGGGAAAACTTTTCCATAAGTAATGTTATTTGTTTACTTATAAAATATCTGCAGAAAAAGATCCTAAAAAAGTTGTCCCATAAAACATGACCCAAAGGATCTTTTTTATAGAAAAATTCTCCCGATATAAGTTTTCGTATAGAACATCCATACATAACAAACAGTCATATAGAAAAGTTGTCCCAAGACAAATTTTCGTATAGAAAATTTATCCAAAAACAACTTTTCGTATCTAAACCTTCTCGCAAATAAACGTTTTGTTTAAAACAAATTTCATCTACAAAACTTGTCCCAAAACAACTTTTCAAATAGGAAAATTGCCACAAGCAAAATTTTCTTAACGAAGATATGTCCAAAACATCTTTTCGTATGGAAAATGTATCCCCAACAACTCTAGTCCCAAAACTGCTTTTGATATAGACGAGTTGTACCATAAAAACTCTTCGTATAGACTAGTTGCCCCAAGCAGTTTTTCGTATAGAAACCTTTCCCAAAAGAGCTTTTCGTATACAAAATTTGTCCCAAAACTTTTCTCGTAAAAATAGTGGTCACAAAACAGCCTTTTCTATTGAAAGTTGTTCCAAAGCCGGCCTTCGTATAGAACATTTTCTCATAACACCTTTTCGTATAAAAAGTATGTCCCAAAAAAACTTTTAGTATAGAAAAGTTGTATAAAACAATATTGATCTTCAAAAGTTGTTTTATAAAAATGTAGAGTATTAACTTTTTCGCAAATAAAAGTTTTCGTATCGAAAATATGTTCTGAAAAAATATTTTCCGTACAGAAAATCTGTCACAAAACATAGTCAAAAAAACGTATAGAAATATAGATTGAAAAATATTGATATAGAAATGATGACCCAAAATACTTAATCGTAATAAAAGGTTGTTCACAAACAGCCTTTTCATATAGAAAAACTGTAGCAAAACAAGAGATGTATACCATTAAGTACCTATACCTATAGCATAGAAAAGTTTTCTTAAAACAACTTTTGGTATATTAAAGTTATACCAAGATAACTCTTTATATAGATGAGATGTCCCAAAAATATATTCCAACAGAAAAAATGTCCTAAAATAAGTTTTCATATATAATTTTTTTCCAAAAATGTATCTATATAGAAAAGAGAGCTTTTTTATATAAAAAAGAGCTTTTTGTATATGAAAGCCGTTGCAAAAGATTATTTCGTATAGAAAAGATGCCAAAAAAATTATTTTCGGACAGAAAAATTTCGCCAAGACAACTTTTCCTATAGAAAAATTATCCCAAAGTAATTTGGGCAGTAAAGTTGTCCCAAAACAACCTTTCGTATAGAAAAGAGGTCCCACAAAAACTTTTCGTAAAGAACAGATGCCTCAAAACAACTTTTCGTATAGAAAAGTTGTTTGAGACAACATTTCGTATAGAAAAGTTGAATGAGACAACATTTCGTATAGAAGAGTTGATTGAGACAACATTTCGTATAGAAAAGTTGTTTGAGACAACATTTCATATAGAAAAGTTGTTTGGGACAACATTTCCTATAGAAAAGTAGTTTGAGACAACATTTCGTGTAGAAAAGTTGTTTGAGGCAACATTCGTATAGAAAAGTCGTTTGAGACAACATTTCGTGTAGAAAAGTTGTTTGAGGCAACATTCGTATAGAAAAGTTGTTTGAGACAACATTTCGTATAGAAAAGTTGTATGAGACAACATTTCGTATAGATAAGTTGTTTCAGACAACATTTCGTATAGAAAAGTTGTTTGAGACAACATTTCGTATAGAAAAGTTGTTTGAGACAACATTTCGTATAGAAAAGTTGTTTGAGACAACATTTCGTATAGAAAAGTTGTTTGAGACAACATTTCCTATAGAAAAGTTGTTGGAGCCATCATTTCACATAAAAAAATAGTTTGAGACAACATTTCATATAGAAAAGTTGTTTGAGACACCATTTCATATAGAAAAGTTGTTTGAGCCAACATTTCGTATAGAAAAGTTGTTTGGGACAATATTTCTTATAGAAAAGTTGTTTGAGATAACATTTCATATAGAAAAGTTGTTGGAGACAACATTTCGTATAGAAAAGTTGTTGGAGACAACATTTCGTAAAGAAAACTTGTTTGAGACAACATTTCATATAGAAAAGTTGTTTGAGACAACATTTCGTATAGAAAAGACAAAAAAAAATTGTAAAAAAAACTGTTCGTATAGTGAAGATGCCCTAAATAATATGTTCGAACTGAAATTCGTATATAAAAGCTCTCGCCAAACAAACGTTTTGTTAAGAACAAATTTTCATTATAGAAAAGTTGTCCCAAAACAACTTTTCATATAGAAAAGTTGTCTCAAAACATTAGGTTTAGAAAAGTTGTCAAAAAAACTGTTCGTATAGAAAAGTTGACACAAAATAATTATTCGTATTAATTGTGCCAAACCAATTTTTCGTATTGAAAGGTTGCCGCAAAACTACTTATTACACAGACAAATCGGTCCCAAAAAAACCTTTGAGTTCTAAGCGAAAATTAAGTTAGTGACAAACTTTCTGACTTAGAAGTTTTGCGAAAAAAATTGTCTTACGAGTAGTAAAACATTTTTTCTTAGATTTAAAACATTTTTTTAAATGCAAAACCGTTTTGCTACAGTTCTTAAACAGAAACAAAAATGTTTTAGTAAAAATTTTCTATAGCATAAATAGTTCTGGTTCACATTCACTATTTTTGGGACAACTTTTCTATAGAGAAATTTTCTTTGGGCCATTTTTTATAAGAAAAGTAGTTTTGAGACAGATTTTCAATACAAGAAGACGTTTGCGAAAGATTTTTAGTAAGATATTTTTTCGGAACAGTTTTCTATAGACAAATTTTTTAGGTACTATCTATGTACTCCTATCTTATTCTTCTGAAGAAAACTTGTTTCATTACAACTCGTCTCTGGAAGATTTGACTATTTTTATATAAAAAGTTTTGGATGTCTTTTATAGGATGTCTTCTATAGGATACGTGATTTGATTTAACTTGAACATGAAATTAGTTTTGGGACAACTTTTCGCTAAGATATTTTTTGGTATATTTTTAAAATAGACACATTTTTAATACTTTTTATAGGGTCCGAATAATGAATATCGATCTATGTAGGTTATTTTTGGCTAAAAAGTTTATAAGCAGTTAAAAATAGGTAAAAAAAAACTATCTTTCATCGTTTTTTAAAAAAAAAAATTGGAAAAATTGTGGGCATATTTTAATTTTTGAAAAAAATTATGAGTTTTTGTGTTTTACGAAATTTGTAAATGCTCTCGAACGGCTGATCTGATTTTTGTAAAGTTTACTTATTTTTAAAGGGAACACAATGCGACATTTTCTGTAAATTTTTTTAAAATTTTTTTTTAAAAGTTTTTTTTAAATTTTTTTTTTACGAAAGTTTTTTGAAAAAAGCCTTTGTAGAAAAAGTTGCTCCTCCCTCGATTTTTTTCAAATTTTCATAGAATATTCCTCGCACTCTCACAAATACAGAACAGCAAAAACATTTTGTGAGACTCAATATTTGTAAAAGTTTCTTCAAATGGACGAAATACCAAGACTAGTCTGACAATTTTCTCCTGTTTTTGCAAAACGAATTCAAAACGGGGAAGTAATTCGACCGTTTCTTAACCAAACATCCGATTGCGACCAAACTTGGCATGGTAGATGAAGAGGTCTTAGAGAAGTTAAGTGTTATATTTGGGCCCCCTATGTTTCTTAAAAAGTAAAGTGGTGGAGGCCATTTGAATGACGTTTTATTTAGAACTTAATTGTATCGATGGTACTTCACATTAAATAAAAAACTTTTTGCATTTCCTTAGCAATAAGTGTGTTTTTTCAAAGAAATCATATCATTCTTATTGGAAAACCCTGTATTTTATAAGAAATTGACATGAATTATTCGGGAGAGCTTTTCTATAACAAAATATATTAAGGAAATGGTTTTGGGCCCACTAATTTAAAACTTTGGGACGTCTTTTCGCTAATATTTTTTTTAATAGAAAAATCTTTTAATGTAAATTTTTTTATACGAAAAATTATTTATTTCATTTTTATAGTTGTAATTCTTCTTAATCGTCTGTCCGTCCGTCCGTCTGTTGTAATCACACTATGTACAGTCCGTAATAATAGAACTAGGTTCATTAAATTTGGTAGAAATATTTCATTTAGTTGTAGGTTGTGGATATCAAATGGGCCATATCGGTCGATGTTTTGATATAGCTTCCCTATAGAGGTCGCTACAAAATACGGTTTTTGAGCTATAGATACCACATCTTTTAAACAATTAAGCAGAAACTTTGCAGTTTGTATTCTATTTTGAAAGGAATTCATCACAGCAAAAATTTTACAAATCGGTGCATATTTTGTTATAATCAGTCATTAGAGGTCGCTCCAAAATATACGTATTTGAGCCATAAATACCACATTTTCTAAGCATTTTAACTGAATATTTGCAGTTTGTATTTAATTAAGACAATAATACATCGCAGTAAAAAATTTTTTAATCTGTTTATATTTTGTTCCAGTCCAACTATAGATGTTGCTACCAAAAATGCTTATGTAAGCCATAAACACCACGTTTTCTAAGAAATGTAGCTGAAACTTTGCATTCTATTTTGGCAAGAATATAAGAATACAATTAATACAAATCAAATATTATTTTGTTGTAGTCCCCTTATAGAGAGCTACAAAAATGCTATTTTAAGCCATAAATACCACATTTTTGAGGTGAAGAGTTTGGCTAAAAAATGCAGAGTTCGTTTATTTAATAATTTAAAGGGTGGTTAAATTCTAAGGGCCGATGTTGAATGTGAACCCCACCTAAACGTCAAGTTTTTTTCTGCATTTCATTTGACATTTCTCAATTTCAGACTAACTCAATTTGAACCGTGGAAAGATACACAATCGAGCAACGCGTTAAAGTTTGGCCGCCAAGATCATGTGATTTGACACCGTTGGACTTCTCTCTTTGGGGTTATTTGAAAGCAACAATTCAAGAGCTAAAGGATGAGATAATTCGGCACATTAACGGCATAGAACCCTCAATTATGCCTCAGCGTCATCGAAAATTTGGACCATCGGATGGAGGTGTGCCGCCGAGGTCGCGGCGGCCATTTGGCCAATATTTTGTTCCATACATAATTGAACCATACCAATATTATCATAATAAAAAGAAATGACAATAATTTCCTAAATAATTTGTGTTAATTAACTTAAACAAACAGGATCATTTCATGATTTGCCCCATATCCAAAGATTTTCCAGTAAAAAAAAATGAATGCAATTCATGGTGGCTTTTACTAGTTTATGCTAACATTTGTTTTGTAAAAAATTTGCTATTGTAGGATATGTTTGGGACTGTTTTTTAGGTGAAGTTACTTTATGGCAGCTTTTCTATAGGAAACTTTTTCTATAAAAATTACTTTTCTGGTCAACTTTACTAAAGGGAAAGTTGTTTTTTGGACATCTGACTACCAAAAAGTTTTTTTGAGACAACTCATCTACAGAAAACTTTTGTTGAGCCAATTTTCTATAGAAAAGGGTGTTTTGGGACAAATTTACCATAAATTGTTTTGAAGCAATCTTTAGAGAAAGTTTCTTGTTGTCTACTTTTCTATTGGAAATGTTGTTTCAGGTTATCTTTTCTATTGAAAAAAATCATTTTAGGAAATCTTTTCAATACGAAATGGCTTTTCAGAAAATCCTTAAAGTAGTTTTATCACAATTTCTATTTACTATGGAAATTCTTGCTTTGTATCAACTATTATTGGCGGAAAGTTGTATTAGCCAAATTTTTTATGCAAAAAGTTTCATTGGGAAAATGTTTATAGGAAAAGGTTTTTTTTAGGACAATTTTTCAATTACAAATATGATTTTGGAAGATCTTATGAATAGTTAACGTTTTAGTAGATTTACTGCCAATTTCACAATCTCTGATTATCCTACAGTTATAGCTGTCAAATTGTATGAAATTTTTATTTTTTAACTGTGAGTTGGCTCTAACCGGAGGTTGTGGAATTGGGGGTTAGTTTTTGTAAATTTTTTCTATCAGACTCAAAAACCGATTGACTGGGTTTTTTTCCAAAATAACTACAGCATAAGTTTTAGAATTTCTCGTTACGTTTGAATTCTAATACAAATCTTAACTCTATTTTGTCTTGGCTGAAGTATTGTGTTCATTTAATAAGAGATACGAGCTTATTTTATGGCTAATACCAAAAACAGAACTTGGCTTACAATATGTAGAATATAAAACACAAATAAAACTAATAATAATAAATAAACAGGCAAACAACGACGAAATACTTATGGCCATATAAATATATGTATAAAATAATAATGATAATAATAATAATAATGAAACACCACTGCAACAACAACAATAATAGCAACCAAAAGTCTGGCATGACAAAGGAATTTTAAGATGTTGTCGTAGCTTTATTAGCTGCGATTTTTGTTGCTATTGCTGCTGATGTTGGCCAAGTTGTTGGTTGTGGTGGATGTCATAGTTCTGCACTATTGTTTGGCTGTGGAATTGCAAATTGCCTTGCCATGGAATGGTACCTGGTATGTGCTATGTATGCGCATTGAGATTATGATGCTTCATAGAAAATAGCAAAAAAAACCTAACTTTAAATAAATACACATTTATAAATTAATTTTATATTAATATAATAAAATAAAATTGTTAAGTTAAAAAAGCAGAAACATCATCCACACTTGCACACATTCGCACACACAGCATGACTGCCATCATCAAGACAAGGTTGTTGAGAAGGTTTTCTTTCAAAAAAAAAATAAACATTAAAGATTATTAACCTCAGAATTAGACCTTAGCAGCTGATGATTTTAAGCTCATTGTATGTATCTGAACAATGACTGGAAGATTCATCTGAAGTTTTTTGAAAGACAAAATAATTAATTATTGAAATGCTTCGAAAATTACATTGCTATGATCTGACAAATATACCAAATTTAATGGGAAACAATTAACGTAGGATTAGAGGATCGACCTTAAAGACGAAAATTAAATTTTCCATTTTGTTCGTCCTTTTGCAAAGCTAAACCTTATTTAGGCTAATTTACATTTCTTTCCCTTCTGTCTGTTCGTTTCTTGACATATGGGTCTTAAAGTCATATCGATAGACTCTGTTTATAAAATATATTTAGTATTCTTCCCATCATATCTGAAGAAGTAAAGGGTTTTCCAAGAAGAGTGATATGATTTCTTTGAAAAAAAACACACTTATTGTTAAGGAAATTCAAAAGTTTTTCATTTAATGTGAAGAACAATCGATACAATTTAGTTTAAAAAAAAACGTCATTCAAATGGCCTACACGACTTCTTCTGCAGGAACGAATTCGATGAACCCAATTTTCGAGCACATGTTCCACTAAATCAAGTCGTATGTCATGAATGGCACGTCCAATATTGACTTGTGAAACTTGAAGAGAGTCTGGTTTATTACGAAAGACCAATGACTTCAAAAAACCCCACAAGAAATAGTATAATTGTGTTAAATCACAACATCTTGGAGGCCATTCAATAACACAATTTCTTGAAATAATCGAATCTCCAAACTTTTCTCGCAACAATTCAATTGTTTCATTTGCTGTGTGACACGTAGCCACAATCGGCCAATGGCAAAAAGATAGATCTTAACGAGAGCTAAAATATTGCTCATGGGTGTCAAGGTCGTAGGTCGACTGGAAAGTGGTATTTTTTGGATTTTAAGGAAAAATGGTGCTAAGTCCATTTTCATAATTTTCAAATGAGATCCGAAAGTTTATCTTTGCTCTAGCTCCTTAACGGTACATCGGATCGTGAATCGACCAATGGCAAAAAGATAGCTCTTAACGAGAGCTAAAATATTGTTCATGGTTATTGTGTCAAGGTCGTAGGTCGACTGGAAAGTGTTTTTTCTGGATTTTAAAAAAAAATCGACTTAGCGCACGAAAAGTTGCAATTGGAGAACGATTATTGTGACAAAAACTAAATAATTTCTAAACGTTGTTCTTGCGTATATCTCTCCATGATGAAATTGTAAACACTACTGAATACAATGAAAAACAAATGACAGATCAGGACATATTACAAATGGCCGAAACGTCACTTCAAACTCATATCATCCCTATTGGAAAACCCGTTACCGGAACCCGGAAGAATAAAAAGTATAGCCTTTTCTGCAAATCATATTTAGGCTTATTTAAAATTTTGAGGATTAATTACATTTTGTCCGTCCGTCACTCCTTTTCGTTCTTTGGATATCGTACGTTCATTTGTTTGCAACTATATTAATTTTGTCAGCTTTCAGGAGATACTACTCTATTTGCTTTAAAAAAAAAACTTTTCAACAGTAATTTCTGTGTATCTGTACATCTGCCTTCTTTACCTTCACTCCTGCCTTTGATATTTCAATTTCATTTAAGGATTATATTATGTTCTCATTTTCTTGTAGCTCCTTCTAACCACAATTGTTCACTCAACATTTGCATTTCAAGCAACCGCAAAGTAACGTGTGTGGGCTACTGGAATACAGGACACACACACACACACAAAAACCAACCGCCAGGAATATGGTCGTTTGGTTACTAAATCAAGTCATCTTCCACAGCCTAATACAAATGAGCTATATAAGGCGGCTTTTGTAGCCAAACAAAAACCGCGACATTATAAAACCAAAGATAAAATAAAAACCCCACGACAAAGACAATGGCAAGTAGTAAGTAAGATCATACACAAATATTGGTTACTCCAACCACGATGTTGTTGAAGAAGACCACTAGTGGTCATTACACTAATTTCTCTCCGAAGAAAAAAAAACGCAAACAACATCAACTGCATGAACAATTATGAAAATTAATGTTTAAGGTCAGGGAATTTTGTTGTTTTTGCTTTGCATTGCTCTGCTGAAGAACAAAACATAAATCCGGTAGCCGAATATGTCTGCGAAGAACATAGCGGCGTACAGCAATAAAGCTAGCTGGGAGGTCCTGAACTATGATCAGACCGAAATATGCAGAAGCCACCATGGGGGATGGGGAAAACCACAATCATTGAAAATATGAACAATAAAAAGTACACATATACATATACATATACATATACCCTCACATTTACGGGTATGGGGAGCTCATGACTGGAAAGTTTGCTAACTTGGTTGAATTTAGCTTTAGTTTTTCCATACATGACCGGAATGGTAATATTTGCATATCGGAAACGTACCTGCAATAAAAGGGCCCAAGGGGCCTTTCATAAAGAAATAAACGGCGCATGATCGTTTAAAAGGACTCCTCTAGACATAAGGATGACTTAAAACGTATGTTTAGTACATAGGTGTAATCCGTCTTCCAGACTTGAGCACTGCTACTCTTTGGAAATTATTGTGTCTGTCAAATTTCGATGGACCTATTTGAGAGTCAGAAATTGATTACTGAAGAACCCTATCACAGATCGTATATGGGTTCATAGTCCTACTATCGGAAGCGAGCTTTCTGTATAATGTTCTGCCTATCACATTAAGGCACTGTCCATTTCCCCCGGAAATTCGCTGTATTAATTCTGGACATAGAAGGATATACTACCTAGAATAACCCTCATGGCCAATGCTCCTCCCCTTTACGCGGCCAAGACTCTTCCCCTGAAAATTATTTCAAAATGTGCCAAATTTCGATGGACAGTCGTTATATCCTCAGTCAGTTATAGACTCTTAACCGCTTTGTTTCTAGAAACTACTGTCTTCCAGATGTGACTAATGTTCTATTCCAGAAGTTCACGTGAATATATCCACATCTATGGAAATGTCTTGCAGTCAAAAATTGATTCTGGAAAATCTCTATACGCAGCACCATAGACTCTACCAAGAGCTGCTCTCACTTGATAGGAAGTTTCACCCTCCAGATGTGCTCACGTCTGTTCTTCAGAAATTCTCTTAATGCCAATGTTCGAAGTACAAATTAGGGGGTCAATAATATGAATATGACAAATTTCGAAGACCATATGTAGGAGTCAGAAATATATCCTCGGTAGATGGTCCATATAGCTACTCTAGGTATGCCGGCTTTATTGGTAGGAAATCCCGTCATTCAAATGTGAACAGCGCTCCTCTAAGAAGATCAGGATAAGTTTTGTATGCATAACCATAGACCCAACCTAAAGGTTCTCTCGATAGTTACTGCGGGGAAGACTACGAAAAATTTACATTTTCTCTCAATAGTTACTACCAGAAAGACAAGGACATATTTGGGGTCCAAAATGTTTTTCTGGAGAAACTCTTCTGGTAAGAAGTCCCGTTTTCCAGATGTGGCCACAGCTCTATTCCAACAATTCACAGGCGAATATGATAAATTTCAAAGGCCATTAATGGGAGGGAGATGATCCAACTGGTTATCTGACATCAGCTGTTTAGATGACACAAATGTTTATCTAGCATAGAATAGATGAGGCAACTGGTTATCTAGCATAGAGTAGAAGGTCAAATTGGTTATCTATCACAGATTTTGGAACCCAACTGGTTACGTACTGTAGAAAATATGACTCAATTGGTAGTCTAGCATAGCATGACTCAACTGATTGTCTATCATATATTATGCCACCCAACTTATCTACTATTTAAAATATGACCCAACTTGTTATCTACCATATAGTAGATGGCTCAACTGGTTATCTATCATGATCCAACTGGTTATCTATTATAGAGTACGCGTCCAAATTGCTTATCTACTACAGAAAATATGATCCAAGTAGAGTACGCGTCCAAATTGCTTATCTACTACAGAGAATATCATCCAAGTAGCTCTTCCATATAATAGATGAACCGACTGGTTATCTCGAGTTGAGTAGATGAATCAAATGGTTATCTAGCACAAAGTTTATGACCCAACTGCTTATATAGTATAGAGTAGACGACACAAATTGATATCCATCAGAGAGTATACAACCGAACTGATTATATAATGCAGAAAAAATTACCCAACTGGTTGTCTAACATAGAATAGACAACTCAACTGTTTATCTACTAAGGAATAAATTACCCAACTGGGTATCTACCATGAAGTATATGATTCAACTAGTTATCTGACATGGAGTACATGAATCAAATGTTTATCTAGCATAGTATATATGAGGCAACTGGTTATCTAGCATAGGTTAGATGGTCAAGTTGGTTATCTATCACAGATTATGGAACCCAACTGGTTACGTACTGTACAAACTAGGACCCAACTGGCTGTCTAGATAAGCATGACTCAACTGGTTTTCTACTACAAAATATATGTCCCAACTGGTTATTTAGCATAGACTCAACTGGTTATCTACTATAGCATAGATAAGCCAACTGGTTATCTACATTATCGTAGGTAATCCAAGTGGTTATCTAGCATAAAGTAGATGATTCAACTTTAGAGTAGAGGATCCAACTGGAAACCGCATAATAGTATCAACCATAGATAAGTTTGCGTAAATGGTTATATACTGTAATATAAATGGTACAATGGGTCATCTAACGTGGAGAAGTTGCTACGATCTAGCAGGGTTTACCGGGTTGGCAACTACAAACTAACTGTCCCAACTGTAACCTACATTCGGATGGATAGACCATCATAAAAGCTACTCTTATTATCTCGGCTTTGTTGGTAGAAAGATCTAATATGCTGCAGATGTGGACACTGCTCCTCTTACAAAATTATCTGGGAAATATGTCGAATTTCGAAGGACATATTTCGGAGTCAAGAACTGGTTCCAGAAAAGCTATATATATGCAGATTCATTGACTCTGCTTAGAGCTACTCTCGGTATGGCGGTTTTGCAAAATATAAAATATACAAAATTATTCTGGAAAACCCAACTATACATATCTTATCTAGAGCTATTCTCAGTACTGTAAGTTTGCCCGTTGGAAGACCCGTTTCCATATGTGTCTAGTGATCTCAAGAAACTCTACCAAATTCCAATGGTCATATTTGAGAATCAGAAACATATTCTGATAAAATTGATAAACACTCTCTAGTGATACTTTCGGTATGACGGCTATGCAGATAGGATATCTGCTCTTCCAGGTATGTGCAGCACTTCTTTCCTGTTATTCTCTTACGTATGTCACACTTCAAAGGCAATATATATGAGTCTGAAATGAATTCTGGAAAATTCTATATACAGTTTTTAACTCTTTTTATGCCAATTTTTAACACATTTTTTGAAGGGCCGAAGCAACTCACTTTTTCTCAGGCTCTACACTTCCTCGAGCCACACACTGTTTTCCCTATATATACACACATTGAAACATTTGGTTCTCAAGACTTTCGTCCCCGTTTCTCAGATACCGTCTACTGCAATGGACTGACTGCAAAATGCAAATATCAACACCAGTAGGCGACAATCTAACCAATTGGCCACGAATGGATGTGTACGAATCAAAGAACACCACACACATTCAGTCCGCACATCGAGTGGAAAAAAGGAGATTATTTGGCCAAGATAAGCGCCACACGATAAAACACCAAATTTGAAGGTTCTTTTGTTAGTACAACAACATTTTTTTGTTTGTTTTTGGCCAAATCGTTTTGGAGCTTTTTTCTGGTCCATACATTTGAAAGCATATTGGCTACAAGTGGCTTTGGGGAATGGTGGAGACACACGAGGACGTCGAAGAGGGGGTGGATGACAACGAGGGACAAAGGAAAGGAAGAGGAAAACTAGAAGATATGCTGATTGGCATTAATAATGGATTATCACGAAATCGCCTTTTTCTTGTGCAGTTGGTTGGTCGGTCGGTGGGTCGGTGTTGTTCCAATCGCTCCTAATGCCTCTCTGACTGCTTTGGCTATGTTGTGGCTCTGCTCACATTAACATAACATTAGCAATATGGAAATTATTAACCCAAAATGCCATATCGTGTGATCATCATCAATGATATCCAAATGATGTTGTACCGCCGCCGCTCATGTGAGCGAGAGATGCTGCGTCTGGATACGATGTACTCGTATCGTCGCAGTGCAGAGAGATGCGGACTGTGATGACGATGGCGCGGCGATTTTGCTGATGCCAATGATGATGACGACAAACGATAGTCGTGGTGTGATCGAAAAACCTTTTAGAAATGCTTCCTGTTCTTCTATTGTTGGTACTGTTGTTGTTGCTCTTTTATTGCACGCTTTTTGTGTGAGAAATGTGGAGAAAAGTGTTGGATTCGAGGCGAATTTAGAAAGCACTTCATGTACAAATTTCTTTAAAAAAATCGTTTGAAGTAAATCATCTTTCTCATAGGATGTATAATAGCATGTAATAATGAAATTAGATTTTTTGGCCTAAAAAGAAGACAAAATTGGCAAATATTCTGGTATTGGTCCGTGTTTTAATATATAATTCGGAAGGGACTGATTTGAATGATTTATGTTCAAGAAGCCACATTTTACACACAATCCGAATGAAATTTGGCAGATTGCATTTAATTTTGTAATTACCCACTCCTAGACACAATCGGTCAATAAGCCAACGTTTAGATATACACTTCACATGAAACTCTTTTTCGATTTGAGTACTTAACTAAACGGTTTTCCAACAAGAGGTGTTATTTTGGTATTCAAAGAAAAGTGCAATTTTTTTAGATAAATGATCGGATATTTATTTCATAATCAAGAGGAAGGTATGCCGTTAATAATGAAAAACAACATCAGCCAAATGGCCACCACGACCACGCTTACACGACCATATCCTTTTCATGAAATTTTCCATAACCAAATCGCAAAGTGGCTGCCCTATGTCCTCGATAGCCTCACGAATTCTATATTTGAGGTCTAGAATCGACGCTGGGCTGTTGGCGTAGACCTTATCTTTTAGATAAGAAGTCGCAAGCTGTTAAATCACAAGATCTCGGTGGCCAATTGTGATCACCTCTTCGAAACTTTTCTTCGGTCCGGAAACTTTTCCCGTAACAGAGCAATGGTTTCGTTGCTTGTGTGGCACGTAGCGCCGTCTTGTTGAAAGTAAAAGTTGTCCAGATCAATACCATCCAACTCCGACCATAAAAAATCATTAATCATCTCTCGATAGCGCAATCCATTCAACGTAACTGTTGATCCAACCTCATTTTCGAAAAAGTAAGGAGATGCTTCTCAACAATAACTCTTGGGTTTTCCGAACCCCAGATGAGACAATTTTGCTTGTTGACGTAGCCACCGAGGTCAAGATGATTTTTCGATGGAATTCCGGAAATTCACCTGTAGTGAATTTTAATAATTTCAGTGCATTGTTGAAACGTGTACCGTTCCATTTTTAGTAATGGCGTAGTTTCTACTTGTCAAATGTCAAAGAATAACAGCTTCTAAAGTGACAGCTTCCGAAATACCGGGTGACTCAAAATAACACCTCTTGTTGGAAAACCCGTTAAAACAATTTCTAGGTTTTTTTTTTAATTTTTGATATGTATGTGCTTGCACATTTTAAAGTATATAAGATACTAACAACTTTTTTTTGGGAAAAAACTATGTTTGTGGTTTATCTTATTCCATCGACTTTTGCACCGAAATCTGCACACAACGCGAGAAAAGTGACAACTAACATAGATAACCCCAAAGAAAAAAATTTTGACTTTTGCCCACAAAAGTATCAGATTATTTTTTTGTGTATAAATCGTTATCGCTGTAGTTGAAGTCCCCTGTATCGCTCATGATCTTCGCAAAATGTGGCAATTTTCATGTCGATATCTCCATTCTAAAACACAACCAAATTCGGAGAAAATCCGTTCAGATTTAGATATAGCCCCCATATATATCAAGCCAAAACAGCCAAAAAGACGTAAGCGCCACTCACAAAAATGTAGAGGAGAAGGTTTCTTTTGCGATTATTTTTTGTTTAAATGCATATGTAATGCATACATCTGTTTATATAACTGTGCGATTTTGTATAACGGTACATTTTACAGCTATACACTTCGGAAACATGATGCCATTTGTCATAAGTAAACGATTTCCCTCAAAAAAAAATAAATGTAAATCATGGTGGCGCTTACGTCTTTTTGGCGGTTAGGGCCCGATATGTTTCAGCCGATTTGACATGTAAGCGCCGTAGAAACTGTATTTTAAATCAGATCAGTACGAAATTTGGCAGAGAGAGTTCTCTTATTACATGAATAAACACCGCCAAATTCGGGGAAAATTGGTTCAGATTTACATATAATCCCCATATATATGTTTCACCCGATTTGATATGTAAGCGCTGTAGAAACCGTATTTTACATCCGACCTGTACGAAATTCGGCAGAGAAAGTTCTCTTATTACATGAATAAACACTGCCAAATTCGGGGAAAATCGGTTCAGATTTAGATATAGCCCCCATATATATGTTTCACCCGATTTAACATTTAAGCGCTGTAGAAATCGTGTTTTATATCCGATCAGTACGAAATTTAACAGAGAGAGTTTTCTTATTACATGTATGAACACTGCCAAACTCGGGGAAAATCGGTTCAGATTTAAATATAGTCCCTCAAAAATAACTGTCAAAACGAAAATCGGCAGAAAGAGTTTGCTTATTACATGTATGAACACTGCCAAATTCTTATCGCAATGCCCATTTTCGCATTGGTAGGTAGGTGTAGGGTATTATATAGTCGGCCCCGCCCGACTTTCTGTCTTTCCTTACTGGTTGTAATTAGCATAGTTTAAGTGAGGCTACTAGAAAATCGCTTTACTCAGTCACATTGTTTTAATTCGATTTTATTTATATTACAGATATTATACTCACTTGATCTTAAACCTAGTTGCTTGCATGTAGCGTGATCCAAATCCAACATTCTGTAGTAGCAGTATACTCCCCCATATTTGTAGTTTGAATTTTACGGATTTTAACAGCAATGTTGCGGCTCTTATCGACATATGTATATGTGTGAGTGCACATACGTACGAGTATGTGTGTTACACTAACTTATTTATGCTCACAAAATATATATTTTGTTTTGGTTTTTATTTCGTTTTTTCACCAAAGTCTTGCTTTATGTGGCCAAAACAAATCGTGTTAGGTTTATTTTTTCAAAGAAAATGTATGAGAAAAACATTGTTTGGGCTTTCGTTAAAAGCAAACAACGTGATCTTATTTTTGCGCCTTCGACTCACGATTTTGCATAACAAACAGTTTTGGCTACAAAACCCCCAAAAGAACCAAAAGCAGCAGCAACCATGTTACTTAAACAAAAAATACAATGTTAAAAATTCCAAAAAATTCTTAAAGACAAACACTCACGCAAAACTGCAACCAACAGAAAAATCGCAATAAAAACGCCAACGAATAATTTACCCTGTCCGAATGAAAAAATAATAAGAAAAATTTACAATCCCATTCGAAATTATAACGGAAATTAACCCAAATTTTTACATACTTTAAAGTCTGTCCCGACACAACCATCATCTCACTCGTTCAACAGCCATATCATTGATGTAAAGGGTTATATAGATTGGCTGCTCCCATGAAAGTTATCTCTCAAGTAATTTGAAAACGTAAAAATTAGGTCAAGAATGACCAATTTGGCAGTTTAAAGCGTCTCATTTAAATACCGCTTTAAATATCGTTAAACGAAAGATAACACTAAAAAAAGCACAATAACCCAAAACAAATTCGCGCAATTGACCATAAACAATGACACACAGAACCATATTAAATAAAATTATGCCGCACAAAAAAAAAAATCAACAAAAAACACACAAACAACAACAACCGCGCAGACGACTAAAACAATAAAAAAGAACAACTCCAGTGATCTTAACAACATTTGGGCCACAAACAAAATGTTGCTGAAAATTTGCCATACTTTGTTAAAGCCATGTTGAGCAGAACCAAAGACATAGCCACAATGAGCTGGGGAAGACCTGAAACGATCTTCCCCAGCTCTACCGCAATTGCCAATAGTATTGGGCTTCTTGTTTTGCCCACCGTTCGTTCTTTAGGAAAATGAGACAATATCGCTTAAGTGTTCGTCGCTCTCCTACCAAAAGGGATTGACAATTGACAAGGTTTTTAAGCCATAGCAATAGCAACACACCAACAACCATATATTTTTGCTTTCCCAAAACTCCCCCATTTCTTCCGCTACTCCTTAACTATTTGCTGACCAAGTAGAAGCAAAAAATAACAATACTTCAAACAATTTTTTTTTGGAAGCACTTGAAACCAAAAGCAATTGCGCTCACCAAAAGAAAATAAACAGTCAAGAATAATACCAACCCAAGGAAAACACAAAAAAAAAACGAAAAAAAACCTTAAAAATAACAGTCAAAACAAAAAAACGTGGTTTTACATTGATTTGGCTTATTATATGCAAATTATGTTTACACTGTTTTTTTGCCAAAGGCTAAGAGACACAAACTGTTTCAATTAGGGTGACCAGCAAAAAAAAATATTTTTAAACATGATATATATCATAAAATCAAAACAAATAATTGTAGGACCCAAACTAAAAAAATATATACCCAGGAAAATATTGTTAAATTTGTATGTCATTTCCTCAAACCTGGTCACCTTAACATTTTATCTACTTGATTGTAAGCAGTTGCCCAAATATATCACAAAATACTTGTGTTAACATTACTACCAATTCACCCCAGCCATAATGCCAGAGGCATGATTCTAAAACTTTAAAAGGGGTTAGACAAAAGTATATGTTGATTTTTATATTGAGGGCTTAGTAATTCAATTTTGAGCTCAATAAATGAATGCGAGCCAATTTGTTATGTTATGTTCTTTACCATATCAGATTGGACATAACATCTCTTTCGACATTATCGGGCGAATTTCGTATACCGAAGAATGTAGTCTTGTAAGATTTCTCGGAAAAAATTGTACCCGAAAAATTTCTTACAGAAAAATTGTTTGTTTTCTATACGAAAATTTGTTAACCGACAAATTTTCTATACGAAACTTTGTTATCCGACAAATTTTCTATACGAAAATTTGTTATCCGACAAATTTTCTATACGAAAATTTATTATCCGACAAATTTTCTATACGAAAATTTGTTATACGACAAATTTTCTATACGCAAATTTGTTATCCGACAAATTTTCTATACGAAAATGTGTTATCCGACAAAGTTTCTATACGAAAATTTGTTATCCGACAAATTTTCTATACGAAAATTTGTTATCCGACAAATTTTCTATACGAAAATTTGTTATCCGACAAATTTTCTATACGATAATTTGTTATCCGACAAATTTTCTATACGAAAATTTGTTATCCGACAAATTTTCGATACGAAAATTTGTTATCCGACAAATTTTCTATACGAAAATTTGTTATCCGACAAATTTTCTATACGAAAATTTGTTATCCGACAAATTTTCTATACGAAAATTTGTTATCCGACAAATTTTCTATACGAAAATTTGTTATCCGACAAATTTTCTATACGAAAATTTGTTATCCGACAAATTTTCTATACGAAAATTTGTTATCCGACAAATTTTCTATACGAAAATTTATTATCCGACAAATTTTCTATACGAAAATTTGTTATCCGACAAATGTTCTATAAGAAAATTTGTTATCCGTCAAATGTTATATACGAAAATTTGCTATCCGAAAAATTTTCTATACGAACATTTGTTATCCGACAAATTTTGTATACGAAAATTTGTTATCCGACAAATTTTGTATACGAAAATTGGCTATCCGACAAATGTTCTATACGAAAATTGGGTATCCGGCAAATGTTCTATACGAAAATTTGTTATACGACAAAATTTCTATACGAAAATTTGTTATCCTACAAATTTTCTATACGAAAATTTTAATCCGACAAATTTTCTATAAATTTGTTATCCGACAAATTTTCTATACGCAAATTTGTTATCCGACAAAATTTCTATACGAAAATTTGTTATCCGACAAATTTTCTATACGAAAATTTGTTATCCGACAAATTTTCTATACGAAAATGTGTTATCCGACAAATTTTCGATACGAAAATTTGTTATCCGACAAATTTTTTATACAAAAATTTGGTATCCGTCAAATGTTCTATACGAAAATTTGGTATCCGACAAATGTTCTATACGAAAATTTGGTATCCGACAAATGTTCTATACGAAAATTTGGTAACCGACAAATGTTCTATACGAAAATTTGGTATCCGACAAATGTTCTATACAAAAATTTGCTACCCGACAAATTTTCTGTATGAAAATTTGTTATCCGACAAATTTTCTGTACAAAAATTTCTTATCCGACAAATTTTCTGTACGAAAATTTGTTAATGTAATGTAATGTAAATGCAATTTTCTCTAGAAATTTTCAATACGAAAATTTGTTATCCGACAAGTTTTCTATACCAAAATTTGTTGTCCGACAAATTTTCCATAAAAAATGTATTATCCGAAATCTATACCAAAATTAGTTTTCCGACCAATTTTATATACGAAAATTCGATATCCGCAAATTTTCTCAGCGAAAATTTGTTATCTAACTAATTTTCTCGACGAAAATTTATTATCCGAAAAATTTTCTCAACGAAAATTTGCATCCAACTAATTTTTTCAACGAAAATTTTTTATCCGACTTATTTTCCCAACGAAAATTTGTCGGATAACATGGAAAATTTGTTGTATAACAAATTTTCGTATAGACAATTTTTTTCTGGCGAAAATTTGTCGGACAAAAATGTTCGCATAGAAAATTCGACGGATAAGAAATGAAAAATATTTATTCGATTTTAGACACTTCCAAATGTTATCCAATGATTATACCTCCTAGATTTTATGCAAAATATTACCATTCTCATTTGATATATATATTACCAAAGAATTGTATTCTATAAATCAGTAAAATATTCTCTATAAAAAATTCGTATCCAATATTTAGTCACTTCATATATATTATCCAATATTTATCCTTCAACAAATTTCTCCAAAATTTGTTATCCGACAAATGTTCTATAAGAAATTTTTTATCCGTCAAATGTTCTATACGTAAATTTGTTATCCGACAAATTTTCTATACGAAAATTTGTTATCCGACAATTTTTTTATACGAAAATTTGTTATCCGACAAATGTTCTATACGAAAATTTGGTATGCGACAAATGTTCTATACGAAAATTTGCTATCCGACAAATTTTCTGTACGAAAATTTGTTATCCGACAAATTTTCTGTACGAAAATTTCTTATCCGACAAATTTTCTGTACGAAAATTTGTTAATGTAATGTAATGTAAATGTAATTTTCTCTAGAAATTTTCAATACGAAAATTTGTTATCCGACAAGTTTTCTATACCAAAATTTGTTATCCGACAAATTTTCCATAAAAAATTTATTATCCGAAATATATACCAAAATTAGTTTTCCGACCAATTTTATAACGAAAATTCGATATACGAAAATTTGTTGTATAACAAATTTTCGAATAGACAATTTTTTTTCTGGGCCAAAATTTGTCGGACAAAAATGTTCGCATAGAAAATTTGACGGATAACAAATGAAAAATATTTATTCGATTTTTAGACACTTCCAAATGTTATCCAATGATTATACCTCCTAGATTTTATCAAAAATATTACCGTTCTCATTTGATATATATATTACCAAAGAATTGTATTATATAAATCAGTAAAATATTCTCTACAAAAATTTCGTATCCAATATTTAATCACTTCATATGTATTATCCAATATTTATCCTTCAACAGATTTCTCCAAAGTTAAGTTCTTTTAATCACAACAATGCTAAGCCCCTTCTTTAAACTGCCAACTCTGTTGAATTCACGATCACTTGCCACAATTGCCAGACAAAAAAGGAAATGGCAAAGAACGTTCCACAGCACAACATAGTGTGTCAGACATAGCCTGCGTAAATTCACTTATATATTGTCACAAATGTTTTCGTTGACACTTTGACAGTGATCGAAATGTGTCGCATATTCAGGCAGCATCGTTTTGAAATGACAGCAATTGCGGGCGGTTTTGTCACTAACAAGAAGAAAATTGCAGCACATTTTTTTCCTCGCTGAAGCTCCTCCACATTCAGCTAAGTTGGCACAAAACGAGTCACACATTTGCATAGACACCACAAAGGACGGACAGACAGAAGGACGGACGGATGCCAAGATAGGTGGTAAGGTTCCCATAGATTTGCTGTAGGTAAGGCGGTGGAGAAATACTAGATGCTCTTGTTAGTCTAACTTTCGGAGATTGGTGTTTTAAATTGTCTTGGTATGGTGGTGCGGTATAAAGGACAAGCCTGCCTGGCATACAAAGTAAAACGACTTCAAACTAGAGGCAATATTTGCATATCTATTATATCGATTGAATTGGAAAGAAACCAACTGAAAGAGTTACAATAAAATGGGCTACGAATGCGTATGGAGGGGATTTTTCGTTTTTCTTCTCATCTTTTTTATTTGGTTACAGGAAAGAATAGGATAAACGGTTTAGGCTCCTTTTTCATGGTGTATAAGTCCAGCAGAAGATTTCTTTATTGTTTTGACTTTGATAGATGACGGTGAATTGCGGTTGCTCTGACCGTGGCTGTGGTTGATTTGACTTTTCTTCCTTTAGGAATGGTCGAAATGTGTTTTTTCCGTCGGCGAGATTGATATGTGTGATTAAAAGTTATTTACGTTCATAATAGACGAAGAAATTAATGCATTTTCGTTGAAATTGACACTTGTTGCAGATAAGGAAAAGTGGAGAAAAACGAGTGTACAAACAATCAAAGAATTCAGACTTTAGAGAGATTGTCAAGAGGGCAATTGGAAGGATTTTGTGGCAGTTTAAAAACCAAATCTGAAAGGAGTCAGATGTTAAAATAGAATCTAAAGCGTTGAATTGGTGCCAAAAGTATTTCACAGTATTTGCATTTTTTTGGTTTTTTCCAGCCAATATAACTGATTTCCCTGTGAAGTTTGTGTCTTAAGTCTTTTGTTTCTTGGAATATTTATGTATGATTTTTCCTAGTTTTTCGTAAAGGCTTAAGTTTTTGTTTTATCGAATATCTTTGATATCCCCTTATTCGTAAAGTTTGTGTCTTAAGTCTTTTGTTTTAATTAATATCATTAATTTTATCCATATCGCTGCTTTAATGTTTGTCTCTTTAGTCTTTTGTTTTAATATCGTCAATTTTTTTTTCATATCACTGTTTTGTAGTTTGCCTCTTAAGTCTTTTGCTTTTTTTGCTGTCTACTATTCACACCTTGTTTTGGAAATTTTCAAAGTAAAACTCTAATTTCTTACTTTTAAACTTGCCAAAGTACGTTCTTTGGATTTTGTGGATATAGTTAGTGTTTTTGGTCAACAAATTTGCAATTATAATTTTCTGTTGCAACTCTATAAAGACGTGAAAATGTTGTCCAATCTTAACAACCGACAGAGCAGTGTGTAGCTAAAAGCATACCGTCTTTTTGTGTTGGATTTCCGAAAAGATTTTAATCTGGTCTTAGGTTAAAAACTCCAACCAAAAAACACAAAAAAATAACCTGAGACCAAAGTCTACGCGTTTTGTTACCGATTGACCACTGAACAATTGAATTTTAAACATTTTACAACATCTTGCTTAACCGTAGAGAGTCACTCAACATTATTCTCGAAGCCTTAGCATGCTTAGATCCTCAGCTTGTAGGAGTTTTTTTTTTAGTTTATCTGGTGGAGTTTGGGGTAAAGGAAAAATCTCTAAGATATGCCGCCGTGCCGCCACAACTAATTGGATTTCTCTCGAAGAAGTAAACTTTAAGTTAAGCCGAAAATCAGCAAAAACCTAAAGTCAAATCCTGTGCAAAGATGCTCTCGATGGCTGAGAGTCAATAAAATGAAGTATGTAAGAAAATTTTGAAATCGGTAAAAGGCGTTCATAGAATACCCTGCACAATTTATCTGTAACAACGTTTATAAATTTTCTAAACAATCTTGTATCTGAAAAAGAAGGTTTATATCGAACAAATTATTTAAAAATTAATGACAAATTTATTACCGAATAAAAAATTATTTGCCATTAATTATTATCACTACAACTTTTTCTCCAATACAAAAAGTTTTAAAAATTTGTTATCCGATAAATTTTCTATTCGAAAATTTGTTATCCGACAAATTTTCTATGCGAAAATTTGTTATCCGACAAATTTTCTATACGAAAATTTGTTATCCGACAAATTTAAATTTTCTATACGAAAATTTGTTATCCGAAAAATTTTCTATACGAAAATTTGTTATCCGACAAATTTTCTATACGAAAATTTGTTATCCGACAAATTTTCTATACGAACATTTTTTTCCGACAAATTTTCTATACGAAAATTTTTTATCCGACAAATTTTCTATACGAAAATTTGTTATCCGACAAATTTTCTATACGAAAATTTTTTATCCGACAAATTTTCTATACAAATATTTGTTATCCGACAAATTTTCTATACGAAACATTGTTATCCGACAAATTTTCTATACGAAACATTGTTATCCGACAAATTTTCTATACGAAACGTTGTTATCCGACAAATTTTCTATACGAAACATTGTTATCCGACAAATTTTCTATACGAAACATTGTTATGCGACAAATTTTCTATACGAAACATTGTTATCCGACAAATTTTCTATACGAAACATTGTTATTCGACAAATTTTCTATACGAAACATTGTTATCCGACAAATTTTCTATACGAAAATTTTTTATCCGACAAATTTTCTATACAAAAATTTGTTATCCGACAAATTTTCTATACGAAACATTGTTATCCGACAAATTTTCTATACGAAACATTGTTATCCGACAAATTTTCTGTACGAAACATTGTTATCCGACAAATTTTCTATACGAAACATTGTTATCCGACAAATTTTCTATACGAAACATTGTTATCCGACAAATTTTCTATAAGAAACATTGTTATCCGACAAATTTTCTATACGAAACATTGTTATCCGACAAATTTTCTATACGAAACATTGTTATCCGAAAAATTTTCTATACGAAACATTGTTATCCGACAAATTTTCTATACGAAACATTGTTATCCGACAAATTTTCTATACGAAACATTGTTATCCGACAAATTTTCTATACGAAACATTGTTATCCGACAAATTTTCTATACGAAGATTTGTTAGCCGACAAATTCTCTATACAAAAATTTGTTGTCCGACAAATTTTCTATACGAAAAATTGTCTATGCGACAAATTTTCTATACGAAAAATTGTCTATGAGACAAATTTTCTATACGAAAAATTATCTATGCGACAAATTTTCTATACGAAAAATTGTCTATGCGACAAATTTTCTATACGAAAAATTGTCTATGCGACAAATTTTCTATACGAAAAATTGTCTATGCGACAAATTTTCTATACGAAAAATTGTCTATGCGACAAATTTTCTATACGAAAAATTGTCTATGCGACAAATTTTCTATACGAAAAATTGTCTATGCGACAAATTTTCTATACGAAAAATTGTCTATGCGACAAATTTTCTATACGAAAAATTGTCTATGCGACAAATTTTCTATACGAAAAATTGTCTATGCGACAAATTTTCTATACGAAAAATTGTCTATGCGACAAATTTTCTATACGAAAAATTGTCTATGCGACAAATTTTCTATACGAAAAATTGTCTATGCGACAAATTTTCTATACGAAAAATTGTCTATGCGACAAATTTTCTTTACGAAAAATTGTCTATGCGACAAATTTTCTATACGAAAAATTGTCTATGCGACAAATTTTCTATACGAAAAATTGTCTATGCGACAAATTTTCTATACGAAAAATTGTCTATGCGACAAATTTTCTATACGAAAAATTGTCTATGCGACAAATTTTCTATACGAAAAATTGTCTATGCGACAAATTTTCTATACGAAAAATTGTCTATGCGACAAATTTTCTATACGAAAAATTGTCTATGCGACAAATTTTCTATACGAAAAATTGTCTATGCGACAAATTTTCTATACGAAAAATTGTCTATGCGACAAATTTTCTATACGAAAAATTGTCTATGCGACAAATTTTCTATACGAAAAATTGTCTATGCGACAAATTTTCTATACGAAAAATTGTCTATGCGACAAATTTTCTATACGAAAAATTGTCTATGCGACAAATTTTCTATACGAAAAATTGTCTATGCGACAATTTTTGTTTGCGAAAATTTGTTATTTGACAAATTTTTTATGCGAAAATTTGTTATCCGGCAAATTTTCTATGCGAAAATTTGTTATCCGACAAATTTTCTATACGAAAATTTGTTATCCAGCAAATTTTTAATACGAAAATATGTTATCCAGGAAATTTTCTATACGAAAGTATGTTAACCGGCAAATTTTCTGTACAAAAATTTGTTATCCGGCAAATTTTCTGAACAAAAATTTGTTATCCGGCAAATTTTCTGTACGAAAATTTGTTGTCCAGCTAATTTTTATATACGAAAAGTTGTTATCCGACCATTTTTCTATACGAAAATTTTTTATCCGACAAATTTTCTGTACGAAAACAGCTGAATAACCATGAAAGGGGTACGATGAATCCAAATCTTGCATTTGGGCATATGAACACTGTAGGGTGTCAAAAAACAATAAGTGTTTTTTCTTGCCAATTTTTAAGTATGTTACACTGACTCATGTTTATGTTCATACATGCTTAGCTAGTAAATCGATAATGTCTTGATCAGCTCGACTCAGTTCAATTCTTACTGTCCAGTCGATAGTTGATGTTGTTGTTCAAAATGTTTTACAACGATGCGAAATTGTAATAGTAAAGCAAAATATTTAAAGTTTCTGGCAAACAACCAACAAGTCCTCCGAAACCGAAAACAAAACGAAAAAAACGAACAACCATCCAAATAGTTTGAGTTAAGGCAGTTGATTTTCTAGCAGCAGTGTTATGGTTTTATTTCATACAAGTTGAAGGAGTTGTAGGTGAAGTGGTGATGGTGGTGGTGGTAGTGGTGTCTTCCTATGGTCTAAAACATAAACTAGTCAGTCACATGAGGGGCCAGTGCGGGCGCATATACGAGTAGTACCATGCCTCGCTAGGCTCGTGCAAAGGGGCAATTAATTTGTATTGTGAACAACCCACAAACATGCCACATTATATTTTTCGCTGTTGTTGCGCTGTCGTTCGTTGTTCTTGGTTGTGTAGATCTTTAAACTGTTTTTATTAATGTTTTCTTTAAAGTGAAGAATTTAATTTATTAAAAAATGGTTGTTTATCTTGTTGTTCTTTCTGAAGGAAGAAAGAGGGAATTCGGAAAACAAACTTTGTGTGGAAATTCTTCGTACCTTTGCCGAATGTGAATTCGAGTTTTTGGGATTCTATGGGGGTATTAGAAGAATAAACAAAATAAATATCAGCATATCTGTAAGTTAAAATCCACCTCCTCCATGATGATTACGTTCACAATTGTAACAAGAGTTGAAAACAGAAGATGCTTTGAGAAAAAACAAAAGACTTAAGCAACAAACTTGGTGTTCAGCTTTGTTAGCGAATTTGAAGTCATCGACTGTTAAGAAACTTCAAGGGAAATTTTATTGGTTAAAAAAATAAAAATCGGGTATAGGAGATTATTTTGTTATTCAGCAGGTAATAGCAGGTCCTTCAGATTTTGAAAATTTTCTTAAAATGCAATTTTAATAAAAATCTAATATCACATTTTTAGTGATAATTTCTGAATATCTGTAGAAGCAGCATGTTCTTACTAATCTGTACGATTTTTTTTTTGGTCCTAAGACCACTTCTATCGAAATTAGGTGTATCTGAGCTGAAAATTAATGCAGGGTGGAGCGCGGTAATTTGCTTATTTGGGAATGAAATAAAAAAGTTATGAACCTTAGATTTATATATTTTATTTTATATATTTTAATTATATTGAACAGTTAGGGAATTTTTAAATTACATTCATTTTTCACTTTATTCATCATAACTTTCACGGACTTGTAATTTTTCACTAACAATATTTGGCAAAATTGTAGCCAAGGTAAATCTTTTGTGAACATATCAATACAATCTGAACTTGTCTAGGCACCCTAAATAGCTCAAAAAGACCACATTGTACCTCAAAAGAGTCAGTTTTTCATTATTATGTAACAAAAATATTTTTTTGGTGTAGGGTATGTTCAGCAACTTTTTAGAAAATATGAGGGCCAATATTAACCCTCTAGCTCGCCCACATAACTGTAATTTTTGACCCTATTTTAACAAATCCTGAAAAACACCCCATAAAATGGGGACGGCGCACTGTGGTTCAGAATTGAATTTTACTGGCCAAAAGTAAAATTTTTTGTCATATCCGATTTCTAAAATTTTAATGCCATGCAATAGCAAACATATTGAGACTAAGGTAGCCAAAAAATTATATCAAAATATTTATTATTGTTTGCGTGGTGTGCTGCTGAAAACAAATATTTTATGTAATTTTGAAAGAAAAAAACGTAAGTTTTGTATATTTTTGTAGAAGGAAATTGTCATTTCTCGCAAACTGTTATCGATAGAGGGTTAATTTTTATGTTGTAGGTACCACAATAATGTTGTTATGTTATCTTGTAGGTACACCAAGCCAAGTTGTGTGTGTTTTATGACACATTTACCATATTTATGGCATCTTAACCCTTTATTAGTTGTTTGGGTCGTTTTTATACTGGGTCGTTTTTATACCCTACACCACACTGTGGTACAGGGTATTATAAGTTTGTTTCACGGCAGATGTTTGTAACACCTGAAGATAACACAGCTAGACCCACCTTAAAGTATACCGATCGACTCAGAATCACTAGCTGAGTCCTTTTAACCATGTCTGTCCGTGTAAAGTTGTTCGTCGACCTCAGGTCGCAATTTCACTCCGTTCGTTCTGAAATTTTGCAGTTTAGAGTATTTCGCAGCTGTAAAGATCCCTATTGAATTTGGTTGAAACCGGTTCAGATTTAGATATAGCTCCCATATATATCTTTCGTCCGATTTGGCCCTTTAGTCCTATAGAAGCTGTATTTTACATCCAATCGTTTTGAAATTTAGAATGGTAGAGTTTCTTGATCCATGAACCAACACTACTGAGTATATATGTTTCGTCCGATTTTGCTCTTTAGTTCTGTAGAAGCTGTATTTTACATCCAATCATTTTGAAATTTAGAATGGTAAGTTTCTTGATCCATGAACCAACATTGCTGAATTTGAAGAAAATCGGTTAAGATTTAGCTATAGCTCCCATATATATGTTTTGTCCGATTTTGCTCTTTAGTCCTGTAGAAGCTGTATTTTACATCCAATCATTTTGAAATTTAGAATGGTAAGTTTCTTGATCCATGAACCAACATTGTTGAATTTGAAGAAAATCGGTTAAGATTTAGCTATAGCTCCCATATATATGTTTTGTCCGATTTTGCTCTTTAGTCCTGTAGAAGCTGTATTTTACATCCAATCATTTTGAAATTTAGAATGGTAGAGTTTCTTGATCCATGAACTAACACTATTGAATTTGAAGAAAATCGGTTAGGATTTAGCTATAGCTCCCATATATATGTTTCGTCCGATTTGGCCCTTTAGTCCTATAAAAGCTGTATTTTACATCCAATCGTTTTGAAATTTAGAATGGTAGAGTTTCTTGATCCATGAACCAACATTGCCGAATTTGAAGATAATCGGTTAAGATTTAGCTATAGCTCCCATATATATGTTTCGTCCGATTTTGCTCTTTAGTCCTGAAGAAGCTGTATTTTACATCCAATCATTTTGAAATTTAGAATGGTTGAGTTTCTTGATCCATGAACCAACACTACCGAATTTGAAGAAAATCGGTTAAGATTTAGCTATAGCTCCCATATATATTGGACAAAATTGAACGAACTTGTCGTCCAATTTGTCTTTTTCATATTAGCCTAAGCCACCCTAATCTTAAGATACAATGAATTGTAGTAGATTTAAAACATTGAATTGTTATTAGTATTGTAATAGATTAAGAACGGACATTGTGAATTTAAGTCCGAAATTAACGTTATATTAGCATGTAAAGTTAACTTGGTGAGAGGAAACCTGTTCCTCGTTCACTTTGCCGACAAAACCAACAGGGTGAGCATCTCGTCTCGAATAAATCTGATGTAATCAGATCTAAATAACTATACTTATTTACTTCTTTTATTTCCTTTCTCATTCGCTACTGTCTTATGTGAAATTATTCCTCACGACGGGAGGAATAATTTCACCTAAGTCCTACATCATTACAGTCCACTACGTGCAAAATCCTCCCGCATCTAATATCGGTCGATCCCACGACAACCAACCGTTCATAGTACTCTCTGCAAGAGCATTCTAATTCCCCCCTCTACCCCGAAGCTATTCATGGTCCTCCGTTGCCGTACAAGCAAGCAGTAATTGAAAAGAAAAAACATCACACAAAGCATCAGCAACAATGAGGTAACATCATCTCTCCCATCTCTTACTGTTCTCACAGTTGTATTTTGTCGTCGGTAAGTGATTGCTCCCTTTTTTAAACAACCAATACGCCGCAAACACAAGGGCAAACAAAGAGAAACACAAGAACAAGTCAAAGGTAAAAAGCGAAGGTAAAAAGTGAAACAAGACCAGAATTGAATAAAAAAGTATTAAAAAACGTAAAGAAAAATTACATTAAAATGCTAGCATTGTTTGAACAAAAAAAAGGTTAAAATCGGCTAAAAATATCAAAGATTAAGAGGTTAAATTTTGAAAGATAAAAGTTTAAGGTTAAAAGTTGAAATTTAAAAGTTAAAAGTTAAAAGCTAAAAATTAAAAGCTAAAAGTTTGAAGCTGAAGAATAAAAGCTAAAAAGTTTAATGTTAAAAGCTTAAAAAATCGGTTAAAAGTGAATTTAAAATGGCTAAAAGTAAGAGAATTCATGACTCAAAGCCATAAAATCAACAAAATATGTGTTTGCAGCGTTATGGTATTTTATTAAAACAAAACTAAAACACTAATACATATAGAAAACAAAAACCACGCAAAAAAGAAGAAAATCTGAAAAGATAAAAGTGCCTAAAACAAGAAAAATGTGTCAAAGTGCGTCCGTCCGAGATATACAGTGCAAGAAAATTCAAAAGCAAAAATATTAAAAAAGCTTTCTAAAAAATTGGTTTCCTCCAAAATTACGTCCGTCTGCCCAAAAGAAAAAAGTGCCCATAAAAAAGGAAAAATCCAAAAACAAAATTTGTTCCATTAGTGCAAATTTCCATAAAGTTCAATAAAATAACGGCCCTGTCTGTCTGTCTATACATAATTTACACAAAGTGTAGAATACATATTTACAAGTGCATATACATATTTACATATGTATATATGTTTACATATGCATATAAATATTTATTTATATATACATATTCCGTACATAAAAATTAGTTAGCTAAAGTGTGAAGAGATTAGTTAACATACTCTCTATAAAAGGCTAAATAAATGCTCATGGCTCAGTGCATAACAAAATAGAGAACATCAAATCGGACGTTAATAGTTGGCATATTAACTATGAAGGTAAATTCTTTCTGTTTTTCTCTAAAGTAACAACACTCATCACATTAAACCATACCACAAATCACCATCACTCACAATATTGCATCAACATAACTTTTTGAGTGTACAATCGCCGGTGAATAAAAAGAAAACAAATAAATAAAGACAACGACGAAATCAATGTCAATAGCTGGCATCATAACCAGACAGACATACACATATATACACACACTCATCTCAGTATACGATATCCACGACAGCACTGCCGTTGGCTGCAGTGTCGTCACTGTCAAAAAGAAAAGGAGAAGAATCGTCAAAAGCGAACAATAACATATGTGCATATGAAAGCTCATTGTGAATGATCACGAATACACTCGAAAAAAAATATTAGTTCAAATTCTTTCGGAATTACACAAAGCAAATACTTTATGAAAGAAATTGGAATAAAACAATGGTTTATGAGAAATTAAACAATAAATAGTCAAAAAATTGGGAAAAATACATACACATACATACATATAACAACTTGCTTAACAAAACTAACATGCATTACTAGTAATTTTTATCATTATTTAATTTTTTTTTACTGTTAAATTATTCTTTTTTTTTTACATCATATAAACAATAATATAAACAACTAGCTGGACCCGGTCCACTTCGTTGCCCCCACACTTCAGATTTCCGACAGTAGGAATCTCTTTAATCTATTCGTAGGTACGAACAGTAGGAATCTATTCGTAGATACGAACAGTAGGAATCTATTCGTAGGTACGAACAGTAGGAATCTATTCGTAGATACGAACAGTAGGAATCTATTCGTAGATACGAACAGTAGGAATCTATTCGTAGGTACGAACAGTAGGAATCACTTAAAAAAAATTGCCTTATATATAAAATGCACCCGGTCCACTATTTGCAATTTAATTTCAATTAAAATTTAAGTCATCCACATCTTTCTCATTTGTGACAATTGCAAATTTTACCCATTATACATGGAAATTGAGTTTGAATTCGATACAAATCTAATTTGATCCACCTTTCTCCAAAATTTTGCACGGGAATTTAGTTAGAGGCCGACAACAATTGAAATTTATTCATATATCTCTCTCAATCTAGCTTGGAGCGCATTTAAAGATCAATTGCTATTGAAGTACAGCACATGTGAACTTTTTTCTCAATTCTTGGATGTAAATGGAGTTAGAATTAAATAAAAACTAAAATTTGTCTACGAAATTCTCAAAATGGATCACAAATTTTCTCTGAAATTCGACATATATCGAATTTAAGCAACTGCGCTCACAATATTAAGTAAAATAGATGGGGAATTAAATTGAAGCTGCTGATATTTCAAGTTTAAATAAATAAAAATTAAACCAATCTAAAATTCAATAAAACAAAATATTTACTGGTTTCTCTGTTCGTAAACTAAATTAACTATAAATTCAATAAATAAAATGGAATTCTCGATTCGAATCAAATTTAATTACAATTTGAAGATTATGAATTAAATATTCGATAAATATTGATTTAATTCCGTATGTCTCAATTTTTTATCAACAATGTTCTGAAAAATTCGACTGAGATCGAATTTAATCCATTCCCTTCTTAATCTTCAACCAATTTAGCTGCAACTTCTATTACGAGTTGAATTTAATCAGTTGTTTATAATTTTTTGGATCCAAACTGATTTCAAATTCAATGAATAGTGAATTGCACCTACAGATTTGTTTCCCAAATTTCAAAAAGTATTTTTTCCAAAAGTTTTTAAATTTTTGCTGTCTTTCAATCTGGATATTGAAGGTGAATAAAATTAAATTACATTGCCCTTAATTTACGATATGCTCAAGTTATAATGGAAAAAGAGATAAATTATACATCCAATAAATTGAATTAAATGCACTGGAATCTCGATTTTTTGAACCAAAATTTATTTGAAAATTCGAACAAAAATTTCAATAATTTGATAATGTCATATTGATGTACGTATCGAACTCTATAAACATCGGAATAAGACGGCTGCTTTTTCAACTTTAATTAAAAATTTCTCTGAAATTCAACTTTTATCTGCTAATAATTACTGAACATATCTACTGTTTCCTGGGGAGAAATGTTAATAATATAAAATTGAATGATATGAATTGAACTGCCTGTTTATCAATTTGTCAATAAAATTGAATAATATGAATTGAACTGCCTGTTTATCAATTTGTCAATAAAATTGAATAATATGAATTGAACTGCCTGTTTATCAATTTGTCAATAAAATTGAATAATATGAATTGAACTGCCTGTTTATCAATTTGTCAATAAAATTGAATATAATCTAAATTTGATTTGCCTGTTTCTCAATTTGTCAATAAAATTGAAATAAGTTACATTGAGAATATAATCTAAAATAAACTCTGCCTCAAACGTATTATCAACGCAAATGGGATGGAATATGTTAAAATTCTTCAATATTTAAAAATAAGAAAAATAGAAATTAAATTCAATAAAAATTGAATTTTATTCGATATCTCATAAATTTCTGGGATCAATTTTACTTTTGCCTCAATTATATTGAATGTTATCCTTACTTCATACTTTTCGATTAAAATGTATGTTAGTTGCAATTAAAAAAAAATAATAATAATTTTGCCAACTTCTGAATCATTTCTTCTTGCGAAGGGAACTCTCAGCCGAATAACGTGATTGTTGTTTTATGAGATTTTCGCAATTTATCAAAAACTTTATGCTTTTATAAAATCTGAGGGAGATAGATTTTAAATAAAGGGTAAAATTGACTTTACCTCGCCAGTATCTCGTCTCAAGTTAGTTTCAAATTGAAACTATACAAATTAATTAAATAATACAATTAAAATTCGCTTACTAATTAAATTTTTCAACTAAAATCAATTTTAATAAAAATTGATTGTCTAGTTATCAAAATATATTTCAACGCATCAAAAATCTCTGGTAATCAACTTTAAAAATTAATTCACATTGAGATTTATGCGTTACATTTAGCATTCAAACCATTTCGCATAAAAGGAAATCCGGTTTGGAGTCCTTTATAGGAGATTTGGGCAAATTTAGTCATCAGAAGTCGAGCCTAGACAAATCTCTTCACGGTCTAAAATTTCTTCAACACAAAAAATTATTTTGGAACATTTTGTGCACAAAAATAATTTATAGTTTGTTAATTCTGTTTGCTTCATTTCGTTTTACTTCGAATCAAGCTACATAATTTTATAAATTCGTCTCTTTCGTACCCGCTACCAAATCAATTTGAACTAGCATTTGGTACACGTAACCGCATTTTTTAGCACAGCTAGATTTTTGGTCCTAATAGGGGGACATATCTTCTAAAAATTCTTCTCTCAAATCAGAGAGAAGTCTGTCCTAACAGGGGGGCAGATGATCTAAAAAATCTTCTATTAAACAGTGAGAAAGTTTGTCCTAATAGGGGGACATATATTCTAAAATTATTCTCGTAAAAAAAAATAAGCAATTTGTTTCCACGCTTAAAAAAGTCGCGTTTGTTGAAAATCTGCACGTTTGTTGAAATTTGGGCCCAAAAGAACTAGATTCTTAAAAATAAGTCTCAAATATTCGAAAATTTATATTCAAATTCCGTAAAATTATTTCTCATTCTTCATGATGGGCGTAGATCCACCTTCAGAAGCCTCTGCGGCATCCACCAGCAAATCAGGCACCGCGGGTGTTAAAACTTCCACAGGAAGCAAAGCGCCCCCCGGTGACAAATCATCAAATTCCTCTATACACATCTCAACAGAACATGACAAGTTTTTGTTCGATTGCGACCACTTGGTCATGTTTTGTACACAATTCGAGCAATGTGATATTTCTGACCAAACGGATACAGTTTTAGAAGTAAAATTGGAAGATTTGGAAAGTCGATGGTCAAAACTGCAGGCCACGTATGAAACGTTAATGCTTTCACCAAAAACTGCAAATACCAAAGATTTTCGAGAAAACGCCAAAATAAATTTCAATGCCAGTTCAGAAGCATATTATACCGCGAGGTCGCAGATTCTCGATATTCTAAGACTGTCCAGTGGGAATGCTCGTCAAAGTTCAAGGCACAGTCTCATTCCGCCTTACATACCGCAAAGTCAACCCATTCAAAACTCGTCTCTTGACAATTCCGCCTGTATAAAGGTTCCCCCATGCGACACAGAAATATTTAAAGGAGGTTACGAGGAATGGCCGTCATTTCGTGACATGTTCACAGCGGTCTACGTAAACCACCCAAAGCTTACTCGAGCTCAGAAACTGTACCACCTACGAAATAAAACAAGAGGTGGGGCTGGGGCCATTGTAAAAAGATACACATTATGTGACGAAAATTTTGATCTCGCATGGAATGCCTTGAAGGCACGATATGAGAACAAACGCGTTTTGGTAGACAATCAGTTGAAAATATTATTCAATATTCCTGTAGCCACGGTGGAAAACAGTGAATCGATTCAGAAGATCCAATCAACAGTAAATGACTGTCTATGTACTCTGAAGACTCTGGAAGTTGATACCACAAGTTGGGACCCAATACTGATCTACTTAATTTCTACAAAATTACCAGATGAGACTCTTTCTCTCTGGGAGCAATCGCTAAAATCACACAGAGAGTTGCCAACATGGGCCCAGCTTGATGATTTCTTGATAAATAGATATGAAATAGTTGAACGCATTTCAAGCATTAGGTCAACAAAAGAAAGAAATTCGTATCAACATACTCGCTCGTCTCAAAATTCCCAGCAGCCTCAAGGTGCTCGCAAAATCCAAACTTTTCATTCACAAGAAAATCTTAACCTTTCTTGTCCCTTTTGCGATTCCAGACATTTTCTTCGATTATGCCCAGAATTCCGCAAGCTTACAGCCCAACAGCGCACGAATTTTGTGTTTAAAAATAAAATTTGCTGTAACTGCCTATCTTCCACTCACATCAAAACCAAATGCAAAAGCATTGGCACATGTGTGATATGCCACAAGCAGCATCATAGCCTTCTGCATTTAAGAAGCCATGAAGAAAATACGGATGAACAGAAACCTCTCAGGAATTCTGAGAAGATACCTCAAAATGGTCAAAATTCAGTCAACAATAAGCAAAATCGCTCGTCTCAAATGGAGACGCCCTCTACTTCTCACCAAAGCCGCACTTCGCATGTTCAAGCGAATTTTTCGTCAAACAGTGACATGATTCTGCTTCGAACAGCATTAGTCCAAATCGAGCATCAAGGAGAACTCTTCCGAATAAGAGCTTTGATAGATCCTGGTTCTCAAAGAACTTTTCTTTCCGAACGAATTAGAAACCGATTACAAATTCCCACTTCGAAATCCCATTTTGATATAGTTGGTATAGGTGGACAAAAACAAACCTCTGATAAAGAATGTCAGCTGGTGATAGTCGCCAAGAAACAGAATATTCGTTTCACAATTTCCGCAATAATCTTACCTAAGGTGACAAAGAAGCTTCCTTCGGTCTCCTTTGAAATATCCAATCCTGCAGATCTTGAGGATCTAGATCTGGCAGACCCACATTTTAATAAATCGTCCCAAATAGACATGATTTTGGGCAATGATTCCGAAAGATTCATTAACATTGAGGGCATAAGGAAGAATATTTGTGGTAATACGTCAGCATATAACACAATATTCGGATGGGTTCTCAGCGGTCCCATGAAAACTGAGACCATCAATTCCTTTTCAACAAATGTAATTGAGAGCGAAGAATCTTCTCTTGGTGATACTTTACGCAAATTTTGGGAACAGGAAGAAATTCCTAAGTCTCCATACATCTCTGCTGAAGATAAATTTTGCGAGGAATTTTATGTAAAGACAACTTCGCGTTCAGCAGATGGGCGGTACATGGTGAGACTACCGTTTAAAAACGAATTTTCGGATTCATTATGTCTCGGCTCGTCTCGATTTATTGCTCTAGCGCAGTGTACACGCATGGAGAAAAATCTTTCGAAAGATCCCGAGTTAGAATCCCAATATAACGCAGTTTTAAATGAATATATTTCGCTGAATCATGCGGAAGAAACCTCCTCTCGAGAAATAAGCTCGGATGGAAAGTTCAACTCTTTCTATCTTCCCCATCACGCCGTAGTGCGGCCAGAACATAAAACCACAAAGGTGAGAATTGTTTTTAACGCATCGCGAAAAACAAAGTCTGGTCAGTCGTTAAATGATGTCCTTTACACAGGACCCACATTACAATCAGATTTGACATCCATAATATTAAATTGGAGAAAATATCAGTACGTTTTTAGCGGGGATATCCAGAAGATGTACCGACAGATTTTGGTACATCCGGATGATAGGCCCTACCAGAGAATACTGTTCCGACCAACTCCTGAAAGCTCTATTAAAGACTATCAATTAAAGACAGTGACTTTCGGAATAAATTGCGCTCCGTTTCTCGCTATACGCACTTTATTGCAGTTAGCAACGGATTCCGAAAGTCTGTACCCCAAGGTCGCAAACATATTAAGACAAGAAACGTATGTCGACGATATCTTGTCCGGAGGTTTCTCAATCGAAGAAACTATTAAATCTCAAAATGATCTCATAGCTGTGTTAAAAAGTGCAGGTCTCCCTCTAAAGAAAATGACTGCCAATGACCCAAAACTTCTGTCGCACTTGCCTCAAGAAGATCTCTATGATTCAGAATTTCTTCAGTTACAAGAATCAAGCACAACCAAAACGTTGGGGATCAAGTGGAATGCACTAACCGACACATTTAGTTATGCTCTGGGAGCCATTCAACAGAATCAAAATATGACCAAGCGTCAAGTACTCTCGGTGGTAGCACAGCTGTTCGATCCAGCAGGGTGGATAACACCTGTTGTAATAAGATCAAAAAGTCTGATGCAGCAGCTCTGGCTGGAAGGTCTGGGATGGGATGACAATCTTAGCCCAGATTCCCAGCACAAATGGGATACCCTTGTTTCCGATCTAAGACATATAGAAGAAATTTCTATACCTAGATGGGTGCAATATTGCCCCACAGATAATATTGAAATTCATGGCTTCTCAGATGCATCGCAGGCAGCATTTTGCGCGTGTGTTTATTTAAGATGTCAGACAAAGAAATCTGTAGTATTCACGAACTTATTAATAGCTAAAAGTAAAGTTGCCCCCCTCAAGCCCATATGTCTGCCACGATTAGAGCTCAATGGAGCACATCTTCTCGCTAGGTTAGTTAATTACGTCACATCAACATTCGATTTCAAAATTAGTGGTATAACATTGTGGACGGATTCTTCAATTGTTCTTGGGTGGCTGTCAAAACCCCCATGGACATGGGAAACATACATTGCAAACAGAACCTCTCAAATACATGATCTCGTCCCAAAATCTATTTGGCGACATGTCCCAACTCATGACAATCCAGCCGACCTCGGCACTCGTGGTTGTAGACCACAAGATCTTACACTAAACTCATTATGGTTTAATGGGCCAAGTTGGCTAACGAATCCCTCCTCAGAATGGCCTAAGAAAAATCCATTAGTTTCTCCGGAAATTGGAAAACGGTCAAAAATACAAACGCTTCATGAAATTATAGAAGAACCTGATATATTAGCCCGTTTTTCCTCATATGCTCGAGCTTTACGAGTGATCTCATATGTATTTCGCTTTTACAACAACTGTGTTAGTCGAATCAAGGGATTACAAAGATTGAACTCCGTTTCGCTCTCACAATCAGAAGTCAATTACACAAAAAATCATTTGATATCGCTAACTCAACAAAAATATTTTGAAAATGATTACCGCATATTAATTAAGGCAGAAATATTACCAGAAAAAAGCAGTTTGAAGAATTTAAACCCATTTGTCGATTCGAACCAAGTATTACGTGTTAACGGAAGATTGGTTGATGCGCCACTTCCTTACAATGAACGGTATCCAGTCATTCTTCCCGGAAATTCTCGTCTCTGTCATTTATATCTCGGACATTTGCACAGTTTCCTTGCTCATGCTGGTTGCACACAAATGTGCAGAATGGTGCAAACCGAATACTATATCTCTCGTCTCAAACCACGGATAAAAAGCATAATACATAAATGCAAAACATGTATTCTGTACAAGCATAAACCATGCTCGCAAATAATGGCGCCTTTACCCCCAGAAAGATGTACGATTACGCCTCCATTTCATATCACTGGCATAGATTTCGCTGGACCTTTCGAACTTAAAAGTTCTTCATTACGACGGTCCCCACTCATAAAAGGATACGCATGTATTTTTATATGTTTCTCTATCAAAGCCATTCATTTGGAACCCTGTTCTGAGTTATCCTCCGCAGCATTTGAGGCGGCATTCTCGCGTTTCGTTGGGAGGCGGGGACTACCCCGTCGGGTAGTCTCTGACAATGGAAGAAACTTTATCGGTGCAAGCCGAAATCTGCTGCAAGAGTTTTCAAAATTCATCCAAACAACCGCCAGTGATCTATCCGACAAATACTCATCCCATGGGTTTGAATGGCAATTTATTCCCCCACATGCACCTCATATGGGCGGACTTTGGGAGTCCGCTGTAAAAAGTTTTAAGCACCATTTTAAAAGAATCGCTGGTGCCCACAGATTCACCTTTGAGCAATTTGCGACCGTACTTGCCAGAATAGAAGGAGTTCTAAACTCACGCCCGATATCAGCTGTTTCCGAGGATCCATCAGATGTAACTGCCTTGACTCCTGGTCATTTTCTAAAAGGAGCGCCCATCATGTCGATCCCGGAGCCAATTTCTCAGAATATATCTCTTACAAACAGATGGTTAAAATTGAAGGCTCTCCATCACCAATTTGCCATAAGATGGAAGGAAGAATACCTGAAAGCACTCCATAAGCGTTACAAATGGAAAAACACGGTTCAAAATCTGCAAGCTGGAGATCTGGTGGTAGTCATGGACGATTTACTGCCCCCAAGCGATTGGCGTCTCGGAAGAATAGTCAAAACTCATCACGGTTCCGACACAAATATTAGGGTAGCTGATATTCTCACTGCTTCTGGGACAATCACTCGGCCAATAGTCAAATTATGTTATCTACCTTTATTAAATCAAGCAAATTCATAACACTTTTCATCACCTCTTAGCTCCTTTCATAAATTTCATCTTAATCTCTTGCATTTGACACACTCATTACAATTCATGCCCTATTCAAAGCAGATACTAACACAATTTTTCTTTCAGAAACGAAAGCCCTACCCCAAACCTTGTGCGCGAAGTTTATAGTTGTGTTCTGTGCAAGCAGCGACACTCCTTGCGATTCTGCCCCGAATTCGTGTTAATGAGGGTATCCAGCAGACGTTCGGTCATTCGAACGTTCCAGTACTGCCGAAATTGCCTGGCAAAGAGCCACACCGTGGAAGAATGCCACTCTAATATGACTTGCCGAAAGTGTGGGTTTCGGCACCACACCATGCTACACCCGGAGCCAGTGGGAGATAGTTCAGCATCGACACGCACCACCTCCCCGACAAGACCAGTGCGTGGCAGCATTTTAGCAAGACTTGGAATTCGGTCGCAGGTCAACCAGCGAAGACGTTCAGCATCGCCACCTCGTCGCAATCGGTTGTGCCGGAACCCCATCCGTTTCGACTCTCCGATTCGCCCGCCATCACATCACTCCTCTCCAAGGCAAGCTGAATGGCCTGAACTCCCTCCGCCAGGGAGCCATTCACCACATCGCTATCCTTCAATATCACATCGCCATCCTTCACCGTCACGTCGCCGTCCGCAGCCAACTCGCCATCAGCAGCCAACCCGCCGTCAGCAGCCAACTTGCCGTCCGCAGCCTACTCGCCGTAATCAGCCTACTCGCCGTAGTCAGCCAACTCGCCGTTCTCAGCCAGCTCGCCGTTCTCAGCCGGCACGCCGCCAACAGCATCAACCGCAACACCAAAATCCAGGCCGCCAGCAACGCCAACAAAGGTTCCCGCAGTCTGCTACATTGACGCACCCGATTCCCAATCAGCGGGTGCTGTCAAAGGCCATAATCTCCCTCGCCTCGGTCTTGTGCGTTACATCGCCTGTTGCACAGGTGCAAGGCCGGGGCCATGGACAAAATTGAACGAACTTGTCGTCCAATTTGTCTTTTTCATATTAGCCTAAGCCACCCTAATCTTAAGATACAATGAATTGTAGTAGATTTAAAACATTGAATTGTTATTAGTATTGTAATAGATTAAGAACGGACATTGTGAATTTAAGTCCGAAATTAACGTTATATTAGCATGTAAAGTTAACTTGGTGAGAGGAAACCTGTTCCTCGTTCACTTGGCTGATTGAACTATAAGGGTGAGCATCTCATCTCCAATAAAATCGTTTTGGAAATAGAATTTTAACCAACTTTGTGGTTTTTTTTTCCCTTTCTTTATTTTTCATCTCATTCGCTATTATCTTACGTGAAATTATTCCTCGTGACGAGAGGAATAGTTTCACTTAAACCAACCATCATTTACAGTCCACTGCGTCAAAATCCTGAAGCATTCACAATCCGTCGATTGTCACAATTGCCATAAGCAAACCTCAATCAGAAGTGTTCCAACTTCCCCCTCTATCCCGAAACTATTCATATATGTTTCGTCCGATTTGGCCCTTTAGTTCTATAGAAGCTGTATTTTACATCCAATCGTTTTGAAATTTAAAATGGTAGCGTTTCTTGATCCATGAACCAACACTACCGAATTTGAATAAAATCGGTACAGATTTAGCTATAGCTCTCATATATATGTTTCGTCCGATTTGGCCCTTTAGTTCTATAGACGCTATATTTTACATCCAATCGTTTTGTAATTTAGAATGGTAGAGTTTCTTGATCCATGAACCAACATTTCATCCGATTTGGCTCTTTAGATCCAATCGTTTTTATACCCTACACCACACTGTGGTACAGGGTATTATTTAAGTATAAAATGTCCCAAAAGTAAATTTATGTAAACAATTTATACATGAATTACAAAATTTATATATCAGAGTTATTCAATATTACGAGAGTGGTGTAGGGTATTATATAGTCGGCCCCGCCCGACTTTAGCCTTTCCTTACTGGTTTATTTATGTAAAACGTTTTGCACAACATATTCTGCATTCCACACATTATTATCCACCAATATTGTTTTTGACTACATATACCGTTCTTGAACAAAATGTTGAAGATTTTTTTATTTAGAGTAATTTTATTTTTTTGTTTGTCATGTATCAGCAAAAGAACAGCAACCAATCTTTCAGTTGTATTTCCCAAAATACATTTAATTATTCTAAATTTGGGAAATTATTGGGATAACCAAAAAACGATTATTTATTAATATATTTTCTGTTGTAGTAACCAATTATTCGTTGCAATAATAATCATTGGTCTATTGATACAATTTCTTTTGTCAAGAATAGAACATTGGTTGTCACTACCAAAAATCGATCAGATGGTACTATAATGAAAGTTTGTAATTGGTTACCACAACTAACCGAGTGTCAATGAATAAAACAATCCTAATTAGATTGATAAAACCATCGATTGAGTTGCAAGCATGTTATTATTGTTGTTTCAACTATTTATATATAAATGCAACCGACACACGGTGTAAGCAATATACTTTTTGTTGCTAGTACTATTTCTTATTGTTACAATCGAATGCCTACCAATTATTTTCCTGGGTGTAATTCAAAGCCTGCTCAAGAGAAGACGCATAGCACCATGTCTTGGGTCATGTCTCCTTTAATACGGGTCCTATAGCAAAAACTACCAAAACTCCAGATCAGTTTTTGAATTTGAATTTAATTTTTAAAAATTTATAGGTCATAGCCTCAAATAAGAGTACAGAACAAAAATGACCACAATTCGGATCACTTTTTTGTTGAACCATTTTATTTCTTTTCCAAAATATAAGTGTCGAATGTGATTAAAAATTAATTTGCGATTTGAATTTCTTTTCTCAAACTTTAAAAGCTTATATCTATTCAAATAATGGTTCAAGAGAAAAAAGAAAAAACATCACTTTTTTGGTAAGAAATTTTAGTTTCCTTCCAAAAACTTGAAACGGTCATATCTCCTTAGATAAGAGTTCTAAAAGAAGAATAAGAATCACGACGCCAAATCGACCGAATTTCGGAATAACAATCGTTATATAACCTTAAGGATCATAGAGCAAAGTGAACGGAAATCTGGGTTATATCTACTATATATATATATATTATATTAAGTAGCTTACAAAGTACCTGCATCTAATCGCAAATATTTTTTCCACATTTTCTTCCTTTTTAAATTGATTACCTATCCGTCAAAAAGTATCTCATACTTGTCTGTCCTACATTATTTCTGTTAATCCTTTTCGAAAACATATTTGAACCATTACTTCCGTCTTCACCTTTGTTCAAATTGCTAAGAGCCAATCGGCAATACAGTCAGCAGCATTGAGATGTATTAATTTTTGTTCTTCATTCGACTTTGTGTGTGGTCACATATATTTTGTGGCACAAATGAAGATCTTAGAAGCATCATCCTCCAGCCTCGCCCAGCAAAAAACAAGAAGACAACTGACAAGATAATCTCTAAAAAATTACTTCAAATAACATCTAATTTAAACACATTTAATTCCGGCGGAAACAAAATATATGTATCAATGACCGGCGGGCCGATCATCAGGGCAGGGCACCCATCAATTTTGTGTAGCAGTGATGTGTTCGTCTCCTTTTTTAGGAAATGGACCTGAAATCAATAACAACCGTAAAACAATTATTTATATTTTGTCCCTCTGTCTGCCTGAACCGGTGGCTGTCTAAGACCCAAAGGCCAAAGAAATTCGCACGCCTAACTTAATTGACATTTTGTGGTGGTAATGGCCAGCCAAGAACCAGCTTGGCCAATGTGTGTGTGTGTGTGCACCAGATCCTCATAACCATGCATTATAAACAACTGGCTACAAAGAAACTATAACAAAAGGTGTTTAACGATTGATACCTGTCTAAGAGGTCTGGTCCATCACCGTGCGCTCTTCTTATTTTGTCCATCACTGACATCACTGTGTGTGGCCTAAAAGTGAATGTTGTGTGTGTGGTGTTGCGTTCTGAGACTAAGACGGAGACTGAGATGATTTAGGACAAGTGCAAAACTGCTGGAGTTCTTGAAAAAATAAAGTAATTATTCGTAAGTCATACATATTTGAAGGATTTAAAACACTTTTTTACATTTGGTTTACTTTGTTTTTTCTTCGCTTCAGTACTTAGTTGAAGTGTTTTGCCTTAATAAAATAAGAAGATTGATTTAAGAGCAATTTTTCATGCAAAAGGTGTAGGATTCTAGGGCCATGATGTATGATGTGATAGATTGTTTGAGGTTTACAAACTAATTTTCTTACATTGCATGTGGTCCCTCTCTAATGTGTGGTATGCGTATGTGTGTGTGTGGTTAAGATTCTGACAGTTTGGTTCAGTGAAATATATAAGGAATTTCCTGGAAGAATCCCACCGCTGATTGAGTAATTTGTAAGAAGTTTACACAAATAAATGGGATTCTCTATGAAGTCTGAGATTCTTGGCAATCTATGAAATCTCGGTGGTACTTCGAATTGGGGCATGAATAAGTAATTCAGTTCAGAAGACTGAACGAATTTCGAATGTGTAACGAATTGCACTATTAATCATTGACATGATTGATTTATGAAATAGGAGATAAAACAAGTAAAAAAATTCAGTCGGGTAAACCGACTAAGGTATACCCTCACTTTGTGAGCAATGTAAATATGCACTGGTATATGTACTAATAAATATTATGACCTAATTTGGTATGTCTTGGCTTTTTTTGTACAGGAGGTACTAAAACTGGTGTGGTCATAACTCCCATTTTTAACAGGACTGTAGGAATTTTAAAAACTATACACTTCGCAAACATTTTGAGTACATATACGTATTGGTATTCACTTTTTGTACACAACGGTACGTGTGTGTGGAAGGTACCATAAGGGGCGTGATAATGACGCCCACCTTTCACCGGAATCCAGGTACTGTAAAAGCAATATACTGCAAAAAAATTCAAGTGTTTGCATGAAGAGATATTAGGGCTATAAAGAGTTGTCTTTTGGTGCAAAATGGTCCATTTGTGTGGGAGGTACCAAAAGAGGCGTGGCAACTTCGCCCATTTTTCTCGAGGTGATAGTGACTAATAAACTTATACTATGTGTAGAATTTCAGAGGATTCAAATAAGTAGTACAGAAGTTATTAAATAACACTGTGCTAGTACAAAAATGTAACAGAAAGGAGACCTTATGGATAGACCTATTTCGGCCATGCTGAATCCAGTGGCATTAGCCGTTTTTCTATGTTAGCTCTTGTTTTCGCGATATTCGCTCACAAAGTTTGTTGGGAAATCAGAGAGGTGACTTATCTCTTTGGTTATTTTGAAGTGAAAGACCGAAAATATACGCTTCAGTCCAAAGATCGAAATAAAGGGAACATTTGGACAATTATTTATCTCAAAACAGTCATCCACGCTTCTCACCCCCTTACCCCTGAAAAAGTGCAATGAAATTTTATCATATGTTAAAATTCATACAAAACGTCGACATTTTTAGTAGGCATCGTTGAGAAAAATATTCCTCGCGAAGAAATACTATAAGTCCATTCTCAACTTTTTTACCAGAATTAAGCAAATTTCGAGTTTTTACATAATTTGTGTATTTTTGGCTCATAGCAGAAAAAACTTGAAATAAAATTTTTTGACTTAAATTTTGTAAATTATTTTTTGGTTAGTTTTAATGGAAATTTCAAAAGTTAACCAACAAAACGTGCTAAATTGTGAAACCTGTTAATTTTTCATATATATGTTAAAAGGAGACTCATAGTAATTTTTCGCGAGGTACATTTTTCTCAAAGACACAAACTAAAAATGTCGACGTTTTTTATGGCTTTTGACATATGTTTAAATTTGATTGCACTTTTTCGAGGGTAAAGGGTTGAGAAGCGAGGTTGACTATTTTGAAAGATATAATTCTCGAAGGGTTCCCTTTATTTCGTTCTTTGGACCGAAGCGCGTTTTTGGAAGTCTTCCACTTCAAAATCACCTCCGAGATAACTAACATTTCTGATTTTTTTTTGCAAAATTTGAGGTCGAATATAGCGAAAACAAGAGCTAACCTAGAAAAACGGCTAGCTCCATTGGATTCAGCAAGGTCAAAATAGATATATCCATAGGGTCTCCTTTCTGTTACATTTTTAAAGTGTCAATTTCGAGCACAGTGTAATCAATAATTCACTAAATATTAACCCCTTGTGGGGGAGCTACTAGAAGGAGTGGACCAATATGATCCATCTTCGAACTTAGCCGGAGATAGAAATAAATATTACCACATACCAAAATTGGAAGTCAATCAGTTACTCCTTTTGAGAGATAACGTGCGCATCAGCCAGCAGACAGACAGACATGCAGACGGACCGTTGGACATTTCTCATTCGACTTAAAACGACCTAAAACGGATATCCGCTGAAAATACTTAGGGCCTTTTGTCGCTCCTTCGATGTGTTACACTTTTGGACCGAAGCAAATGATATATACCCTCGTATCACTAAAGTGAGGGTATAAAGAGAATTTAATATTCAAGAAAAATCTTTCCACTGGAAAAAATATATTATCGCTTTGCTTTATATTATCTCCTCGAGAGAGTTATATATCTGGACTGATGAATCAACGTTATTAATTAATCTCTCAGAGACGTTTTCATTTTAGCACGAGTTTTACTTTATATTATCACCCATAGATGTTTATATATCTGAGCCAACGATTCTTCATTAATAACACTATGCAACAAAAAGTTTGTCCAAGGGATGTGGATAACAGTTTCTGGTGCAATTTGGAGCCACTAACACGAAAAAATATTAAAAAAAATTTTTATGGTAAATTTTTGTTTAATTTGTTTTTTAAAGTTCCAGCTTTCATGGAAAGTACATTTAGTATTTGGACCATAAGTATAAGTCTGATTGAGCCGTGTTATGCGTTAAATTAAACGGGATTATGAGGGCTACAAATGCTGCAAATATCGCTTTCACGTAGAATCTTTGGTTTAGTAACAGTCGTCAAAAATATGAGGAAAAATGACTTTTTTTATAAAAACACTTTTTCCTGGTACAAAAAAAGCAAAAAAATAGAAAAAAAGTCGAAAAAATTATTTTATCACATTTTTAAAAAGCCAGCATGCTAACGAAGAAAACACTGTCTATTATCTATGGATAGATGTAAAAGTTATGAGCCATTTTGTAAATGTTAGGGAAATTCCAAAAAATGTTGTTTCATATTTTTTCGTTTTTAATTGATCTTTTTGCTTATGTGGGCATTTCCGCGGGTCGCGAACGTACGTTCGTACGCTTTTGATGTACAAAAAATATAGAAAACAAAAGTTTTCCCCGTATTTTTTTTGGTGATTTGATAGCATATGTTAGATGCAAAAGATGGGTTTCATCGAGTTTTAGGTTTCATAATGATAGCAATAAACATGTGGTCACGAACGTACGCGAAATAGAAATCAATTTTGGCTGAATCTAGTAACATGCAAAAATCTGCGAAAAGGAACGGAATATTCTAAAGCTATTAATTTATTTTAAAAGAGGATTAATGCAGCTTTCTATCGAGTATTTACACAATAAATTATCTCTATTGGTTTTTTTATACCCTACACCACACTGTGGTACAGGGTATTATGACTTTGTGCATTTGTTTGTAACACCTAAAAGGAGAAGAGATAGACCCATTGTTTATTATACCGATCGACTCAGAATCACTTTCTGAGTCGATTTAGCCATGTCCGTCTGACCGTCTGTCTGTCCATGTATTCTTGTAATCAAAGTGCAGGTCGTATTAATGGTCCGATTGTGATGAAATTTAGCATAGTGCTCTTTTTTGGCCCAAGGACGATCCCTATTGAAATTGGTTAAAATCGGTTCAGATTTGGATATAGTCCCCATATATATGTTTCACCCGATTTGATATGTAAGCGCTGTAGAAACCACATTTTACATCCGATCTTTATGAAATTAGGCAGAGAGAGTTTTATTATTACGTGAATGAACACTACCAAATTCGGAGAAAATCCGTTTAGATTTAGATATAGGCCCCATATATATGTTTCACCCGATTTGACATGTAAGCGCTGTAGGAACTGTATTTTTAATCAGATCAGTACGAAATTAGGCAGAAAGTGTTTTCCTATTATATGAATGAACACTTTTAAATTTGGAAGGAATCGGTTCAGATGTAGATATATCCTCCATATATACGATACCCCCGATTTGACATATAAGCGCTGTAAAAATGTTGTTTTATATCTGATCAGTGCGGCAAAAAGAGGTTTCTTTCTACATGAAGGAATACTGTCAAATTCGGAGAAAATAGGTTCAGATTTAGATATAGCCCCCATATATGTGTTACCACCGATTTGACATGTAATCGCTGTAGAGACTGTATTTTATATCCGATCAGTACGAAATTCGACAGAAATAGGTCTTTTTACATGAATGAGTATGAGGGAAAATCGGTTCAGATTTATATATAACCTCCATATGTATGTTCCTCCCGATTTCAAAGCGCTATAGAAGTTGTACTTTACTTCCGATCATTAATATTTTCCAAAAAATGTTTCTCAATTTAGGAACGAATATTGCTTAATTTAGCGATTATAGGTTCAGAATTAGATAATATGTTCCAGCTACTTGCCAATTATTCCAAATAATTATCGCAATGACCTTTATCGCATTGTTAGGGAGGTGCAGGGTATTATATAGTCGGCCTCGCCCGACTTTCTGCCTTTCCTTACTGGTTTTAATTTAAGCCATGTTAATCTTACTCGATGGACTAGTGGAAGATTGAACTTTAAAATTAATGTATTACAATGTTTTGTGGAATAAAACGTTTTAATTTTAGTCTTCACGGGCAATTTGGAATGCCAATGATTTGGAGACAACCATTCATTCACGATATGGACTGCTATTTTTGTCTAAGTTAATAGATTGGAGTAGGAAGTGTCCAAGTATAGCTAACAGCCTAATAACGGAAACATCATCAAGTTCAACTGAGTACTCAACTCTGAGCGATTCATGTTTGAGTCAGAAGTCATTGCTTTTAACTCAGTTTCAACTCATTGATCTAGTGAGAGATTTGGAACTGACCAAAGATAAGGCAGAACTACTTGCATCTGGGATGAAACAGTACAATATTTTGGCCACAGATGTTAACATATCACATTATAGAGTCCGTGATATACCTTACACACAATTTTATACAACTGTGGATAACAGATGCTTTCGTAAGGACATTCCCGGATTGTTCGAGGAACTTAATCAAACATACAATTCAAAGAAATGGCGGTTACTTGTTGACAGAAGTAAAGAAAGTTTGAAAGCAGTACATTTACACAACGGAAATCAGAAACCGTTGATTCCCATACCTTACACACAATTTTATACAACTGTGGATAACAGATGCTTTCGTAAGGACATTCCCGGATTGTTCGAGGAACTTAATCAAACATACAATTCAAAGAAATGGCGGTTACTTGTTGACAGAAGTAAAGAAAGTTTGAAAGCAGTACATTTACACAACGGAAATCAGAAACCGTTGATTCCCATTGCTCATGCGGTCAACACTAAGGAATCATACGAAACAATGGCTAAATTGATAAAATACATAAAATATGAACATGGCTGGAAAATTTGTTGCGATTTTAAAGTAGTTGGTTGTTATGCCTCTGGGATAGCCGATATTTTGCCACCACTGCATATTAACCTGGGGCTCTGTAAAAATTTTGTAGAAGCCTTAAGGAAAGATGCTAATTCATTCTCATATTTAAAATGTTTATTTAAAAGTCTTTCTTTTCAAAAAATCGAAGAAGGAGTTTTTGGTGGGCCTAAAGTAAGGAAACTGATGAAAGATGTTAATTTTGAATCATATTTGACGTCGGATGAAATTGCAGCATGGAGGTCGTTTAAGCTTGTTTTTTCAAATTTCTTTGGATCCAATAAAAGCCCGCAATATGAATCAATGATTAATGATTTTTAAAAAAATTATGAAAAAATTGGTTAGAAATATATTTTTTTATATTTATGTATATAACACATATATGTATGTATTCTTCCAACTTATTTTTCGCTTTATGTATTCTACTTTTTCCAATTTGTTTAATGACTGTTACTAAACCACTGTTTTTAAGTGAAGGAGATACTTCCAACATTGGTGGCCCACATTAATAGCTTCAATTTAACGTATAAGTCGACCAGATCGGGCATATACTCCAAAAATTATAGTGCAAATACTAAGGGTACCTTCGACGATATTAGTATTCTTAATAAAAAATTGTTTAAAAAAATTTATCCATAAAAAAATTTTTGGTTTTGATTTTATATAACAGTATTCCACAATCTATACAAAAAAATAATTTTTAGGTCTAGGACACAAAAAAATTGTTTTTTTGTTGCGTAGTGTAATTGTTTGCAAATACTAAATTTTCAAAAAATGTTCTCGCGACTAATGTTTTGCTCGCGATTTAAATTGTGTTCCGCGGATGGGATTCCATATCTTCGAACTTCGTAATGGGATGACAACCAGCGAATCCTAGCGAACTGATATAGGAACTGATCTCGAAGGATCATGATGTTCTAAATCCGAATTTAAAATCAAAAATGCAATATAATATATATTCCCGTTTTTGAGATATTATGTGAAAAAAATGCTGATTTCACCCTTTTTTGAAAATAGAATCGTGACAACCTCTTTTTTACCAAAAAACCAGTAAGGAAAGGCAGAAAGTCGGGCGGGCCGACTATGTAGTACCCTACACCTCCCTAACATTGCGATAAGGGTCATTGCCATAATAATTTGGAATAATTGGTAAATGGGTAGAAACATATTATCTAATTCTGAAACTATAATCGCTAAATTAAGCAATGTTCGTTCCTAAATTGAGAAACATCTTTCTGGAAAATTTTAATGATCGGAAGTAAAATACAACTTCTATAGCGGTTTGATACCAACTCAGGAGGAACATATATATGGAGCTTTAATATAAATCTGCACCGATCTTCCCTGAATACTCATTCATGTAAAAAAACCTCCTTCTGTCGAATTTCGTACTGATCGGATATAAAATACAGTTTTTACAGCGCTTACATGTCAAATCGGGGGTAACATATATATAGGGGCTATATCTAAATCTGAGTCGATTTTCTCCGGATTAAGCAGTATTCCTTCATGTAATAAGAAACCTCTCTTTGCCGAATTTCGCACTGATCTGATATAAAATAACATTTTACAGCGCTTACATGTCAAATCGGGGGTAACGTATATATGGGGGTTATATCTAAATCTGAACCGATTTCTTCCAAATTTAACAGTGTTCATTCATATAATAAGAAACCTCTTTCTGCCGAATTTCATACTGATCGGATATAAAATAAAGTTTTTACAGCGCTTACATGTCAAATCGGGGCTAACATATATATGGGGGCTATATCTAAATCTGAACCGATTTTAACCAAATTCAATAGGGATCGTCCCTGGGCCAAAAAAAAGATATGTGTAAAGTTTCGTCGAGATCTGACCATAATTGCGATCTGTACTTTGATTACAAGAATACATGCACAGACGGACAGACAGACAGACGGGCATAGCTAAATCAACTCAGAAAGTGATTCTAAGTCGATCGGTATAATAAACGATGGGTCTATTTCTTCTCCTTTTGGGTGTTACAAACAAATGCACAAAGTTATAATACCCTGTACCACACTGTGGTGTAGGGTATAAAAAATTTCAGGTTTGGCAAAACAATCGCTTTCCTATTACAACGAGTGTCCAAAAACTGTAATAATCGTAAGTCATCTCCCTATGCTCTGAGTAAAATTTAAATTTACAACCTTTTTAAAGCGTATTTCGTGAACAAATTTCAAGTGAAATTAAAATTTGAGTATGTTTTCTTCAATTTCATGTATTTAGTTAATTTTAGATAAATTAGTTAGAGTAAAAAAAAAGTGATTAGCTATTTCCAAAAATATAAATTTTTCTAAGTCCACCTAATTTGCCTATTTCGAATATATAGATAGATATAGTTAATTGTATATATAAGCAATGTTAGATTAAGCTCTAAAATTTGTTTCTCCTCATTTGGTGGATTGTTTAGAGTAACCTAGTCAAAATTTAGGTTGCCCTTTTCGATTTATTGCCCTTTTTGCTCAACAACCCATAGGGCAGAAATACTCAGTTTGTTGATGTTTATGTGTTGTTGTGTTCTTGATTTGTTTTACCTAATTAGCTACAACTTTTTAACGTATTCATCGATTTTCTTCGGAATGGTCTCTTTTTATTCATCACCGATCAGATTTTACCACAAATCAATAAAAATATTATACTTTTTTGATGCTTTTAGGAAGCCTTTATTAAAAATTATTAGTTCGTTAAAAAAATTTGATTTTTCGCAGATATCGTCGAAACAGCTAAATGGATGAAAAAATTATTTTAGAGATTGAAGGCTACTTAATTTTGGATCTTCCAAAGCTGTCCTGAAATAATTTTTGGATAAATGGTTCTCGAGTTATGATAAAATATGTGTTTCTCTATATTGTTAGATGTTAATCTTTATTTTGATAGATATGTAAACAAGTCCAATTCTACCAAAAGACCAAAAAGATCTTGAAGGAATACACCTAAGCTTTCATTTGAGCAAATCACCCATATATTAAAATTTTGTCACTAAAATTTATAATGATATAGTTTTTTTACTTAATACATTGTAAAGTATTAAATAAATTAAAAAATACTAACTGGGAGGCTCTGAATTAATACCAAATACCCCAGTGTGCGCCGTGTCAATTTATTAAAAAATTAATACAATTAATATATTATTTAAATTAATACAATTAAAATAATATTTAAATACAGAAAAGTTAAAATTAGTAAAAGATGTGTCCAAAACTTTTGTTCGGAGTATCTTAACATACAAATTAAGTAAAACATTTTCGGAAGTAATTTTTTTACTCTTGTCTTTTAATTCTTATTGAAAATTTTGCATACGTATTTTTTAATGTTAATGACTATAAATATATGCATAATAAAAACTAGTAAGGAAAGGCTAAAGTCGGGCGGGGCCGACTATATAATACCCTACACCACTCTCGTAATATTGAATAACTCTGATATATAAATTTTGTAATTCATGTATAAATTGTTTACATAAATTTACTTTTGGGACATTTTATACTTAAATAATACCCTGTACCTGGTGTAGGGTATAAAAACGATTGGATCTAAAGAGCCAAATCGGATGAATCATATATATGGGAGCTATAGCTAAATCTTAACCGATTTTCTTCAAATTCGGTAGTGTTGGATCATGGATCAAGAAACTCTACCATTCTAAATTTCAAAATGATTGGATGTAAAATACAGCTTCTACAGGACTAAAGAGCAAAATCGGACGAAACATATATATGGGAGCTATAGCTTAATCTTAACCGATTTTCTTCAAATTCAGTAATGTTGGTTCATGGATCAAGAAACTCTACCATTCTAAATTTCAAAACGATTGGATGTAAAATACAGCTTTTATAGGACTAAAGGGCCAAATCGGAGGAAACATATATATGGGAGCTATAGCTAAATCTTAACCGATTTTCTTCAAATTCGGTAGTGTTGGTTCATGGATCAAGAAACTCTACCATTCTAAATTTCAAAATGATTGGATGTAAAATACAGCTTTTATAGGACTAAAGGGCCAAATCGGACGAAACATATATATGGGAGCTATAGCTAAATCTTAACCGATTTTCTTAAAATTCGGTAATGTTGGTTCATGGATCAAGAAACTCTACCATTCTAAATTTCAAAACGATTGGATGTAAAATACAGCTTTTATAGGACTAAATGGCCAAATCGGACGAAACATATATATGGGAGATATAGCTAAATCTTAACCGATTTTCTTCAAATTCGGTAGTGTTGGTTCATGGATCAAGAAACTCTATCATTCTAAATTTCAAAATGATTGGATGTAAAATACAGCTTCTACAGGACTAAAGAGCAAAATCGGACGAAACATATATATGGGAGCTATAGCTAAATCTTAACCGATTTTCTTAAAATTCGGCAATGTTGGTTCATGGATCAAAAACTCTACCATTCTAAATTTCAAAACGATCGGATGTAAAATACAGCTTCTATAGGACTAAAGGGCCAAATCGGACGAAACATATATATGGGAGATATAGCTAAATCTTAACCGATTTTCTTCAAATTCGGTAGTGTTGGTTCATGGATCAAGAAACTCTACCATTCTAAATTTCAAAATGATTGGATGTAAAATACAGCTTCTACAGGACTAAAGAGCAAAATCGGACGAAACATATATATGGGAGCTATAGCTAGATCTTAACCGATTTTCTTCAAATTCGGCAATGTTGGTTCATGGATCAAGAAACTCTACCATTCTAAATTTCAAAACGATCGGATGTAAAATACAGCTTCTATAGGACTAAAGGGCCAAATCGGACGAAAGATATATATATGAGCTATATCTAAGTCTGAACCGATTTCAACCAAATTCAATAGCGATCTTAACAGCCGCGAAATACTCTAAACTGCAAAATTTCAGAACGATCGGAGTAAATCGACTCAGCTAGTGATTCTGAGTAGATCGGTATACTTTAAGGTGGGTCTAGCTGTGTTATTTTCAGGTGTTACAAACATCTGCCGTGAAACAAACTTATAATACCCTGTACCACAGTGTGATGTAGGGTATAAATATTACCACACACCAAATTTGAAGTCAATCGGTTACTCCTTTCGAGAGTTGTCATGCGCACCAACCAGCAGACAGACAGACGGATGGACGGACATTTCTCTTTCGGCTTTAAACGACCTAAAACGGATATCCGCCGAACATACTTAGGGTCTTTTGTCACTCCTTCGATGTGTTACACTTTTGGCTCGTAGCAAATGGTATATACCCTCGTATCACTAAAGTGAGGGTATAAAGAGAATACATTCAATAAAAATATTTCCACAGGAAAAAATATATTATCTCTTTGCTTTTATATTATCTCCTCGAGAGAGTTATATATCTGTACTGATGAATCTACGTTATTAATTAATCTGTCAGAGACGTTTTCATTTTAGCACGAGTTTTACTTTATATTATCACCAAAAGATGTTTATATATCTGAGCCAACGAATCCTCATTATTAATTTATCTCTCAGAGACTTTGTAATTTGTGTACACGTTTTACAGATAATACAATTAATTCAGCAATTCCTTGTAAATAGTTTGTTGCAGCTCAAAGCCAACAAAAGACTTAAGCAACTAACCTGATCGCTTGTCTAGAAACACAATGATAATAAAATATAAGAACAATTGAAAGATACCTTTTCCAATCAACTGAAACAAAAGACTTAGAAAACAAACCTTATTAGCCATTCTTTATTCAGGCATTTAAGAGATTGTGTAAAATTTCATCATTTCATTTACCTTTTAACTTTTAAGTTTAGCCCACCATCAATTTTTCTAGATTTCTTCATAACTCTTCTAATTAGAATGCACTTTTCACGCCGACAAACACGCCTAAAGATAATGCATTCATTATGGGACTGCATCCACTCTCCTCCTCCCACCCAAATAAAGAAGCTCTAATCCCCAAAATCAACAATCAATGAATGAACTTCTAAACAGTTAACAAAAACTCAAAGATAACTCAACAATAACTGCCGCCGCCACAGCCTCAGCCATCAATGTTTGTATGAAGGTTGTTGGAAGTTAAAAAAAGACAAAAAAAGACACGGGTCTCCACCAAGAAAAGCTTAAAGTAACCAAAACTGTCATGGTCTAAGCGCGATTGTTTGAATTGTTTAAATTATCACACAACAAAAGAGGAAAACAACACCAAACATTTAAAAACAAATACTTCAAGACGAAAGAAAAAAACTTCATTTTAACACATTTTTTTCTATTCGAATGCACCTTCAGATTGGAAGTAACACAGCACCAGCAACCAACAACATCAAACTTGTGATGATGGCGATGTTGAAATTACCACCAAAAACTTCACAAAATACAGCAAAACATAGTACATCATCAACTGATCAATGTGAATTCTTATATTTAAGTGCGATTGCTCATTTGATTTAATTTTTTTTTTGGGGGGGAAGGCTACTTTTGGGCACAGCTGAAATGAGTCGACATGGAGCAAAACTTGGACGAATTGGTGGGACTACAGAAAGATAATAGTTGTACCCTACCTCAATTTGGATACTAATGCTCTTTATCGATAACTAAGAAGAACCTTTAGAGACAACTCTCAAGGAGTATTTAAAGAGGATGTATAAACTGAGAATTAAGAATTATAGACGACCGACAACACTGAGTGTGCAAAATGCTCTTTCAAGATGTATTCTCGATGAAAACAACTTACCCCGCATAATTTCGTCACGCTTAATCGAATGGCATTAACAGTTTTTTCCTGTGACATCGCATTTCCGAGATATGTAGCCACAAAGTTTGCTGGGTAAACAAAGAGGTTAGTAAATTCAAACACAATTTTAGTAGAGTAGGCTTCAAAATAGATGTTCCATGTCAAAGAACAAAATAAGGGAACCACTTCAAGAAGTATTTCTCTCAAGACGCCCGATTGTCCCTCTCGTTATCTTGCCCCCTCCGAAAATAATGATGTATCAAAAGTCATAGAATTGTGTAATGTATTCGACAAAAATATTCCTTGTTAAAAATAAGTATAGGTCCACCCAATACACTTGGTAACGAAGTGGTTTTTTTAAATTTATCGTATTTATCCACAAAGTTTGCTGGATAAAGGCAGGGTTTGTAAAATCAGGAACAATTTAAGTATAAAAACCTTCGGAATAACTTCGTCACGCTTAGTCGAATGGCATTAACCGTTTTGTCCTGTGACATCGCATTTCCGAGATATGTAGCCACAAAGTTTGCTGGGTAAACAAAGAGGTTAGAATTTACTATTCAAACACAATTTTACTTTAGAAGGTTCGAAGTCAAAGAACGAAACACTTCAGGAAGTAATTCTCCAAAAACACCCGACATCCCCGTTCACCCCCTTACTCATGAAAATCCCCCTCCAAAAACAATAAACAATGATGAAGTCGTGGAATTCGATTGATTTTTTGGGTGATGTATTCGACAAAAAGATTCCTTGTAAAAATCACTATAAGCCCCAAAATACACTTTTATGGCCACCCAATGGTGTTTTCTACCCTACACCACACTGGGGTACAGGGTATTATGACTTTGTTTATTGTACCGATCGACTTGTAATCACCTTCTGAGTCGAGTGTATCTCGTGATACACTTAGAGACAATACAAAATTTGGGGGAAATCGGTTCAGATTTAGATATAGCCCCCATATATATGTTACCCCCGATTTGACATGTAAGCGCTGTAGAAACTGTATTTTATATCCGATCAGTACGAAATTCGGCAGAAAGAAGTTTCTTATTACATGAAGGAATACTGCCAAATTCGGAGAAAATCGGTTCAGAGTTAGATATAGCCCCCATATATATGTTACCCCCGATTTGAAATTCAAGCGCTGTAGAAACTGCATTTTATATCCGATCACAGCGAAATTCGGCAGAAAGAGGTTTCTTATTACATGAAGGAAAACTGCCATATTCGGAGAAAATCGGTTAAGATTTATAGATAGCCCCGATTTGACTTTTAAGCGCTGTAGAGACTGTACGAAATTCGACAGAAAGAGGTTTCTATTTTACATGAATGAGTATTGAGGGAAAATCGATTCAGATTTATATATAACCTCCATATATATGTTCCTCAATATTTGGTTACAAAACGCTATATGCAGAAGTTGTACTTTACTTCCGATCATTACAAAATTCTCCAGAAAGATATTTCTCAATTTAGGAACGAATATGGCTTAATTTTTCGATTATCGGTTCAGAATTAGATATATAAACATATATATGTTCTTACCCATTTACCAATTATTCCAAATTATTATCGCAATCACCCTTATCGCATTGTTAGGGAGGTGTAGGGTATTATATAGTCGGCCCCGCCCGACTTTCTGCCTTACTGGTTTTATATATCGTAATTATTTTTTTAAATATATCGTAATTATAATTCGCCTACAAAAACCTCCTAGTAGTCTATAAAGGCTCAATATTATTCTCCTTCTTAGTCGTCTATAGAGACACTTTCTCAGTCGTTCTCAGTGGTCTGTACATAGAGACTCGTTCTCAGTTGTCTATAGAGAATTCTTCTCAGTCGTCTATAGAGACACCTTCTCAGGTTTCGATAGAGACTCCTTCCCAGTCTTCGATAGAAAATCCTTCTCAGTCTTCTATAGAACCTCCTTCTTAGTCGTCTATAGTGACTCCTTCTCAATCGTCTATAGAGTCTATAGAGACTCCTTATCAGTAGTCTACATAAACTCATTTTCAGTCGTCGATAGAGACTCCTTCTCAGTCGTCTATACAAACTCCTTCTCAGTCGTCTATTGGGACTTCTACTTAGTCGTCTCGAGAAAATACTTCTCATTCGTCTATAGACCCTCCTTCTCCGTCGTCTGTATGCCTTCCTTCTCTGTCGTCTATAGAGAGTCCTTCTCAATCGTCTATAGGGATTCATTCTCTGTCGTCTATAGAGACTCCTTCTCAGTTATCTATAGTCTCAGTCGTCTGCAAAGACTCCTTCTCAGTCGTCTTTAAAGACTCTTTCTCAGTTGTCTATAGAGATTCATTCTCAGTCGTCTATAGGGTTTCATTCTCTCTCGTCTATTAACCCTCCTTCTCAGTCGTCTATAAAATTTTTGAGATGACTCTGAAAGAGTATTCAAATAGGATCTAGATCAGTCGTCTATAGAGGCTCCTTCTCATTAGCCCATAGACACTAATAGACTAAGTCGTCTATATAACATCCTTCTCATTGGTCTATATACCCTCTTTCTCTGTCGTATGTTTGTCCACCTTCTCTGTCGTACATATAACCTCCTTCTCACTCGTCTATAAAGACTGCTTCTCAGTCGCCAATAGAGACTCCATCTCTGTTGTCTATAGAGAGTCCTTCTCAATCGTCTATAGAGACTCCTTCTCAGTCGTCTACTGCAACTTCTCATCAGTCATCTAGATAGACACCTTCTCAATCGTCTATAGAGACTTCTTTTCAATCGTCTATAGAGACTTCTTCTCAATTGTCTATATAACCTCCTTCTCACTCGTCTATAAAGACTCCTTCTCAGTCGCCAATACATAGAGTCTCCTTCTCAGTCATCTATAGAGACCCCTTTTCAGTCGTCTATAGAGATTCCCTCTCAGTCGTCTATAGAGACTCCTTCTTAGTTGTGTATAGAGACTCCTTCTCAGTATTCTATAGAGACTAATTGACTAAGTCGTCTATAGAACATTCTTCTCATTCGTCTATAGATCCCCTTTCTCTGTCGTCTGTATGTCATTTTTCTTTGTCGTCTATAGAGACTCCTTCTCAGTCCTATATAGAGAATATTTCCAAGACTACTATAGAGACTCAGTTTCAGTCGTCTATAGAGTCTCGTTATCAATCGTCTATAGAGACTCGTTATCAGTAGTCTACAGAAACGCATTTTCAGTCGTCTATACATAGAGACTCATTTTCAGTGGTCTATAGAGGCTCCTTCTCAGTCGTCTATTGAGACTCCTTCTCAGTCATCTGTATAAAATATTTCATAGACTACTATAGAGACTCCTTCTCAGTCGTCTATAGAGACTCCTTACCAGTCGTCTATAGAGGCTCCTTCTCAGTCGTCTATAGTGACTCCTTCTCAGTCGTCTTTAGAGACTCCTTCTCAGTCGTCTATAGGAACTCCTTCTCTGTCGTCTATAGAGACTCCTTCTCAATCGCTCAGTCATCTGTATAAAATATTTCATAGACTACTATAGAGACTCCTTCTCAGTCGTCTATAGAGACTCCTTCTCAGTCGTCTATAGAGGCTCCTTCTCAGTCGTCTATAGTGACTCCTTCTCAGTCGTCTTTAGAGACTCCTTATCAGTCGTCTATAGGAATTCCTTCTCTGTCGTCTATAGAGACTCCTTCTCAATCGCCTACAAAGACATCTTCTCAGTCGTCTATAGGAACTCCTTCTCTGTCGTCTATAGAGACTCCTTCTCAATCGCTCAGTCATCTGTATAAAATATTTCATAGACTACTATAGAGACTCCTTCTCAGTCGTCTATAGTGACTCCTTCTCAGTCGTCTTTAGAGACTCCTTCTCAGTCGTCTATAGGAACTCCTTCTCTGTCGTCTATAGAGACTCCTTCTCAATCGCTCAGTCATCTGTATAAAATATTTCATAGACTACTATAGAGACTCCTTCTCAGTCGTCTATAGAGACTCCTTATCAGTCGTCTATAGAGGCTCCTTCTCAGTCGTCTATAGTGACTCCTTCTCAGTCGTCTTTAGAGACTCCTTCTCAGTCGTCTATAGGAACTCCTTCTCTGTCGTCTATAGAGACTCCTTCTCAATCGCTCAGTCATCTGTATAAAATATTTCATAGACTACTATAGAGACTCCTTCTCAGTCGTCTATAGAGACTCCTTCTCAGTCGTCTATAGAGGCTCCTTCTCAGTCGTCTATAGTGACTCCTTCTCAGTCGTCTTTAGAGACTCCTTCTCAGTCGTCTATAGAGACTCCTTCTCAGTCGTCTATAGCGACTCCTTCTCAGTCGCATATATGTAGAGACGACTCGTCCATTGACGACTTAGGGTGATTATCTATACTCGAAGACTACTTGGAAGACATCTATACTGACGACTTATTATATTTGGTCTCTATACATGATTTTTAAGGAACATATATATGTTTTTAAATGAGTCGCAATAGATAAGTCGTAAAGAATATTTGTAGACTATTCATGAGCAGTCACTGGATAAGTCTTCAGAAAATTACATCAGGAACATTGGCTGTCTACAGAAAATCTGCATGTCTCTCTATTGCAAATAATATAAATCGAATTTCGTTAAACATTTTTTTGGTCTCGTTAAAAACTGCGCACCTCCATGTTGTTTTTGACCTTCCCCTTTCACCCCGAGTGATATGAATAGACATAATTTATCCTTGCAGGCGAATGAAAAATTTTTATATAGGATTAGGAAGGAGCCTTTTTGGTGATTAAAATATCAGACGGCTTAGATGTTGTCCCTCCATAAGACTGAGAAGAGGTTTCCATGGACAAGCTATATTGGACTGAGTAGACGTCTTTATTGGCTATTGGGATGAAGTTCTGACCAATTCCGTGCTGTATGGATCGAAGGAAGATTTTAATCTGATACCTCTGTTGACGGACGGACATTGCAGAATTCTTATACAAGAATATTTATGAAATAATTAGTAAATGATAATTTGTAAATGATATTTCTAGTCGGAAAATGAAGCAAAACTTTGTTTTTGCCTATTGTAAATCCTGATCAGTTCGAGACAGCCCTTTTTAGGAGTTTGGTGGAACTTCGTCTCTGTCTAGAGTTGCACCGTAGCCTGGTACTGTGATCCATAGGCCAGAAGAGGTATTACATAGGCCTTGACCTCCAATTGCGGGTAAGGAGGTAACTGAAGGAGTTTACTTATACGGAATCCTGTTGGCAGTAGCTTTTCTCTGTCCCTCCTGTAATGGCACATTGTTGTTAAGGTACGGCGAGAATCGCAACTTGCATCGGTTTTTTCTATCTATTTGCAACTCTGTAATTATCTGACTGTACAGTGCACTTGACTATGTCGGCACAGCTAACTATTTATCTATTATTTGTAGTTTCCAAATTAACCTATACCCATAGTAGGGTGTCCCACCAAAAAAAACTGCTTAGCTCTAACACTTTTTAAAACAGAATACAAGTGTTAATTTCCAATAACAATAAAGTTGGGGTTACTTAAATTGATGCCAAACGAGAACAACTTCGAATCATCTGGTTAATCACCATCAGTTTCGTGGGAGCGTCTCTACAATTTTGTTCAGTGTTCATAGGGTCGACCGCCACTAACTAATCTGATTTGTTTTCCTAAACCTATAATGTCACTGTGTAATGAATACTCTAAACTCAATAGAGAATTCCTTACTGGCTTATCCATTTTTTGTGTGTTTCTTTTGCATGACGACTTTGGAACATTGACGATCACTTCATTAGTTTGGAGGTTGTACAAGGTTTAGTTTGCTTTTTTTTGGTATATTTGATTATTTACCAATCGTTGAATTTCACATGGATGGTGTTAGATTCTCTGTTAACTATTTACCGAGATATTCTTTCAAATTAACGTAGTTGGGGATGTTCGAACTGCTGTCGAGGATGGCAATGCGCTGTGCCTGAAGCTATAGAAGATGCTCAGGTGTTACGAAGTTTGTAACATTATGTTTTTTTACGTTTTCTTTGGGACATTGTTTAGTTTGTTAGTTTGATTTTGCTAGGATGATGTTCATGTAATTGGGAGCTGGTACTTCAACAAGTTTTGTTTGTTAAAATAAATAAAAAAGGTAAATTAGAGGGGATACAAATTTATATAATTGTTTGGCGTTGTTATTGATTTTTAAATTTAAATTGCAGTGATTAAAATCAGTTGAGTTCATAGATAGTTACTTTGACAAGGTTGTTCTAACTAACTGTTATACAAATAGAATACAACTGGTGGCTGATAAATTTTTCTACATAAAAAACTGAAATTATTTATTATGATTTCATTTAAAACATAATTTGATTTTATTATTTTTTAAAGGTTTTTAACACAAAGAACATTAACATGTATAAAATAGAATCGATTGATTCTATTTTATACATGTTAATGTATAAAAGAATCTCTAGAAAATATACTTAATTTTCGAGCACCCAATATTTTACGAAATTAATGTCAGTGTTTGTGGATTATTTGAGTTACAATTTGGACTTCTTTCAGCGAGAGCAATCGGTTGATATTTGCCTCGTTTTAAATTTCCAAACTTAGATTTTATGTTGAATTTTTATTTTTCCAAAATAAAAAGGAGCGAAAACGAAAACTTAAAATGTTCATGGTGCCTTGGTGGATGATTTTGGATCTCTAGAAAATTTATATTTTATTGCTATAATTTGTATACCCTGCACCAATAGGTTAGGGTGGCAGCTGTATTTTTTTTACAAGCTCACAGAGACCAGTTTAGGTCCCTAGCGTTACCACGGGCTGAAATGCCCCTCATCGAAACCAACCTGTTTGATTTACAAATTTATCGATAGTACGAACATCGGCACTGGAAAGGCTGTTAGGCTGCCTAGAAAGGCCGACCCCAGTATGTCCAGTCGTCGTTTACTCAGAGCGGGGCAGTCGCATAGCAAGTGCTCAATGCTCTCCACTTCTTCCTCATCTCCACAGCTTCTGCAGAAGTCATTGGAGTCAATACCCAATCTTTTGCAAGCAAGTTCATCGGCTTTGCAGTTCCCCGGAATATCCCTATGCCCAGGCACCCAATAAACTGCTCAGCCATCTCGTTAAAAGATCTGCGGCAGTCGAGGGCTGTTTGTGAATTTAGGGATGTTGCCTCCAGGGAATTGATGGCAGCCTGGATGTCCGAGTAAGTGATAACACCAGTGTTGGTTACTATGTTGCGACTCAGCCACTTGGCTACTTCCCATATTGCCATTATTTCGGCTTGATAGACACTGCAGGTATCTGGTAGTCTCTGAGCTATATCCAAACTAAGATCTGCACAGTGTACTCCGAAGCCAACCTTTTCATCAAGCTTCGAACCCTCCGTGTAAAAGTGGAGATGGTTTCTATTACCTGCTATTCTGCCAACCCATTCATCTCTGGCGGGAATCATAGTGATGTAATTTCTCTCGAAGGTGTACACGGTTGGTATATAGTCCACTCGATCGGTTATCATAGCAATACACTTTGATATCCTCATGTGACCGTAGTTCTTGTACCTCCACATTGATAGGCAGTTTAATCTTATTTCCGCTTTGGTTGCAACTTCTCTCGCCACAATATTAATCGGCAATATATGGAGTAGGGCTTGTAGAGATTCGGTCGCTGTAGTCCTTAAGGCTCCGCTTATGCTCAGGAAGGCTGTTCTCTGAACCTTTGTTAGTAGGTTGGTGATTGTTAGTTTATCAGTTGCCGTCCACCATACCACAATGCCATATAACGGTGTGGGACGAACTACTGCTATATACGTATATCCACACGGAGGAAAAAACGGCCTCTGTAACATATTGCCCCAAACATATTTTGCAGGCAACATATATATGTTTGGAGCAGCTCCGGGGTAGCGGAGCAGCTTTGGGGTAGCGGTAATGTTCCCAAACATTTATATGATTGTATGTAATCATATATATGCTTATGTCCAAACATTTATATGATTGTGTGTAATCATATATATGCTTATGTCCAAACATTTATATAATTGTATGTAATCATATATATGATTGCATTTAATCATGTATATGATTGTATATTGTTGTTTTTTATCAAAAGTCTGAACCCTTTGTGACGCACCTATAATATATTTATAAAATTCTAGTCTAATGTTCCATTAATTATCCATTATTCGGACTGCGGACTATGCCACTTTTCTTTCAACTTGGTTGGTAGCTCCGTTGATCCACCCCATTGACTGAAAAACGTCAACACCTTATACCACTGGCTATATAGAGTCAACGAGAATTATATGCACAGCGTGTATTTTAATTTACTTTCATGTTACACCCGAAACAAGAAAGTATAAGCATAGCCATATATTCATTCTGACTGGCTGTGGCTGTCAATGGTTGTATGTGGGTGCGTGCGTGTGTTCGCTGTGATGGCTTAGCACAGTGGTGATGGTGGATGCTCTATGAGTCACATAATTGGGCTCTCAGAGAGTAATACTCTCTAAAAATCTAAAAAATATGCTCTAATATATTATTTTGCCAAAAATATGTTAGGACACAATCATATCGTTTTATAATATGCTAGAATTTTGCCCCGAACATATTATGATTGTGTGCAAACATAATATGTTTACCCACAAACATATATATGATTGTGCCCGTCCCAAACATATTTATGATTGCATCCAAACATATTTTTAACATATTTTTTTCTCCGTGTATGCATTTAAGCCATAAATGCCACGTTTTCTAAGCATCTTAACTGCATCTTTGCAGTTTGTATTTAATTAAGACAAGAATTCACTGCAGTACAATTTTTTTAGATCAGTTCATATTTTGTTATAGACCACCTATAAATGTCGCTCCCAAAAAGGCTTATTTAAGCTATAAGCACCACATTTTCTAAGAAATTTAGCTGAAACTTTAGAGTGTGTGTTCTATTTTGACAAGAATTCATCTCAATAAAATTTATACAAATAAAGTTTTATTTTGTTGTTTTCCCCGTGTAGATGAAGCTCTCAAAAATGCTATTTTAAACCATAAATACAACAATTTTCAGGAGAAGAGTTTGGCTAAAGAATTTGCGGCCATAATATTGCAGAGTTCGTTTTTTTTTAAATTTACTTAAACAAAAAGAATGGTTTCATGAATTGCTCCATATTCAAAGATTTTTCCAGCAATCAAAATTTAATGTAATCCATGGTGGAGGTTATATAAGATTCGGCATGGCCGAACTTAACGCTTATACTTGTTTTAAATTGTCATTGCTACTGTTCCATTGCTTCTGGCTTATTGGTCATTTTTTAATATAACAACTGAAAATTCTAGGACGCCTGGTATTTCCACTCGGAAAATGTATCAAAACTTGTATTGTGTAAATATGAACATTTTTATACCCCACACCACACTGTGGTACAGGGTATTATAAGTTTGTTTCACGGCAGATGTTTGTAACACCTGAAAATAACACAGCTAGACCCACCTTAAAGTATACCGATCGACTCAGAATCACTAGCTGAGTCGATTTAACGATGTCTGTCCGTCCGTCCGTCCGTCCGTCCGTCCGTCTGTCCATGTAAAGTTGTTCGTCGACTACAGGTCGCAATTTCACTCCGATCGTTCTGAAATTTTGCAGTTTAGAGTATTTCGCGGCTGTTAAGATCGCTATTGAATTTGGATGAAATTGGTTCAGATTTAGATATAGCTCCCATATATATCTTTCGTCCGATTTGGCCCTTTAGTCCTATAGAAGCTGTATTTTACATCCGATCGTTTTGAAATTTAGAATGGTAGAGTTTCTTGATCCATGAACCACCATTGCCGAATTTGAAGAAAATCGGTTAAGATTTAGCAATAGCTCCCATATATATGTTTCATCCGATTTTGCTCTTTAGTCCTGTAGAAGCTGTATTTTACATCAGATCATTTTGAAATTTAGAATGGTAGAGTTTCTTGATCCATGAACCAACACTACGGAATTTGAAGAAAATCGGTTAAGATTTAGCTATAGCTTCCATATATATGTTTCGTCCGATTTGGCCCTTTAGTCCTATAGAAGTTGTATTTTACATCCGATCGTTTTGAAATTTAGAATGGTAGAGTTTCTTGATCCATGAACCAACATTGCCGAATTTGAAGAAAATCAGTTAAGATTTAGCTATAGCTCCCATATATATGTTTCGTCCGATTTTGTTCTTTAGTCCTGTAGAAGCTGTATTTTACATCCAATCATTTTGAAATTTAGAATGGTAGAGTTTCTTGATCCATGAACCAACACTACCGAATTTGAAGAAAATCGGTTAAGATTTAGCTATAGCTCCCATATATATTTTTCGTCCGATTTGGCCCTTTAGTCCTATAAAAGCTGTATTTTACATCCAATCGTTTTGAAATTTAGAATGGTAGAGTTTCTTGATCCACGAACCAACATTGCCGAATTTGACGAAAATCGGTTAAGATTTAGCTATAGCTCCAATATATATGTTTCTTCCGATTTTGCTCTTTAGTTCTGAAGAAGCTGTATTTTACATCCAATCATTTTGAAATTTAGAATGGTAGAGTTTCTTGATCCATGATCCAACACTACCGAATTTGAAGAAAATCGGTTAAGATTTAGCTATAGCTCCCGTATATATGTTTCGTCCGATTTTGCCCTTTAGTTCTATAGAAGCTATATTTTACATCCAATCGTTTTGAAATTTAGAATGGTAGAGTTTCTTGATCCATGAACCAACATTGCCGAATTTGAAGAAAATCGGTAAAGATTTAGCTATAGCTCCCATATATATGTTTCATCCGATTTGGCTCTTTAGATCCAATCGTTTTTATACCCTACACCACACTGTGGTACAGGGTATTATTTAAGTATAAAATGTCCCAAAAGTAAATTTATGTAAACAATTTATACATGAATTACAAAATTTATATATCAGAGTTATTCAATATTACGAGATTGGTGTAGGATATTATATAGTCGGCCCCGCCCGACTTTAGCCTTTCCTTACTGGTTTTAAATTGTTATTGCTACTGTTTAAATTTTTGTTAACATATTATATATTTTACTTCAATATATATATATATATTTTTTCTCTCATTTTTAGAAAATCTGGAATGAATAAACGTATATGCATATGCATGGTGGGATTTGTTGGAGCAAATGATCTAAGGAGCTGATATATTTTTCTGCATTTAAATTTTATATAACTCTTAATTGAGTAGTGAATTTTATAACAAATATTATTTATACAAAAAATTTAAATGAAAAAAAAAATAAAAATAATTATTTAAATATAAGATAATTTTGTGTTATATTACTTTTACTTTATTTGTACCAACAACTCAATGCGTCTCGCCTACCCACATTCCTCTCACTTCTTATCATTTGAGGAGTCGCATGCAATATTTATCCAAAACCCAGTTTTGCAGGACCTTAAGGACGACCTAATATAAATCATATCAATGTCTTTCATCATATTTAACAAACACTTTCATTATTTCTGAAACAAAAGTGAAAACCGTTGACGACGGACGGACGGTAATTGCAGAATTCTTATAACTACCAGAATATTTATGAAAAGTTGGTAATATTGTAAATTTGTAAGTTTGCTAGCACAAAATGCTGGGCGCCTGGTATTTTTATTCGAAAGAAAAACTTGGAATGTTGGTTTGCTAATTGGTCATTATGGAAATAAAAAATTGCTCTCTGTTAGCTTTTGTTCAATTTGTCTTTTGTAAATTAGAAAATTGGTTAAGTTTGTAAATTTATTTTAGTATTTTTTAAATTGGCAAGTTTGTAAATTTGCTTGCCGAAAATGCTGGTCTCTAGTCGGAAAATAAAGCAAAAATCTGATTTTGCCTTTCGTAAATTGGTAAATTGTTAAATGTATTTATCAATTGGTCATTTTTTAATTTAACAACTGAAAATTCTAGGACGCCTGGTATTTCTACTCGGAAAATGTATCAAAACTGGTATTGTGTAAATATGAACATTTTTTAATAGGTAATTTTGCAAATTGTCAATTTTGTAAATTTGATTCTGGAAATGCTGGGCGCCTGGTATTTCTAGTTGGAACATGAAGGAAAACTAGTATTTTGCAAATTTTTTAATAGTTAATTTTGTAAATTGGTAAGCTTTTGAATTTGCTTGCTGAAAATGCTGGGCTCCGGGTATTTCTAGTAAAAATGAAGCAAAACTTGGATTTTAGCTTTTGTAAAATAGGAAATTTGTATATGTGTTTGCTGAAAATGTTCCGCGCCTTTTATTTTAGTCGAAAAATTAAGCAAAACTTCGATTTTGTAATTTGGTAAATTTTTTATTGGTGGGTAATTTTGTAAATAGAAAAATTGTTTAAATTGCTTGCAAATAATACTGAACTCATGGTATTTAAGTCGAAAAATTAAGCAAAATTTTTATTTTGCCATCTAAATTGGAAAATTTTGTAAATTTACCTTCTGAAAATGTTGGACACATGGTATTTTAGGCGAAAAATTAAGCAAAACTTAGATTTTGACATTTTTAAACTTCTTTAATTGATAATTGGCAAATTTACTTCCTGAAAATGCTGGGCACCTGTTAGGTACTTAAGTCGAAAAATTAAGCAATACTTGGATATTGTCTTTTGAAAATTTCTAATTTATTTAGTGGGAAAATGATGCAAACTTGAATTTTGCCTGTTTTAAATTTTGTTAATTGGCAAAGGTATTTTATTCGAAAAATTAAGCAAAACTTGGATTTTTGCCTTTTGTAAATTAGTAATTGTTTGAATTTGCAATTTTGTAAATTTGCTTGCTGAAAATGCTGGGCTCCTGGGATCTCTAGTTGAAAACTTAACCTTGGATTTTTGCTTTTTGTAAATTGGTACATTTGTTAATTGGTTACTTTGTAAAGTGGCATATTTGTTAAGTTGCCTGCTGAAAGTGTTGGGAAGCTGGCATTACTAGTGGGAATTGCGAAATTTAAGAATTTGCAAATATACAAAAAAAAAATATACAAAATGAGAAAATTCCAATATTTGCTAATTTTACAAACTACCAAATGCAAATTTTTCTTCGTTTTCAGACTAAAATACCAGGCGCCCAGAAATTAGGAATTTGAAAATTTACAAAATAAGAAATTTCCAAAATTGCAAATTTACACACACTGCAAATTTACACACTACTTCGTTTTCTGACAAAAATGCTAGGCGCCCAGGATTTTCAGCGAGCTAATTTTCAAAATTTGCTTATTTACAAAGGAAACATTTACAAATTCAGAAAGTACCAAAATTTCAAAATTTACAATCTACAAAATGCAAATTTTGAACTAAAATACCACGCTCCCAGGATTTTCAAAACACTACAAAATTCAAATTTTTCTTCGTTTTCTGACAGAAATGCTAGGCGCCCAGGATTTCAGCAAGGTAATTTTCAAAATTTAAAAATTAGTCAATTTATAAAATAAGAAATTTAAAAAATTGCAAATTTACGTACTAAAAAATACTAATTTTGCTTCATTTTCCGATTAAAATACCAGGCGCCCAGGATTTTCAGCATGCAAATTTACAAAATTTAGAAATTTGTAAATTTACTAAACAAAAATTTTAAAAATAAGAAATTTTCAAAATTGCGAATTTACTAGCAACAAAGTGCTAATTTTGCTTCGTTTTTCGACTAAAATATCAGGCGCCCAGAATTGACAGCAAGCAAATCTACAAAATGTAGAAATTTCCAAAATAGCAAATTTACACACTACAGCAAGCTAATTTTCAAAATTTTGAATTTTGCTTATTTACAAAGGAAACATTTACAAAATAAGAAAGTTCCAAAATTCAGTCAGAATTTATTTGGTTTGAGACCATATGTTCCATTTACTTTCTGTCTATTCCAAGAAAGTAATAGAAACAAATACAAAAATTGGTAGAGAGTTTTAATTGCTTTTCAAAATTTACAAAATGCAAATTTTGAATCGTGTTCCGACTAAAGTACCAGGCGCCCAGGATTTTCAACAAGCAAATTTAAAAAATTTAGAAATTTTAAAATTTACAAAGGAAAAAATTTCAACAAAGAAATTTACAAAATTGCTAATTTTGCATAATTTTCTGTCTGAAATACCAGGCACCCAGAATTTTCAGCAAACAAATTTACAAAATTTAGAAATTTGCAAAATTTACAAAATAAGAAATTTTCAAAATTACAAATTTACAAACTAGAAAATGATAATTTTGCTTCGATTTCTGAGTGAAATACCACGCGCCCAAGATTTGCTGCAAACAAATTTACAAATTTAGAAATTTGCAAATTTACAAAAGAAAAATGTACAAAAGAAAAATGTACAAAGTAAGACATTTTCAAAAATGCAAATTTACAAATGTACAAACTACAAAATGCAAAATTTTGCTTCGTTCTCTTGATGAAATACCAGGCGTCCAGGATTTTCAGCAAGCAAATTTACAAATTTTAGAAATTAAAAAAAAATATTTACCTTTCCAAAAATAAAATGCAGTAAATGTGGTTTTATAAGTATTAATAAACATATATTTATTAGGTCCTTATATACATACATTTTGGTGATAAATATGTAAATTTTTTGTATAAGTAATAAAAAAAAATATAATTATCATTCTAGATTCGAATTATAGTATATATTTATTACAAAATTTTATTAATTTTATTATTGTGCCCAATGTGCCCAAACTTTAACGGATTTGTTGCAGAATACTTCATCCGGATGGAGATAGAAGATCGCGTAGTTTAATGCAATATGTTCGAAAATTCCAATTTCGGTGATACATATTTTGATGTCCATTAATCTGAAAAGAAATAAACAAAGGACTTATAAATAAAAATGTCAAATTGGTATACAATAGTCTATTATTAGAATTTAATGTATATTTAAGAAAATTAAAGCTTTATAGGAAAATCAATATTGTTCATTTCACTTATCTTTAATTGCTACGTTTAAACAAAATTTGAGAAAAATTGCATACCACACGATTTCGTTTGAGGATTATGATCTGCTGGCACAAGATATTTCTAAAATTTCGATAATTTGATATTTTGTCACTTTTTTTAAAGGTTCTACTACCCCTTTCAATATTAAAAAATAATAATAATAAAATCGACAAATTATAAATACTCGTTGTCCAATACTGAATTCTAGGTTCTAGACGTTTATTTATCTTCGAGAAACCAACACATTAGGAAAATTATTTCGTTATAACCAGTTTATTTATGTTTTGGAACGGTAATTCAAAATATTGAGAAAAAGTTCGTGATAACAATAATTCATCCTATTCGCTTTAGGTCGAACATTTAACGAGTTATAGCCATTTTAAGTTTTGTGGGCCCCTCACGGATTTCTAGAAATTTAAGGTTTTCTTCGGAAACCCAACATTTAATTTCCCGATTTTGCTGCTAATCTTCGTTTCAATCTCAATAACTAAAATTAATATGTATAACGTTTTTATACTGTTTGTCGGTGAAACATTATAACAAAGTTAGTCCGCATTAATAAAGGCTTCCCGCTATTAGATAATTTGAATAATAGCTCATAACTAAACGAAATAAATCGTTTATATCTCTAGACAGAACAGCTTTTATATGTTTTAATTAACCGAAAGCAAAAGCTTCATTAAAATAAAACGATTTTTCAAAATGTGTAAAGCAATATGAGGTATTTATAAAAGAACTCCTCATAACTAATTTAAATTAATTGCATACAAATGACAAATAAAAACTACAAGAAAATAAATAAAAGTTGCATTATTATAATCTAATAAAAAATAAGTTTGCAATAAATATCACAACTTCTAATAGATCTAAAGAGGAGATTTATAGGAAATTTATTTATCACATCCTTATCATAACTAGGGATTATTTAAAGCCTCGGAGGTGTGAATAAATACTAAGAATTATAATTATTATAATTTCGCAATTGTGGCCGAAATTAGTAATATTTATATCAAACCTAAGTAATACTTTGTCTTTTGTTTCTATCCACACGAAAAAAAAAATATTTTGAAAGCGCCTTATTAGCTTATTTTAAGTGGAGGGAAAAATTGCACTTTTTGGCATAATATTACAGCAAAAGGTTCAAATTTGAAAAAAAATCCATTATTTGTTTCAATCTGGTTATCATCTTGGCATTATTTTTCCTCTTAAATGAATGAAATTCAAACATTCATTATTATTTGAGAAAACAATTTATAGATTCGTTTTGACCACTTTAACAACAATAGCTAGGAAACTCCATGATTAGTTGGAAATTCAAAAATGCGTAATTATTTGTCCTTTATGAAAGTCTAGAGTATTTGGACAAAATGGGCTTTAAACTCGATAGGAAAACAGTATAGTTTTTTTTTATTTTTATTCAAAACAAGGACAACAAATTATGCTAATAGAATTATAAATTATCAAAAAATATGTGATGATCTGTCATTTGTTTTTCATTGTATTCAGTAGTGTTTACAATTTCATCATGAGGAGATCAACGTTTACAAATTATTCAGTTTTATTATCAAAATAATCCTTGACACCCATTTCCGTTCACATTTGAAAATGATGCTAAGTCAATTTTTTTAATCCAAAAAAAAAACATTTTTCAGTCGACCTATGATCTTGACACCCATGAGCAATATTTTAGCCCTCGTTAAGAGCTATATTTTTGCCATTGACCGATTGTGGCTACGTGCACACAAATTAAACAATTTAATTGTTGCGAGAAAAGTTTGGAGATTCGATTATTTCATGAAATTGTGATATTGAATGGCCTCCAAGAAGTTGTGGTTTAACACTATTAGACTATTTCTTTGCAAGTCAATATTGAACGTGCCATTCGTCGAATTCGTTCCTGCAGAAGAAGTCATGGAGGCGATTTGAATGACGTTTTATTTAGAACTTAATTGTATCGATTGTACTTCACATTAAATAAAAAGCTTTTGAATTTCCTTAACAATAAGTGTGTTTTTTTTCAAAGAAATCATATCACTCTTATTGGAAAACCCTGTACAAACTGTTCAAAAGATGCAGCAATATTTGAAAATAACACTTAATGTTTAGTTGTACTCAAACCATTTGATTTTTTTCCAAATCTACAGTAAATTGAGGGAAACATATCATATTTCCAAATTTATATTGAATTAATATTAGTCATACGCAATGTGGTCCACTAAACAAATAACACTAGGTCACAAATAACAAAATTTTCTCTGTTATTTGTTTCTAGCATACTTTTTCTCACTGATTTTGACCTACTAAACACGAAAATGAGTTTTAAAAATTTTTCTGTCGATTGGTTTTCGAGATACAAATTTTTGAACTTTTTTTTTAAATTTTTGGAGGTACACTTACAATTTTGAGCATATCTTTCGTCTTCTTTGACGTATTTGATCCTACTACTACTCAAATTAAAGCAAATTGAGCCGTCTACAACTCATTCTCAGAATTTTCAAATCGGGTGAGTAGTTTTGATGTTGGCGGCTTAAAAAGGTTAAAAAATTGCGTTTTTTTAGTAAAAATGTGGCAGAAAAATTCATATAAAATATAAAACGCGATGCTAACAGCGATTTTGGTTTTTTTACGTATAGCTGGAATTTTTCCAAAGAAAATAAGCACTTACTTAACAAAATCTGACAACAAATGGCGGACTTATAATTTTTTTGGTAAAAGACCGAAATTCCGCTATTTCACGATATTTTGATTTTCATTATTTGCACAGCTTACCTACCCAACGCAAACGAATAAATACATTTGCACTTAATTTAAAATAAACAAATTAGTCTTAGTATATTATTTTTTAATTTATTTAGAGCACTACATACTCAATGTATGGCACAATTAGAAATGGATGTGCCAGGTTAGCTAAACTAACGAAATTAACCAAATCAACGCCCAAAAAAAATGAGTAGAAACAAAGATATAACTGTACATTTTATGCCATGTGGAAAAACAGCTGACTTCTTCTTTGTTTTTTGTATTCGCTGCAATTGGTCTCACGTATTAGGGTCCAAATGTAGTCACCCATCATAGCCGTGTCATAGATGCCCTGATAGCGTCGTTCCATAGCCTTCAATTCCTGATGAAAGCGCTCGCCGTGTTCGTCGCTCACGTCTCCTAAATTCTCAGGGAAAAAATCCAAATGAGAATGCAGAAAGTGTATTTTAAGTGACATGTGCACTCCTACCCAAAAATGAAAAAAAAAACGAGAATTAAAACGCTATTTAAATTAACATTTGTTTCAAAAAAAACCTACCCATTGCTTCATAGTTCTTTACCAGATCCTCAACTATGTCCTTATAATTATCGCTTTTGTTGTTTCCTAAAAAGTTTTCCTCAACAAGCCTGAAGGAATTCCATGCTGCGGCTTCGATGGGTGATAACAGCTTCGGGAATGTTTCATCTTTCAACATTTTTTTTATCTCGGGTCCTGCGAAGACTCCTTCTTTAATTTTTGCCAGCGAAAGGTAAGGGAAAATTGACCGTAAATAGGCAAAAGCTTCACCTTCTTTGTCCAATTTTTTGGCAAAATTTTTTATCAAACCCAATTTTATGTGCAGCGGCGGAAGTATTATATTTTCACGGTTCTCTATTAGTGGTTAGCGCTGAACATTCGCTTCTCCAACTACAGGTTTCGTTCGTTCCGGCCATTTATTTTGAATATAATGCTGATCATCAGCGCGGCTATTCCAAAGGCACAGAAAACAGCAATGTCGCGTATAGCCTCCTTGGAGTCCACACGGAATGGCCACAACTTTGAGGTCGGCGCATATTTTCCAATTATATTTGCTATACTCTATGCATTTCAGCAAAATGTTCATAGTTTCATAGTTCTCCTTTGAATGAACCGCATGAGCAATAGGAAGAGATGGCTTTTCATTCCCATTATGTAAGAGAACTGCCTTCAAGCTCTCTTTGTTGCTGTCAATAAACAACCTCCATTCATTGGGGTTGTGAATTGGATTTGGTGAAGCTCTTGGAACAAGCCGGAAATGTCGCTGCAAAAACATATTTCGTCTTTCTTTGTATAAAATTTTGCATACTGCTGGTGACGCTTCCTGTACGCTGTTACTTTCACTTCTGAATCCGCAAATCCACACTGTACCATCCGAGACGCAAAAACTTCGGATTTCTCCTTAGTGAGACCAAAATCGCGCACCCAATCGTTTAGTTCGGCCTGTGACAGTAATTTTCGCTTTCTGCACGCCCCAAATTCGCTTGCACTTGACTCGGACTCTTGATCTGACGATTCTGCTTTTTGAAGAGATGCACTAGGGCACACTGGATATGGTACATCATTCGAATGTGGTACTGGAAGTGCAAACGATCCCACTTGAGCGTAGTTCCATTTTAGAAATCTCCCTACCCCACTGTTTGTGGTGAGGCAAAAATAACAGTCTGTGGAATGGCATAGCGGCTTTTTCCACATCATTGGTGTATCGAATTTCATATGGCGCCTAAAATTAAAATAAATTACTATATTTGCTTTGCTTAATGTGTTTAAATAAAAATTCTTACCTTCCGCGAGCTGCCCAGTTGGTTAGGATTCTATAGCAAAGATCACATAGCGACTTAGGTGTCCATGGTTCTGTGATATTTGGTGAAATACCAAAATAATTCAAATAGTGCAATTGCACTGCTGGAGTAAAGGTGTGTGCGTGATTATTCTTTATAAACTCGCCACAAACATTGCAGAAATTGTCTGGATTGTTCAAACACTCGAACACACGTAGTCTTTTACTCATTGTCTTACTTGTTGGGTAGGTATTATATGCACTTAAATTCAATTTGTTTCACTTTTTACTCGTACTACTCGCGTTCGTAGACACTTGTTGAATGACAAAAAACGATAAATGAACACCTATAAATACTAAGTATGTTACAATATTTTACTGACAGGTACTTATGAATGGGCGCATCTTTTAAGGGTGGCTATATACCTGATTCAGCAAGTGTGCGTTTCAAATTGTGGTAAGTTTCCAAATAATGACCACTCACAAATGTGGGGGGAATTTCTGTAAAGAAATCCGATACAGGTAGCCATCGGGAAAACACACATCAATAAAAAAGTGTAATTCCCTTTTTTCCCTTTAATTGACTGTGAACGGAGTAGCAGTCATAAAGGAACACGAAGAGCGTCCACGCACATTCAGAAGCGTATATTACTCTGCAACCACAATCATAAAAATTAAATAACTATTTGTGTATTACATATTTTTTTAATTCTGAGAATCATAAAAATTACGTAAACGTTTTTTCCAAACAATTTTTACATGTAAAGTGGGTTTGCCAAAATTCGTATCGTAAAATGCACCTGTGTTTCTATGTTCTGCATTTTCATTATACCATTTTCGACGAAACGTCCCTACGGTATTGTAAATAGGTTTTTTACAATTATGAAATATTTGTGTTATTAATATTAATTTAAAAATTTTATCAAAATTGCAAAGTGCTGTGACATTTGAAAAAAATTTCCAAAGAAAAAATTGCTGATTTCACTAAATTTTTGAAATTTCACGTCCCTTGCCAGAACAGAAGACATTAACCCAGGGTGGTGAAATTTTTAACAGAAGTAACTTATGTATAGAAGCAACTGTTCCGTTCTATTCCAAAAGGATTATAAAAAACTTGCTTTTTCGATCCCTCCTAGTAGGTTAGCTGTGCAAATAATGAAAATCAAAATATCGTGAAATAGCGGAATTTCGGTCTTTTACCAAAAAAATTATAAGTCCGCCCTTTGTTGTCAGATTTTGTTAAGTAAGTGCTTATTTTCTTTGGAAAAATGCCAGCTATACGTAAAAAAACCAAAATCGCTGTTAGCATCGCGTTTTATATTTTATATGCATTGTTATATGAATTTTTCTGCCACATTTTTACTAAAAAAACGCAGTTTTTTAACCTTTTTAAGCCGCCAACATCAAAACTACTCACCTGATTTGAAAATTTTCTGAGAATGAGTTGTAGACGGCTCAATTTGCTTTAATTTGAGTAGTAGTAGGATCAAATACGTCAAAGAAGACGAAATATATGCTCAAAATTGTAAGTGTACCTCCAAAAATTTAAAAAAAAAAGTTCAAAAATTTGTATCTCGAAAACCAATTGACAGAAAAATTTTTAAAACTCATTTTCGTGTTCAGTCGGTCAAAATCAATGAGAAAAACTATGCTAGAACCAAATAACAAAACGACTGTTGGCTAGTGTAATTAATTGATTCTCATTCATTCTACAGAGTAAAATGAAATGGATTTTTAACTACGAACCAATATCAACGGAACAACTTAAACAGGTACTTTTATGTTGCCCGAAAAAAATTGCCTATCTCAAAAAAACTCTTTTCAGTAGAACAACAAATTTGATTCCAGTTCATGTGGTATGAGCACTTTTTATCTTAGAAAACTCTATCCAAAATTTGGCATTCCCTGCAGAGTTCGCAAGACAATGATTAGCTGAACTTATTTAAGTTTAAGTCCCAAAACCTAAATTTTCTGACATCGGCGGTTATTCTAGAAAACCACAAATTATTTATTTTTCAACAACAGAAATTTTCAGAAATAACTTGTTTTTATTTAAAACAAGGACAAAAAGTATACCAAAATCAGAAATCCCCTTTTTGAAGGTGTTTTTGCCCAATATTTAAACTGTTTAAAAGTTGAAGTAATATTTGGAAATACGGCTGAAATCTTAGATGTATTCAAACAATTTGATTTTTTCCAACTAAGCCGAAAATTGAAGGAATTATGACATAGTTTCCACAACTGCATTGAATTAATATTAATCATACACAATGTGGTTCTTTAAATAAATAACACTATGTGTGCACAATGCAATTTAAAAATGTTTCCTCGTGAGTTGTTTTTTCATATTTCCCCGCATATTGTTTTTTCATATTTCCCCGCATATTTTCGACCCGCTAAATGTGAGTAATCGTTTATATTTGTGACATCGCGTTTTCGAGATATTTAACCACAAAGTTTGTTGGGTAAACACAGAGGTTAGTAAATTCATATAGAATTTTAGTATAGAAGGATTCGGAAATAGGTGTTTCATGTCAAACAACAAAATAAAGGAGACACTTTAAGATAGATTTCTTTCAAAACACCAGACACCGCCGCTCAACCCTTACCACCGAAAATACCCCTCCAAAAACAATGATATACCAAAGATGTATTCGACAAAAAGCTTCCTTGCAAAAAAAATACTACAACAAGTAAAAAAGTTCAGTCGGGTAAACCGACTTATAACTGCCATCACCTTGAGTCCCAAGAAAATATTCATAAATTAATTATCCCCTCACCATAGAGAGGAGGGTATATATCATTTGCTACGAGTCAAAAGTGTAACACATCGAAGGAGTGGTCTAAGACCCTAAGTATGTTCGGCGGATATCCGTTTTTGGTCATTTTAAGTCGAATGAGCAATGTCCGTCCGTCCGTCTGTCTGTCTGTGTATCTGTCTGCTGGCTGGTGCGCACGATAACATCAAAAGGAGTAACCGATTGACTTTAAATTTGGTATGTGGTAATATTTTCTTCTGTCTCCGGCTAAGTTCGAAGATGGACCATATTGGTCCACTCCTTCTAGTACCTCCCCCACAAATGGTTGGGGAAATATTGATTCCTTAATACATTCTGTACTACTTATTTGAATCTTCTGAAATTACACACATATTATTAGTTTGTTAGTCGCTAACACTTCAAGAAAAATGGAAAAAAATCTATATTAAAAGTGTAGAAATAGATGGTTTTTTGAGTGATGTATTTGACAAAATATTCCCCCAGAATAACTTTATGGCAACTCAATATTTATATACCGTACACCACACTGTGGTAGAGGGTATTATAACTTTGTGCATTTGTTTGTAACATCCATCGATTGACTTAGAATCACTTTCTGAGTCGATTTAGTTATGTCCGTCCGTCTGTCTGTGCATGTATTCCTGCAATCAATGTACAGGTGGCAATTATGGACGATCCCTATTAAATTCGGTTAAAATCGTTTCCTATATACAGGGTTTTCCAATAAGAGTGATATGATTTCTTTGAAAAAAAAACACAATTATTGTTAAGGAATTTCACACAATTATTGTTAAGGTTTATTTCGAAAGACCAATGACTTCAAATAACCCCACAAGAAATAGTCTAATTGTGTTAAATCACAACTTCTTGGAGGCCATTCAATATCAAAATTTCTTGAAATAATCGATTCTCCAAACTTTTCTCGCAACAATTCAATTGTTTCATTTGCTGTGTGGCACGTAGCCACAATCGTTCAATGGCAAAAAGATTGCGCCTAACGAGAGCTAAAATATTGCTCATGGGTGTCAAGGTCGTAGGTAGACAGGAAAATTGAAAATTTGGAATTAAAAAAAAATGGACTTAGCATAATTTTCAAATGTGAACGGAAAGTTTATTTTTGCTCTAGCTACTTAAAGGTACGTCGGATCGGGAATCGGTCAATGGCAAAAAGATCGTAGGCCGACTGGAAAGTGTTTTTTGTGGATTTAAAAAAAATTGATTTAGCGCACAAAAAGTGGCAATTGGAGAACGATTATTTTGATAATAAAACTGAATAATATGTAAACGTGGTTCCTGTGTATATCTATTCATGATGAAATTTTAAGCACTACTGAATAGGTACAATGAAAAACCAGGTCTAAAGACCAAATTCGGACGAAACATATATATGGGAGCTATAGCTAAATCTTAACCGATTTTCTTCAAATTCGGTAGTGTTGGTTCATGGATCAAGAAACTCTACCATTCTAAATGTCAAAACGATTGGATGTAAAATACAGCTTCTATAGAACAAAAGGGCCAAATCGGACGAAACATATATATGGGAGCTATATCTAAATCTAAACCGATTTCAACCAAATTCAATAGGGATCTTTACAGCTGCGAAATTCTCTAAACTGCAAAATTTCAGAACGATCGGAGTGAAATTGTACCTGTAGTCGACGAACAACTTTACATGGACAGACGGACGGACGGACAGACATGGTTAAATCGACTCAGCTAGTGATTCTGAGTCGATCGGTATACTTTAAGGTCTATCTGTGTTATTTTCAGGTGTTACAAACATCTGCCGTGAAACAAACTTATAATACCCTGTACCACAGAGTGGTGTAGGGTATAACAAATGACAGATCATGAAATATTACAAATGGACGAAACGTCACTTCCAGATCATTTCATCCCTATTGAGAAAACCCGTTATATGTACCTCCGATTTGCAATATATGCACTGTATTAGCAACATTTTTCGGGGAAAATCGATTCATATTTAGATAGAGCCCCCATAGGTATGTTCCTCCCGATTTGGTATCAATGGATTATAGAAGTTGTACTTCCAATCATTACACAATTTGGCGAACAGAAGTTTCTTAATTTAGGAGCGAATACTGCTTACATTGGGGATAATCGGTTCAAATATATATGTTCCTGGCTATTTAGTATTTAAGCGCTATTTGGATCTAAGCACTACAAGCTTTCTTAAACCGCTGCTTGAGGAAAATCATACGTGTATTTTGGCCCAACCACGAAGCAAGAACCTATTATTCAGGATATCCGACGCCGCAAGTGGAAATGGATTGGTCATACCCTCAGAAAGCCGCAAGACGATATTGCACGCACAGCCCTCGATTGGAATCCACAGGGAAGCCGCAGAAGAGGAAGACCTGCAAATACGTGGAGACGCCTTGTAGACGCAGAAGGCACAGAGAAAGGGTACACATTAGGCCGGGTCGATTTATGGGGAGGCAAAAAAAGTCGCCATTGCTCAGTGAAAATCGTATTATAGGGATCAAAATAAGAAACTTTGCCGAAGGAACCATAACTCTAAAACCAATTCTGATGTCCCGCAATTTGGGTCGAACTTTTGGGTAGGGGCAAATTTTGAAAAATCCCGCTTTGACCCATTTAGAGTGCTCCAATCGAGTCCAAATGTATGACCGACTCCCACTAACTTTGGAGGCCCGACCCACCCATGCCAGTGGCACACACCCTGGAACCCCCTGGGGTTTCCATACATTTGGACTCGATTGGAGCACTTTAAATGGGTCAAAGTGGAATTTTTTCCGGGACATCAGAATTCGTTTTAGAGGTATGGTTCCTTCAGAAAGGTTTCTTATTTTGATCCCTAGAATACGATTTTCACTGAGCAATGGGCGATTTTTAAATCGACCCGCCCTAGTACACATGGAATGAAATTAAAAACCTAGCCTTAGATAAAATGAAGTGGAATGATTTTGTTACGGCCCCATGCTCCCCTTAGGAACTATGGGAAAATTTATATATAACAAGTAAGAAAGTTTCAGTCGGGTAAACCGACTAAGGTATACCCTCACTTTGTGTGTAATGTAATATTGAATATTACACAAATTATTCTGTAAATTTTTTGGGTTTAAGAAATACACCTATATTTCGCTGAACAGTAGATACTTTAAATACATTGCACTGTGCCGAATTGTAACCGTTTATATGGACTGGTATATTAACGTTGAGATATTAAATTGTGGTATAATTTGGCCATTTTGTGTGGGAGGTACAAAAAGGGGCGTGGTGATAACGCTCATTTTTCACTGGACTATAGGCATTATAAAAGCATTACACTGTACAAAATTTCAAGTAATTGTATACACTGATATTAATGTTATAAACTGTTAACTTTTGGTGCAAAATGGTACCTTTGTGAGAGAGGTACCAAAAGGGGCGTGACAATAACGCCCATTTTTAAATGGACTGTAGGCACTATAAAAACATTACGCTGTACTAAATTTCAAGTATTTTTATACACTGGTATTAATGTTATAAGCAGTTAACTTTTGGTGCAAAATGGTGCTTTTGTGTGGGAGGTACCAAAAGGGGCGCGGCAATAACGCCCATTTTTCACTGGACTGTAGGCACTATAAAAGTATTACACTGTACAAAATTTCAAGTATTTCTAAACACTGGTATTAATGTTATAAGCTTTTAACTTTTAGTGCAAAATGGTGCATTTGTGTGGGAGGTACAAAAAGGGGAGAGGCAATTTCGCCCATTTTCCTCGAGTTGATAGCGACTAACAAACTAATACTATGTGTGGAATTTCATAAGATTCGAATACGTATAATAGCAGTTATTAAAGAACCAATATTTCACAACATTTTAACCCTTTGTGGGGGAGGTACCAGAAGGAGTGGACCAATATGGCCCATCTTCGAACTTAGCCGGAGATAGAAAAAAATATTACCACATACGAAATTTGAAGTCAATCGGTTACTCCTTTCGAGAGTTATCGTGCGCACCAGCCAGCAGACAGACAGACAGACAGACAGACAGACAGACGGACGGACATTGCTCATTCGACTTAAAATGACCCAAAACGGATTTCCGCCGAACATACTTGGGGTCTTAGGTCACTCCTTCGATGTGTTACACTTTTTTCCGTAGCAAATGATATATACCCTCGTCACACTAAAGTGAGGGTATAATTAAGGAACGAATACTGCTTAAATTGGGGATAATTGGTTCAAATATATATGTTCCTGGCTATTTAGTATTTAAGCGCCATTTGGCTCTAACTAATAAGGTTTTTGATCCAAATTGATGAAAATCTGTTTAGATTATGTATAGTCCCACCTATTTGTTATTATACCCTCACTTTAGTGTGACGAGGGTATATATCATTTGCTACGGAAAAAAGTGTAACACGTCGAAGGAGTGACCTAAGACCCCAAGTATGTTCGGAGGAAATCCGTTTTGGGTAATTTTAAGTCGAATGAGCAATGTCCGTCCGTCTGTCTGTCTGTCTGTCTGTCTGTCTGTCTGTCTGTCTGTCTGTCTGTCTGCTGGCTGGTGCGCACGATAACTCTCGAAAGGAGTAACCGATTGACCTCAAATTTGGTATGTGGTAATATTTTTTTCTATCTCCGGCTAAGTTCGAAGATGGGCCATATTGGTCCACTCCTTCTAGTACCTCCCACACAAAGGGTTAAAATGTGGTGAAATATTGATTCTTTAATAACTGCTATACTACTTTTTCGAATCTTTTGAAATTCCACACATAGTATTATCTTATTAGTCGTTATCAACTTGAGAAAAATGGGCAAAGTCGCCACGTCCCTTTTGGTACCTCCCACACAAATGCACCATTTTGCACCAAAAGTTAACAGCTTATAACATTTACAACAGTGTATAAAAATACTTGAAATTTTGTACAGTATTATGCTTTTATATTGCCTACAGTCCAGGGAAAAATGGGCGTTGTTGTCACGCCCCTTTTGGTACCTCCCACACAAAGGTACCTTTTTGCACCAAAAGTTAACAGCTTATAACATCAAAACCAGTGTATAAAAATACTTGAAATTTTGTACAGTGTAATGTTTTTATAGTGTCTATAGCCCTGTGAAAAATGGGAGTTATTGCCACGCCCCCTTTGTACCTCCCACACTAAATTGCCAAATCATACCACAATTTAATATCTCGTAACGTTTATACCAGTGCACATAAACGCTTATAATTCGGCGCAGTGCAATGAATTTAAAGTATCTACTGTTCAGCGAAAAATAGGTGTATTTGTTAAACCCCTTATGGTAGCTCCCACACAAATTTACAGAATAATTCGTGTAATATTCAATATTACATTACTCACAAAGTGAGGGTATGCCTTAGTCGGTTTACCCGACTGAAACTTTCTTACTTGTTTCCGATTCTTGTTCTATGAAAGTACACTGCGCATTTTAAGGTTTTCGTTTCATGAAATTTTCCATCAACAGTTCACACGTTTGCGTCTGTATGTCCTCATCGATAACTTCACGAATTTCATCCTTGAGGTCTTGAATCGATTGTGGGTCTTGAAATAAGTTGCAATGAAATAAACATCCAATGATTTGCGTTAAAAACTCGTTTTTTAAAAATACAAATTACCTACTATTCACTAAAATTTAGGCGTATTTATTAATTCCTTTTTGGGACCGCCCTCTGAATCGCACTGTATACTACTACAGACAGTTTACTCTACTGACATTTTGTTTTAATTTAATACAATTTTGACATTTATCCTTTACTAATGTGATGTGAAATATCTGACTTCATTCTTTAATCTCCGAAATCAGTCGGTTCACTTACGTCCAAAAATGCATATACACATATACACATATAGTAAATTGCACTTATTAATACTAATAATAGGTGTGAAATATTTTTGCCGGTATATACATTTTTTTCGCAACACGCGCTTTATTTCTTTTCATGATGTCATATCGAGAAACCGGTGTAATTCACCAATTTTTTTGTTGCGGTTTGATTCAAAATCGATTTCATTCATCAATTAAAAGATCATAGCTCAGATTGGTGGAAGAAAATAAAAAAACTCATTACACAAAAAAATATGATAATCAAAATTGTACACTTAATTAAGAGCTTTTGTCATTACACTTCGTCAATGTAATGCAATGAGCAATAATGAATTCATTGAAAAATAATAACGTTTTAATAAGAATTTCACAATGTAATCTGAGAAAATAATAGCAAATACACAATGTTATAGCACAATATGTAACTATTGCAGCTCTAGGTGGCAAAACAATACCATAGTCAGCAAAAAAAAAAAATAAATTGAATTAAAAATAATACGAACAAATTCTTGAGAATTTATGATTACATTCAGTATTAATTGGAGGAAATTCCTTTAATTAGAGAACACACGCTTGGCATGACTATCTATATCTATGTCTATGACGGTGACTATAATCGTCTAATCATTGAGAGTAAACTAGATTTTTTGTGGAAAGATAAGACAAGCCAAGTCAAGGTAGAGTTAACCCTTTCAGGGTTCGATTACAAGGGCTATATGCAGCTGATAATTGAGTCAGTGGAAAAACAAATTGCTGTAATGAGAACAATTAATTAAAACGTGGTATTACATAAAGCCGTCTTTGGTATTATTCACACGGCAATCTGTGGATGAAGTTAAGTTTTTAAATATTTTTTTTTAATAAATTTTTGTTAAATACTTAGACAATTTAATGTTAAAGGGGAAATTACAAGAGACACCAAGGACATAATTCCAATATCATGGAATTGGTTTTAATAAATATTTGTTAAATACCTAGACAATTTAATTTTTAAGGTGAAATTATAATAGACACTAGGGGATAAATCCAATATCATGAAATGGCAAATATTTATAGGAATTTGCTTTTTATTTCCGGCTGCAAAGCTTTATGATTCTAGCCGGAATATTTCCCAGGAAAAACAAATTGCTGCATTGAGAACAATTAATTGAAACGTGGTAGTACATAAAGCCGTTTTTGGGTATTATTCACACGGCAATCTGTGGAGGAATTTTTAAATAATTGTTTTTATTAAATAATTTTTAAATACCAAGACTATTTAATTTTTAAGGGGAAATTACAATAGACAAGGGGGCTTAATTCCAATATAATGAAATTGTTTTTAATAAATATTTTTTAAATAAAGGGTGGTTAAATTATAAGTGCCGATGTTGATTTTGATTAAAACACAAATTATTTAGGAAATTACTGTCATTTATTTTTATTATGATAATACTGGTATGGTTCAATTATGTATGGAACAAAATATCGGCCAAATGGCCGACGCGATTTCGGCGGCACACCTCCATCCCATGGTCCAAATTTTCGATGACGCTGAGGCATAATTGAGGTTCTATGCCGTTAATGTGCCGAATTATTTCATTCTTTAGCTCATGAATTGTTGCTTTCAAATAACCCCAAAGAAAGAAGTCCAACGGTGTCAAATCACATTATCATGGCGGCCAATTGACATCGCCACGACGTGAGATAACACGGCCAATGAATTTGTTGCACAAAAGAGCCATTGTTTCTTTAGCTGAGTGGCAAGTGGCACCGTCCTGTTGAAACCACAAATTGTCCACATCCATATCTTCCAATTCGGGCCATAAAAAGTTCGTTATCATCTCACGATAGCGAACACCATTCACAGTGACTGCCTGACCGGCCTCATTTCGAAGAAGTATGGCCCGATGACGTCGCAAGCCCATAAGCCGCACCAAACGAACTGAGCGAACATGCACAGGTGTTTTCATATCTCCTACAGACCCGGTTTGCTGAAATTTGGGCACAATTCTCCCGATTGTGGACACATTTGGTCGATTACACATATAGTAAAATGTTATGGCCAACATTTTTGTAGAACATTTCATCCCCGCCCTCACCATTTTAAGGGATGTTTTTTACGATTTGTTAAAATGGGGCCACAAATTACAGTTATGTGGGGGAGCTAGAGGGTTAATATGTTCCACAAAAATATTGGCCTTAATATTTTCTATAAAGTTGCTGAACATACCCTATACCAAAAAATATATTTTTGTTACATAACGGTGAAATACTTAAATTTTTGGGGTACAATGTGGGTTTTTGAGCTATTTAGGGTACCTAGACACGTTCAGATTGTATTGATATGTTCACAAGAGTTGTTCAGATTTACGTTGGCTACAATTTTGTCAAACATTGCTAGCAAAATATTAAGAGCCCCTGAAAGTTATGCTGAAAAAAGTGAAAAAAAAATATTTTTTTCCTGTACTTTTTCAAAAAAAAAGTACCGGGAAAAAAATTGTTTTTGAAAAAAATGTTAAGAAACTTTGTTCAGCATATTCTTAACTACATTATTGTCAAATATAGTTAAGCGGTATCACCAAGTCTGAATTAGTTGTTGGTCAAAAGCTGATGACACCATTTTCGAAGGGCCCACTGATTTTCAGAAACTTTGCAGACCCATAAAAAAATTGGTCACCAATTTCGCCAAACCGAGTAAAGGGTTATACTACCCTTGGATAGTAAAATCGAACCTATACTGTCATGCCTGTGTATTTTTATGCCCTTTATGCCGTCTGTCCGTCTGTCTGTCCGTCTGTCCGTCTGTCTGTCCGTCTGTCCATGTATTCTTGTAATCAAAGTGCAGGTCGTATTTATGGTCCGATTGTGATGAAATTTAGCATAGTGCTCTTTTTTGGCCAAAGGACGATCCCTATTGAAATTGTTTAAAATCGGTTCAGATTTGCATATAGTCCCCATATATATATTTCACCCGATTTGACATGTAAGCGCTGTAAAAACCACATTTTACATCCGATCTTTATGAAATTCGGCAGAGAGAGTTTTATTCTTACGTCAATGAACACTACCAAATTCGGAGAAAATCCGTTCAGATTTAGATATAGCCCCCATATATATGTTTCACCCGATTTGACATGTAAGCGCTGTAGGAACTGTATTTTAAACCAGATCAGTACGAAATTTGGCAGAGAGAGTTTTCTTATTACATGAATAAACACTGCCAAATTCGGGGAAAATCGGTTCAGATTTAGATATAGTCCCCATATATATGTTTCACCCGATTTGACATGTAAGCTCTGTAGAAACCGTACGAAATTCGGCAGAGAATGTTCTCTTATTACATGAATAAACACTGCCAAATTCGGGGAAAATCGGTACAGATTTAGATATAGCCCCCATATATATGTTTCACCCGATTTAACATTTAAGCGCTGTAGAAATCGTGGTTTATATCCGATCAGTACGAAATTTAACAGAGAGAGTTTTCTTATTACATGTATGAACACTGCCAAATTCGGGGAAAATCGGTTCAGATTTAAACATAGTCCCACTATATTTATTACACCCGATTTGACATGTCAGCGCTGTAGAAACCGTGTTTTATATCCGATCAGTACGAAAATCGGCAGAGAGTTTGCTTATTACATGTATGAACACTGCCAAATTCTTATCGCAATGTCCATTTTCGCATTGGTAGGTAGGTGTAGGGTATTATATAGTCGGCCCCGCCCGACTTTCTGTCTTTCCTTACTGGTTTCACTGTTGCACAGTGTTATCAAAATAATCTTTCTCCAGTTGCAACTTACGTGCGCTTTTGCCATTTTATGGTTGTAATAATTGTCCAAGTGTGCTCGCTATTCGTCGAATTGTTGAAAATTTTGAGCTTACATTTTCTTTACATAATGTTCAAGTGCAAATAAGACAAAGAACCGCTCGTAGTTATGCAAATATTGCTGTCGTTCGGGCAAGTGTTGCTGAAGACCACAATTTGTCGATTCCAAAACGTTCTCAGCAACTGTGACTGTCTCAAACCAGAACCTGTCGGATTTTGAGAAAGGATTTGGGTTGGAAATTGGAAGAAGTTGATCTTGACAACATTTGGTTCCAACAAGAAGGGGCTACGTGCTACACAGCAAATGAAAAAATTGAATTGTTGCGAGAAAAGTTTGAAGATTCGATTATTTCAAGAAATTGTTATATTGAATGGCCTCCAAGAAATTGTATTTTAACACCTTTAGACTATTTCTTTTGGGGGGTTATTTGAAGTCATTGGTCTTTCGAAATAAACCAGACTGTTTTCCAGCTTTACAAATCAATATTGAACGTGCCATTCATGACATACGACTTGATTTAGTTGAAAAAGTGCTCAAAAATTGGATTAATCGAATTCGTTCCTGCAGAAGAAGTCGTGGAGGCCATTTGAATGACATTTTAATTAGAACTTAATTGTATCGATTGTACTTCACATTCACATTAAATAAAAAACTTTTGAATTTCCTTAACAATAAGAGTGTTTTTTTCAAAGAAATCGTATCACTCTTATTGGAAAGCCCTGTATTACAACGATCTTTATTTATTATATGTAGCTCCTAGAAGAAACCAATATTTCCAAAACCTTATTTTTCTGAAATTTGAAAATGTTGTTTGACTGGAATTAAAGAAAAAAACACTTTGGACCACTTTGTACACAGTCGCCATCTCTCGATTCTAACATCTCTAAAAATGGTCCATATTTTGGTAAGCTAAGTTCCCACATGAAGGTATCTTCCATTTCACCTATTTGACTGTTTAAAAACTACACTTTCAAAAATATTTTAGGCTTAAATGTAGGATTTTTTTTGCCCGAAGCAATTTCTTTTGATGTAAAGATCCCGTATAAAATTCCCTTCCGATTAATCTTGTCCCAATATTGGTCGTTCTTTAAATTTTCCAGTTTTTTCTTTCCTTATTTTAACTAAATATTACATTTCCACAATCTATGAATATCTAAAACAATGTTCAGAACACTTCATATTTAACTCCGTTTATTCGCTAAACAAAAGACTTAAGTGACAAACACCGTTGTCCGGTTCCTTCGCAGAGAATTAATTTTTCTATCGCCTCTATTTAAGATAATAAATCACTAAAGATACAAATAAAGCAATCTTAGTGTTGTGTTTTTTTCCATCATAACCTACAATCATGTGTTGGCCTTATTTGGTGTTAACAGAAACAGATATAACTCAAATCACAAACACAAGAAGACGAAAAAAAACAAACCAAACAATGGCAGCGGTGTTACAAATTCCTGCATTAATTTCAAATCAATTTTCTTCACAGCTTAACGCTTATCGTTGTTATACTAAAATGACTACAATATTTAAATAAACCCAAAAAAAAAAAATAACACGAATTAAAATAATAACCAAACAACTGACAAGATCACAAGACAATAACTTAACAACAAAAAATCGAGAAAAAACTCAAAAAACAGCAGCAGAGACAGCAGCAGTTCAAGAGCTCAGCTATTGTTTTGAAAATCCTATTTTTTTTTCAAAAATGAACTCAACAAATCTTCTCATCCCCTCCCCACCATTTGAGTATTAAACCAAATCCAATCGATGCCTTTTCGTAACAAAAAAGAGGGAGATCCAAAATTTAACCCAAGAAAGAAATTTTGCTTTTGTACTGGGCATAAAAGAAACCTGCTATAAAAGAGATTTATAGTATCAAATGAAACCATTTATCATTCTTAATTAAAAAAAATAAAGATGTAAAACTGAAAATCGAAAATAGATTTCCAACACTAAAAAAACAAACAACAACAGCTACACAATTTTTGTGGAACAAATAAATGTAACGTTGCTGTTTTTTTTTCTTTGGTCAAAATTAGGCAATTTGGTCGCATAGGCAGACAGACCGACGGACGGACAAATTATAGAAACAAACTCCCTAGCGACAACCACTTGTTAAAGCCATTGTTTTAACCAAAATGTTAGGTGACACTTTGTTACAGATTTTTTGTTAGTGGGGTTGTTGATTCATATCTAACTAAGAAAAGATTTATTGATTTTTAATTTTAATGCATAGATATGTAAAAGATTTCTTAATACATTTTCAGGTGAATTCCCTAACCCGTTACGGGCCAAAAAATGAAATTAGAGAAGAAGAAAAATAGATGTTAGAAAAAAGATATAATTAAGTTCATCACTGCTCTGAAAGTGAAGATATACTTGAGAAAATTAAACATTTACTCTATGAGCCCCCGTAGCTCATTTTATCAACTTATGACTAAAGGCTAATTACGAAATTGCAAAAAATATATAAAAAAAATTTCCAAAATAAAACTAACAATATGCAAAAGTTTTTTGTCGACGGGCTGTGCATAAGATTTTCTGGTGTATGGTGTATATGGTGACATAAACAAGAAAAAAATCTTTCTTTAAAACTCCCAGTTTCTTGGAAGGTACCTCTAGTATTTGGCCCAGATTTTGTGAAGTAAATACTACATAAAGTCGGGAAACATTTTAAATTAAAGAAAATGATGAGGACTACAAAGGTGACTAATGGCAGTTTCAAATGGAAACCGAAGTCTGCTAAATGTTCTTAAAATAATTAGAACAAATTTGTTTTTCTTTCAAATAAAATCGTTTTTGTTGGCAAAAAAAAACATAAAAAATAGAAAAAAAATTTGTTTACAATTGCCTGACAAAGCAAACAATGCCCCTTTGAAGAAAATATATGGGTAAATGTGTAATGGTAGATGAATCAATTTCTTGTTGTTTTGTTCAAAATATCAATAGAATACACGAATATAGACAATTCCAGTTGAAACTTCCAAATTAAAAAAATAATAATAATTTAATATATATGTATATATATATACGACTTCCTTTATATGAGGATATTGAAGGATATTATAATTAAAATATACCCAAAGTATAGAATATTTGAGAAATTGATGTAATTTCTGGGATATGGAGAGCAAATTTCGACATTTAATTACAAAAATCTTGACGGATTAGGGCGTATAGTAAGAAACTCGATCTAATTTTCCAGGAAAAAAATATTGCACGTACATTATACAACTGATGTCAAATACCGAAAGTAATGCAGATTTTTAAAAATATGTCGGAAAAAAAACGAATTTTGGAAAAAAAATGCGGCAAGAAAGTAGCACTACAAATCAACGGTCGAAAACTACCTGAATACTATGGAATCTTTTGATAGTCGAAATCCAGAAAGAATTTATGAACCTATTCGTACCAAAAAGTTTTTTTAATTAACTTGTGTTTTTTAAATTCTGTTACTTTTTTTAAATAAAATTAATTTCTATAGTTAATTCGTGAGAACAGTTTCCTGTCATACTGGAGCCACGAATATCGTATGCCCCACTTTAGGCGCCATTTATGTAATGGTAAATGAATCAATTTCTTGTTGTTTTGTTCAAAATATCAATAGAATACACGAATACAGACAATTCCAGTTGCAACGTGCAAATTAAAAAAATAATAATAATTTAATATATATATATATACGGCTTCCTTTATATGAGGATATTGAAGGATATTATAATTAAAATATACCCACAGTATAGAATATTTGAGAAATTGATGTAAATTCTGGGATATGGAGAGCAAATTTCGACATTTGATTACCTTGCTTATAATATAATTACAAAAATCTTGACGAATTAGGGCGTGTTGTAGGAAACTCGATCTAATTATTAGATTAGATTTTAGATTAGATTTTATTTTGTTTTTTCAAGCATTACAATTCAATTTTACTACATACTGATTTATTTAAAGATAACAAAATCATATAAATTTAGTGACAATAACTTTTAAAGTTGTCTGTCAATAACGGGTTTGTTTTTGTTTAACTGTTAAATAGACATATTTCCAATATTTCTTTTATATTATATTGTACAAGGTTAATATTAAAATTGTTCTCGGATTATATAATTCCTGTATCTTAATGCACTATGAACATAATTATATAATCTTTCCCACCCATCCTCAAAATCTCCATTTAAGATTTTTATTAACCCTCTTTCATCAATATATATACGTCCCAAATACCTCACCCTAAATTCTTGTAATATTGGACATCTGGCTATGAAATGTTGCAAGTTTTCGACTTCTCTCATGTTACAGATCGTGCATTGGTTTCTCCTTTCATTTCCAAACTTATTCCCATTCAATGGTAGAACATCAGCCCTTGTTTTCATTATGATTGATATTTTGTCCAATTTCCAAATATTTGTCATATATTGTATTCCGATATCAGGGTTTAAAAATCGGTAAAATCTTCTTTCACTCGCGATGGCACTTTCTATTTTCTCAATATAGCTTTGGCTTTTAAGATTATCTACCAGTATAGTTGCAGTCACTTTCCAATCTTGCGTTGTTCTAAACATATTCTCAATTGAAGTGTTTGCACGTTCAGACAGAAAATCCATTGCTATGGCCCAGAAGATACGTTTGTTCCATATTTTTATTGAGAGCTTATGTGGCAGCCTTGTATTTTCGTATTTGAATATAGTATTATAGATATAATCCATATGTAGTTTCAGTGTGTAAAAGTGGTTGTCAGGTATATCTGTTTCCAGAGATAATACGTAATTCGGTAGATTTTTTGGTTGCTTTAAAACTTTTTTTAAAAAGAATCTTTGAAGCATATCTACTTCTTCGAACCAGCCGTACCCCCAAACTTGCGCTGCATATGACTGTGTGGTTCTACACACACTTTGAAAAATCTTTCATTTAGCAATAAGCGATACTTGAGGTTTATTAATTAAGCTTTGCCAAGTTGCGTTTATGCAGACTTTGGCTCGTTTGTTTCGATATTCAACATGCTTTGTAAATATCATTGTTGGCGTTAGTAAGACTCCGAGGTAGCAATATTCGTTCACTATCTCAATTTCCTGGTTGAGATATTTCCATTTGTCGTTTGAAGACAATCGCCCTCCGTTTCGAAATACCATTATCTTGGATTTCTCCAAATTGACCACCATGTTCCAATGTTTACAATAGTTTTCTAATTCCAATATCATTTTTTGCAATACTTCTCTTTCATCAGCCAAAATGACGATATCATCAGCGTATAGTAAGACTCGAATATTTATTTCTTCTACCATGAGACCTCCTTCCAACCAGTCATGAATATCGTTTAAATACATTGTGAACAACAACGGTGATAACAAACATCCTTGTCGCACTCCTGTGTATGTATTAAAATGTTGTGATATTTCATCTCCTGTCCATACCACAGATTTAGTACTTTGGTATAAATTTTGTATCATGTTAACCATTTTGGTTGACATTCCCATCTCGTGAAGTTTATAGATTAAAAGTTGTCTGGGGACCATATCAAACGCGGCTGAGAAATCAACAAAGAATGCGTAAACTTTCTTTTTTTCCGCCAACTTGTAATGGACGATTGAAGCCAGGCTGTAAATGTTGTCTACTGTTGAATATCCTGATCTAAAGCCTGCTTGGAATTCGTTTAATATTTTGTTGTCATCTATCCACTTTTTTAATCTGTTATTTAAAACTCCCATCAAGACTTTGGCTATCGTATTCATAAAGGAGATTCCTCTATAATTGCTTGCTATGTTTACATCACCCTTTTTGTAGATGGGGAATATTACCGACTCTTCCATGATACTATCTAGCTGGCCTGTTTTATATATGCAGTTATACTGGTGCGCCAATTCTGCAAGAAATTCATATGATGCATGTTTCAAGAACTCATATGGTACTCTATCCATTCCTGGAGCTTTATTTTCCTTAGTTTTGTGTAAGATTTCTTGAATTTCGTATACCTCAATATCTCTGTCCATTTCAATATTGGTTCTATAGCATACGGCATATTCAATGTGATTTGCAAACTGAGGTTTGTTTAAAAGCATATTGAAATGTATTTTAAAATCCTGTGCAGATATGTTTGCACCGATCTTTATTTTTTGTCCTCTTATTTGTTTTGCAATTCTCCACCATTGCTTTGCATCTGATGTTCTGCTGATTTTTACTTCCAACTCTCTCACATACTCTTTTTTTCGTTCTCTGCATGTTACCTTATATATCTTTACTGCATTTAAGTATATATCTTTATCACTTTGCGTGCTACTCCTTCTGAATTTGTTAAGGTATTTAAAAGAATTAGCTCTTGTCTTCTCACATTTACTGTTATACCAACAAGATCTGTATGTTTTTTGAGTGTTTCGTCTGCCTGCATTTATTGTCGATTTCTGTATAACGTTTGATAAATCTGTCAGATTGTTTATACCATTACCATTTTTGGCTATAAGGAGGTTTTGATTCAGTCTGTTTTCGTATCTTTCCAACGATTCATTTTTCCATAGTAATTTTGGTAACAAATTTAATGGTTTTGCATTGTTCTGAGTTTGATCTAATTATGAAAAAAATACACTTTCCTTCACAACCCTTTTTTGACATACAAAAATCGTCTATTTACCAAAACATTCACAGTTAAAGGGAAAAAAAATGATTCAATTTGCAATTATACATTACAAAACCGCATAATCTTTAGAGTAAAACCGAAAAGATTAGACGGAAATATTCAATTACAACTTGATATCCTTCAAATACAACTCGATATCCTATCTTTTTTATCCTTATCTTCCAAAAGATAATATGAACTACCAAGTTTCTGAATAATTCGAGCTTTAATAAATATCGGAGCTAACTTGGCATTAAATCCTTTTGTAGCGTCGCTTTGAGCAAAGTTTCGACGATAAACCTCTTGTCCGACCGCAAACGTTACAAGCCTTCACCTTAAGTTGTAGGTCCGAGCATTAGTTTTATAAGATTTCTTTAGATTTTTACGTATATTGTGCGTATAAGTGTGCAGGGAATTCCTGAGAGCGCAACTTATTGGGGAAAGGTTTTGATCCCACTCTCGATGGTCTTGTTTTTAATAACCACGAATAGCAGCGATAATCGAGCGATTAACCCTTTCTGACGCATTGCTTTGCGGTGAGTACAATGCAGTGTACATATGGTTCACTTCGTACTTTGTTAGAAAAGAATTAAAATCATTGGCTTTGAATTGGCTACCATTATCACTTATTACTACTTCCGGTACACCGTACAAATGGAAAATTTCAGATTCCAGGAAATGTAATATTGGAGCAGAATTGAATCCTTTAAGTGGGCAAAGCCAATGATATTTGGAAAAATGATCCAGTACAATTAGAACACCAATGTATCCCTTTTTAGTACGTGGAAAAGGTCCCAAGATCAACGTAGAGACGTTGAAATGGACGATTCGACGCGGCCATTTGTCCCATTTCAGGTCGTAAAATAGTATTCGGGGCTTTCGTCGATTTGCACACGTCACAATTCTTGATATATTCTCTAACATCTAGTACTAAGCGAGGCCAATAAAGGTGTCTTCTAATTAACTCCAACGTTTTACCTACACCGCCATGAGCTGCAATAACTGAGTCATGTGCTCGACTTATCACATTGGATCTAAGAGACACTGGTATCCACAATTTCCAGGCAGATTGATCCTCGTCTTCCACACCCGTAGCAAATATCGTTCGAATATAAATGTACCTATCTATAACCTTCACATCAGGGAATTTGTTTTTCTCCTTTAGGAATTTTTCCTTAAGATCTAAATATTCGGGGTCTAGAAAATGTGGTGAATCTAAATCAATCTCAGGGCCTACAACTTCAACTGAATAAACTTCGCCTTCGTGCATCCTACTCAGGGCGTCTGGGACAACATTGTCCTTGCCTTTTCTGTGGCTAATAGAGAATTTATAGCCTTTGAGTTTGAGAGCCCACCTGACAAGCCTTCCCTTAAGGTTGGGTTGCTTCATCTACCATTACAAATGTAGAAATAAAAGAATTTCAACATAAACCGGTATTTATACACCTACTATTGTGATCGAGGGTATATGTACATCCGATGCTGCGGTTCAAAAATAATAACACATATTATGAGTGACCTAAGAGACTCTTGGAATATTAGCGGAAATCATTTTGGGCCATATTAACTCATTTTAGCAATGTCCACCAGCCTGTCCGTTTGTCTGTCTGAATTCTGTACACGATAACTTTCGATTGACTTCAAAAGATGGACTATAGTGGTCTACTACTTCGAGTACCTCCCACACGAAGGGTCAAAATATAGAGAAATATTGATTAGCTCACAACTGATATACTACTTCCCAGAATCTTTTACACAATTCCACCCATAGTATTAGTTTTTTGGTCCGTAACTCCTTGAGAAAGACGGGCGAAGTTATCACGCCCCTTTTGGGACCTCCCATACAAATGGACAATTTTGCACAAACAGCTAACGGCTTATAACTTTGATTCCAGTCCACACAAATACTTGAAACTTTGTATAGTGTAATGTTTTTATAGTACTCATAGTATATTAAACAAGTACAGGCGTTAAATTCGGCCTGGTCGAATCTTATATATCCTCCACCATGGATTGCATACAATTTTATTACTGGAAAAATCTTTGAATATGGAGCAAGTCATGAAACGATCCTTTTTGTTTAAGAAAATTATTAAAAAAAACGAACGCTACAATTTTTAGGCCGCAAACTCTTCACCTGAAAAATGTGGTTTTTATGGCTAAAAATTGCGTTCTCGAGAGCTTCATCTACACGGGGACTACAACAAAATAAAATTTTATTTGTATACATTTTATTGAGATGAATTCTTGCCAAAATAGGATTTAAACTGCAAAGTTTTAGCAAAATTTCTTAGAAAATGTGGTGTTTATGGCTTAAATAAGCCTTTTTTAACAAAATATGAACTGATTTAAAAAAATTTACTGCGATGATTTTTTGTCTTAATTACATACAAACGGCAAAGTTTCAGTGGTATTAGAAAATATGGTATTTATGGCTTAAATACGTATATTTTGGAGCGACCTCTATAGAAAGACTATAGCAAAATATCAGCTGATTTGTAAAATTTTTGCTGTGAAGAATTCTTGTCAAAATAAGGTTCGAACTGCAAATTTTCTGCTGAATTGCTTTAAAAATGTGGTATCTATGGCTCAAAAACAGAATTTTGAAGCGACCTCTATAGGGGAGCTATATCAAAACATTGACCGATATGGCCCATTTGCAATCCCAAACAACCTGCAACTATAAGAAATATTTATACAAAATTTGATCATTCTAGATCCATTATTACGGACTGTAGCGTGATTACAATAGATGGACGGACAGACGGACATGGCTAAATCGTCTTAGAACACATATAATCATAATAATATTAATTAGATCGATAATTTTGATCGTAGAACTCTACAAACTTGCAACCGGACTTGTACCGGTCCTATTTATTATCCGATTTTGCCGAAATTTCGTAAAAGTTATTTTTTTGAACCAAGAAAATAGGTCCATATGTTTCGGGAAAATCGGTTCATAGATAAATGAAGCTCCCACACATATTTTCTTTATTTAAAGTAAAAAAGCACATATTTAAAGTAAAAAAATCGGACATAATCGCCAATAGTCGCAGATAAACTAGGTACTGTTGGATTCACCACTAAGTCACCTCTCTTCTCTATGTCATATCGTAGTGATCCCACGTGATCCAAAAATGTTATATTCCATTTACTGCGGATATTTTTTTGGAAAAACAAAAAAAAAGTGGTATTTTTACTTTGAAATATCTCTTTATTTAAAGACGTTAAAAATACGTTTTATATACAAAAATTTAGATGAATATAATCTTATTATATGTTACAAGTCCGGTCGCATTTCTCCAAGAAACGATAATTCTACAAGCATTTTAGTATATAAATTTTATCATCGCAATTTTATTTGCATTTATTAGTAAAAAAGACAACATTTTAAAGGTCATAACTCGGAATCGCCCAGAGATATTTTGATAAAATTTGAAGGTATTTTCATTTAATGTTATCCACCATAAAACAACATTCCTATGCGCGCATATTTCATCACATTTTCCCCTCGTGTGTCGTGAGCATTTCTAGTCTTCATAATTTCCTTTAATTTAAATGGTATCCCGGCCTTATTGAGCTTATTCCTAAAAAAAAATAGTCCAAATACGAAAGGTAACTTCAACGAAAATTGGAATTTAAGTAAAAAATTCTTAAAAAAAACTTTCCATAAAAAACATTGTTCTGTTTTCATAAAATATTATGCCTCGATCTATACAAAATAACAAATTTTTAGGTCTCGGAAACAAAAAAAAAATAATTTTTTGTTGCATAGTGTAATTCAAACAATTTCCATTATATAGAGTCTTCCAATAGGGATGATATGATTTTGAAGTGACGTTTCGGCCATTTGTAATATGTCATGATCTGTCATTTGTTTTTGTATTCAGTAGTGTTTACAATTTAATCATGGAGAGATATACGCAAGAACGGCGTTTACAAATTATTCAGTTTTATTATCAAAATAATCGTTCTCCAATTGCAACTTTTCGTGCGCTAAGTCCATTTTTTTAAATCCAAAAAAAAGCACTTTCCTGTCGACCAAGGACCTTTCCCGATTCGATGTACCGTTAAGGAGCTAGAGCAAAAATAAACTTTCCGTTCACATTTGAAAATGATGCTAAGTCCACTTTTTTTAAATCCAAAAAACACTTTCCAGTCGAACTACGACGCACAATGGGAAAAAATGGGTAAATACGCGCGCATAGCAGTATTTTTAATCTCACGACTATACCGTTAGAGATAGAGTCCAACGGTTTGGACCATCTTCAAGAGAATTCTTTGGAGAATAATTTGGTGTAGCCAGATTTTTCTTACTGTTACCATTTATCGCACAGTGGGGCTTCAAAATCGACTTTGTGGAATATAGTGTGAAACTCCGAATATCGTGCCAAATTCAGTGATCTTCATTTTAAATTAAAGCTGACAAAATTTAGTTTAAATTATGTTTCAGGTGCTTGATTGTGTGTTGCTGCGTTTTAAATATGCAGACCATTGAAGTTCAAAAATATGTTTGTCAACATTGCGAAAAAAGTCTACAAAACCTGCCATGCTTTTAAAATTGAAACTAAGACAACTTAAATAGGATAAAATTGTGGGCTGCAATATTTTTGAAAGCTGAAATTTTACTATAATGTACTTTACACAATGGTTCGTAGACTGATAATAATTGAAAGTTAAATTAAAAACAAAAAATAATCGGTCCACCCTAATACACACAAACTGCGGAAGCGTATATATTTTATTGTAACTATATTTTTATAGGTTTTGTAGGAAAAGTGAAGTATAAAAATTACTATAATCCTTATAATAATAACAAGATCTCTATTTTTAATCGTACTTGATCGTATTTTCTCGTCCGTTCAGTACCCTTCGTAATTATTATCCGATTTTGCCGAAATTTTACAAACGTTTTTTTTTTAACCAAGAAGATCGGTCCATAGGTTTCGGGAAAATCGGTTCATAGATTGATACAGCTCCCACACATATTTTCTATATTTAATGAAAAAAAGCACATATTTAAAGTACAAAAATCTGCCATAATCGCAAAAGGTCGCAGATAAACTAGGTACCGTTGGATTCATTCCTAAGTCACCTCTCTTCTCTATGTCATATGGTAGTGATCCCACGTGATCCAAAAAAGTTGTATTCCATTTACTGTGGATCATTTTTTTGAAAAACAAAAAAAAACTGTTGTTTTTACTTTGAAATATCTTTTCATTGGAAAGCGTTAAAAATACGTTTTATACACAAAAATTAAGATGAATAGTACCTTATTATATGTTGCAAGTCCTATCGCATTTCACCAATAAACGCGAATTCTACAAGCATTTTAGTATATGCATTTTATCATCGCAATGTTATTTGCATTCATTAGTAAAAAAGACAAACTTTGAATGGTCATAACTCAAAATCGCCTGGAGATATTTTCATAAAATTTGTAGGTATTTTCATTAAATGTTATCCACAATAAAATAACACTCCCAAAAAATTGATTTTTGAAAGATGTTTTCAAAGTCTATGCGCGCATATTTCATCATATTTTCCCATCGTGCGACGTTGAAACCCATTAGCAATATTTTAGCTCTCGTTAAGAGCTATCTTTTTGCCATTGTCCGATTGTGGCTACGTGTCACACAGCAAATGAAACAATTGAATTGTTGCGAGAAAAGTTTGGAGATTCGATTATTTCAAGAAATTGTGATATTGAATGGCCTCATAGAAGTTGTGATTTAACATCATTAGACTATTTCTTGAAGTCATTGGTCTTTCGAAATAAACCAGACTCTCCTCAAGCTTTACAAGTCAATATTTAACGGGCCATTCATGACATACGACTTGATGTAGTGGAAAAAGTGCTCGAAAATTGGGTTCATCGAATTCGTTCCTGCAGAAGAAGTCATGTAGGCCATTTGAATGACGTTTTATTTAGAACTTAATTGTATCGATTGTACTTCACATTAAATAAAAAACTCTTGAATTTCATTTACATAAGTGTTTTTTTTTCAAATAAATCATAACACTCTTATTGGAAAACCCTATACATTTTTACATATTTTGGACAAAATTGTAGTTGCTCTCAATTTCCAAAGAAGTTTCTACATTCCTTTAGAATACTACAGCACAAGTTTTCCTTTCTTCATGTGTGGCACATCACCTTCCTCCATTACTTAAACTGTCATGTTTAACCTATTTCTCTGATTTGTAAAAGATTTTTTAAAATAAATTTCCTAAATAAACTCAGCATCAAAAAAAAAACTAAAAATAAAATGTAATACAAATGTTGAACATCATTAAACCTTTCATCGTTATCTCACCATTGTGTTTAAATCAATTCATTTCGGGAATCCTCTACTTTCGGGACGGAACGGAAAGTAGAGGAAACGGAAAACGAGACTATGCTATACTATATACTCGTACACTGGAGAGAAAAAAAGAGTATAACAAATGTTGCATATTCTCATTGTGTGTGTATGCCTCCATCACCACCACTGCCATCACCAATCAATGATATTTGATTGATCGTTTTGTAGTGTTGTTGAAATGATAAGCATACACTTGAGCCAATTTATAACAATACGAGTAACAAACAAACAACAATACCAACAGCAACAACTATGCGGCAAGGAACACTTCGAAATCATGTAGACAATTTGTTAAGAGCATCGGAGTGGACAAAAACGCAGGAAGACGAGGGCATGACAACAACTCTAAACGAAAAGAGTAGAAATCGGACAGTACAAATGCATTTTACGAGTACCTATCCTCGAAACACATCCTTTTTATACCCTCCATCATAGGATGAGCGGTATATTTATTTTGTCACTCCGTTTATAACACCACTAAATATTGATCTGAGACCCCATAAAGTATATATATATTATTAAACGTCGCAAAATTCTAAGACGATTTAGCCATGTCCGTCCGTCCGTCTGTTGTAATCAAGGTACAATCTATAATACTTGAGTTAGGTGGCTGAAATTTGGTACATATACTTCTTATATCTGCAGGAATTATGCGATTGATAATGGGCAATATCGGTCCATTTTTGGATATAGTCCCCATATATAGCATCTCCACGATTTGTCTTCTTAACGTCATGGAGACAACAAATAACAACTGATCGGGCTGAAAATTGGTAAGTGGGATTTATTTATACCCGGTATCCTTCACACGAACAACGGCAGTCATAGGTCCATGGTTTGATGTAGCCCCCATAAAAAGGTCCCTCTAGATTTGACTTCGTAACGGCACAAAAACCTCAAATTTCAACGAATTGGGCTGCAATTTGGTATAATGAGTTTATTAGTAATCGTAACCATTCACATGCGATACATGGTGGAGGATATATAAGATTCGTCATGGCCGAACTTAACGCTTTTACTTGTTGTTAATGGTAAATTTCGTTGAGAGTTCGGTGCCGATGCCATTACACACCATATCACAGACCCCAAGAGAGCATCATCACTTTGTATTGTGTAGCAACAACAACAACAAACAAGGAATGTCGACGTAATCAAAGGCGGAAATTACTTTAAATTGACAACATTTGTAACAGCTATCCGGCCGACCAGAGAATCAAACGAAGGCAACACAATAAAGCGCTTGTCTCTTCTTTTTTGGACTGTTAATCCATCCCAATGAAAAAGGGCCGGAGCAGTGTTACCAACGGCTTTTCTACAGGAATTACACAAAAAATTACGATTTGTGCGTTGTCTTTGAGTTCCTCAAATCTGAAGGAAGCAGGAGCAAACTGACTGAAATATGTCGTCTGGGGAAAGTCAATTTCGCGATTTCACCCCGATCTTGACATCTAAGCGAAATAGAACAAATAGGTGTATAATATTTGATACAACGACAACCTTTGAAGCAAATTGAGATCCCGTTGAATTTCAAAAGAATCGGTCCAGATTTATATATATCCCCCATATACATATATGCTTCTTCCGATTTGGTCTCGATTTTGCACATAAGCAGTTTCATAAGCCAAGAAAAAACCTTGCAAAATTCAAAGAAATCCGGTTCAGATTTAGATGCAGCAAAATATATAACTATATCCGTTATAAAATATCTTTATACCCTCCACCATTGGATGGGGGGGCGTGTTATATTCATTTTGTCACTCCGTAACACTTCTAAATATTAAACTGAGACCCCATAAAGTATATATTCTTAATCGTCGTAAAATTCGAAGGCGATTTAGCCGTGTCCGTCTGTTGTAGTCACGCTTCTGTCCGTAATAATACCCGGGGCAAAATCGCCTTTTTTGATATGTTTGATCCAAAGAAAATATATTTGGAACACAACTATTTAAATATTATGTGTTTCTGAGCAAATAAATTTTACTTGAAAATCAATAAAATATATTTGCAACTCGTATATTAATATGTTACAACATATAATATTTGCAAACTAATTGTCTCAAATAAAATATGTCTTTGATTACAAATAAAATTATTGTTTAGGAATTTCTCCAAATATATTTTATTTAAAAAAGATTTTCTAAACTTTTGTTGAATTTTTCGAATTTCAGTTTTAATTTTTTTTGGTTTCGAATTGATTCTCCCAATTATGGTACCAAATGCAGCATTATCTTCTGTCTTCTGCCTTATCTTCGGAAAAATAGTTCAAAGTAAACACATATTGGGATGTAAACAAAAATTTGTTTAGAACAACGTCTTCCCAAATATATAATTTTTGTGTGTACCAAATATTATATGTTTAGAGTGTACCCTAAACATATATATGTTTCAAGCCGAATATGTTTGGGACAATATACTACAGAAGCGATTTTTTTTCAGCGTGTAGAGCTAGGTTCATCAAATTTGGTAGAAATGTTTCTTCTTGTTTCTCTAGTTGCAAATGGACCATATCGGTTCCTCCCCTATAGAGGTCGCCCCAGCATGAACTTTACACAAAAAAATTACCATAAACAAACTTTAATATTTTTTCGTGTTTAGGACATATTACACCAGAAAATGTTATGCACATCCCTTCGACAAAAAATATTACACCAGAAAATGTTATGCACATCCCTTCGACAAAAATGTTGTTGCCTATTGTAATTTGTAAAAAAAACAAGGAAAAGCATTAAGTTCGGCCGAATCTTATATTCCCTCCACAATGGATTGGATACTGTGAACATCTTTGGATATGGAGCAAATCATTAAACGATCCTTTTCTTTAAGTAAATTATGAAAAACGAACGCTGCCATTTTTAAGCCGCAAAATCCTTGCATAGCCAAACTCTTCACCTGAAAAATTTGGTATATATGATTAAAAATACCTTTTCTGAGAGCTACATCTACACGAGGACTACAACAGAATACCATTTTATTTGTATACATTTTATTGTGATGAATTCTTGCCAAAATAGAATATAAACTGCAAAGTTTCAGCTAACTTTCTTAGAAAATGTGCTGTTTATGTCTTCAAAAAGCTTTTTTGGGGGGCGACATCTATAGGTGGACTATAACAAAATATGGACTGATTTAAAAAAATTTTACAGCGATGAATTCTTGTCTTAATTAAATACAAACTGCAAAGATTCGGTTAAAATGCTTAGAAAATATGGTATAGAGGTCGCTCATTTTGGAGCGTGACGCTCATACTAGGGTGACTACAACAAAATATGAACCAATTTGTAAAGTTTTTGCTGTAATAAATTCTTGTCCAAATATAATACAAACTGCAAAATTTATGCTAAATTGCTTTAAAAATATGGTATCTATGGCTCAAACCCCGTTTTTTAGGAGCGAACTCTATGCGGGAGCGATATCAAAACTTTAACCGATATGGCCCATTTGTAATCCCAAACAAGCTGCAACTATAGGAAATATTTCTACCAAATTTGATCAACCTACCTCTATTATTACAGACTGTATCATGATTACAACAGACGGACCTACGGATGGACAGACAGGCGGACATGGCTAAATCGTCTTAGAATTTTACGACGATTAAGAACACTCGTATATATACTTTAGGTCAGGTCAATATTTAGAGGTGTTACAAACGGAGCGACAAAATGAATATACCCTCATCCTATGGTGGAGGATATAAAACCAAGTCCCAAAAAAAATGGAAAAAAATTGAAAATTTCTAAATGTTTCCCTTCCAACAAAGCAGCAACTTTTACTGCCTTACTGAATATACCCTACATAACCGGGTATTATGATCATGTGCATTTGTTTGTAACACAGAGAAAATAATGACCCATTGAACGCGTTAGAATCGCTTCCTGAGTCGATCTAGCTCTAGTATTTGATCAACATTTGGGATTTCCTTACGGAAATTTTAAAATCTCCTAAAAAAAATTTATATCTTCTTAAATAAGCATCCCAGAGGGGAGAGCGGAAAATTTTGGGATCACTTTTTATTGTAAAAAATGTTGAATCCTTTAGGAAAATCTCCTCAAAAAAGCGGCTTAGAGGGACATGACGAAATTTTGAGACCGCTAATTTTTTGGTAAAATTTTTATTTATCTCCCTAAATAAGAGTTGTAGAGTGAAAAGAACGAAATTGTAAGATCACATATTTCTTGATCTAAATTTTAGATTTACTTAGGAAAAACTAAACTCAAGGACGAAATTTTGAGATAACTTAATTTTGGCAAAAATTTTCGAAAATTAATTTTTTGGCCAGAATTAGTAAAATTTAAAGTGGCTGTATATCTTTAAATAAGCACCATAGAGGGAAATGAAATTTTGCCTGTCAAAGTACAGGACTAATTACACTGTGCAACAGTAAAAAAATACACGGACCACACCAAAGCCCAAAACTTAACACAAAAACCAAAGAAACGGTAAAATTCTAGTCAAAAATGATCTTCACTGGTATCGGTATTGCTTCGACAACTAGATCTCATTACTAACATTTCTGCCCGAACAAGAATTTAACATTTTTTGTGGTTGTGTTACAAAACAGCTATGTGTGGGAGCAAGACGGTTGGCCTTAATATTTTCTATAAAGTTGCTGAACATACCCTATACCAAAAAATATATTTTTGTTACATTATAGTGAATACTAACATTTTTGGGGTACAATGTGTTTTTTTGAGCTTTTTAGTGTGCCTAGACACGCTCAGATTGTATTGATATGTTCACAAAAGTTGTTCAGATTTACGTTGGCTACAATTTTGCCAAGCATTGTTTTGTAAAAAGTTACTAGTCCATGGAAGTTATGCTGCATAAAGTGAAAAAAATATTTTTTTCTTCAATTTTTCCCAAAAAAAGTACAGGAAAAAAATTTTTTTCGCAAAAAATTTTAAGAAACTTTGTTCAGCATATTCTTAGCTACATTATTGCCAAATATACTTAAGCGGTATCACCAAGTCTGAATCAGTTGTTGGACAAAAGCTGATTACACCTTTTTCGAGGGGCCCACTGATTTTAAGAAACTTTGGAGGCCCATAAAAAAAATTGGTCACCAATTTCGCCAAACCGAGTATTGGATTATAACGGGTGATCCAAGTAGAGATACTTTATTCAATAGCCTTTTTTGGACAGATCACGTGTGAGTCGTGTCATGCTGTCATGTTATTTTTGTTAAGTATTGTTTGGCATTTCATCAGGGAAAGACTTACGCCTGAAAAACGTTTACAAATCGTTCAACTTTATTACGAAAATTCACGTTTTGTGAGGAATGAGTTTCGTGCACTTCGCTCAACTTATGGTCAACATAATCGGCCTACTGAGTGTACTATTCGCAACACCATCACCCATGTTGAGACCCAGCATTCATTATTGGATAATATTCGACCGAATAGACCGCGTCCAGCACGCAGTGAAGAAAATATGGCGGCCGTAGCTGAGAGTGTACACGAAGACCGTGGAGAGTCGATTCGGCGTCGTTCGCAGCAACTCGGACTGACGTATACAAAAAACACATACAGCTAGTGCAAGAACTGAAGCCGCCCGACCTTCCCAAGCGACATCGCTTCGCTCTATGGGCTCTTGAAATGTTCTAAGAAGATCCGACGTTTTCGAGCCAAATGTTGTTCAGCGATGAGGCCCATTTCTGGCTCAATGGGTATGTAAACAAGCAAAATTTCCGCATTTGGGACGAAGAGCAACGTGAAGAGATTCAAGAGCTGCCACTTCATCCAGATAAAACAACGGGTTGGTGTGGTTTGTGGGCCGGTGGAATCATAGGTCCATATTTCTTCAAAAATGATGCCGGTGAGAACGTAACCGTCAATGGCAACCGTTATCGTGCCATGATAACCGACTATTTGATGCCACCAAGATCGTAAGATATCACACCGTTAGACGCGGCCAACATTTGGTAGACATAATCTTCAAAAAATAAATGCCAAAGAAGGTTCTTTCTACTGACAACAAACATTGAATTTTCTGCGTTTTTTTCTTTAAAAATGTAGGGAACCTCGAAATGGATCACGCTATACTACCACTTGATAGCAGAATCGAACCTATACTGTCAAGTCCGAGTATTTTTCAAAAAGTGTTCATTTGTTGCATAGAGTTATAAGCAAAATCTCCAAAAAGAAATTTGGCACATTTGGCATTATTGCTCCAAGCTGGACCCCTACCTAAAATGTGAAAATTGTTGTAGATTTTGATTGGATACACCTCTATAAATAAGCATCATAGAGGGAAAAGAACGAAATGTTGAAATCTTTCCTTTTTTGCTAAATTTTTAGATTACTTTAGGAAAATTTGAATACGGAATATCTAATATGGGAATATCTCCTTAAATAAGCTTTCTTTGCTCAAAATTATTAAATTTGGCTCAACAGAGTTTCCTGATTGATGTATGAACACCACCAAATTTAAGAAAAATCTGTTTAGATTTTCAGCTTCTACCCAGTCAAAAATTTTCCGAAAAAGCAATCGGGTAGGGAATTAAGCAGCTTTGTTCGTACTCATTCCCCACTCGCTGCCCTTGCCGATTCTTTTTATAAAGGGATGAGACTTTCGGAACCAATTCTGAATTACTGAAAAAGGAATGCCTTCTTTTTTCGATTTTTTCACTAGATTAGAAAAGTGAAAAAAAATATTTTTTTTTTCGTTTTTATTTCTCTTTATTTTTCTATTTTTAATTTTATTTGAATAGACTAATTTGTTTTTTATTTCCGTCCGACGAGGATTTGAACCCGGATTACTTACTTCAAATCAGTGAATTTGAATACGATTTTCACTGAGCACTTCACTGAGTGGGGGTCGGTTATACATTTGGACTCGATTGGAGCACTCTAAATGGGACAAAGTGGGATTTTTTCCGGGACATCAGAATTCGATTTAGAGGTATGGTTCCTTCGGCAATGTTTCTTATTTTCATCCCTAGAATACGATTTTCACTGAGCAATGGGCGATTTTTAAATCGACCCGCCCTAATGTACATGTTCCTAATAATTTGGCATTTAAACGCTGTAGTAGATTTATTTATTCTATACAACAAGTAAGAAAGTTCAGTCGGGTAAACCGACTTATGAATCCTCTCACCTTGAGTCCCAAAAAAATATTAGTAAGTTTATTTATTTTTTGTTTTAATAAAATTATTATCAGTTTAAATTGCATTTAATAACTTTAAAGTATGTACTGGTATTAAAGTTGTCTTTGTATGCACTGGCAATCTATATATATAAAAATGAAATGGTGTTCGTTGGTACGCGCTGGACTCGAAAACGGTTGAACAGATTTTGCTGAATGTTTGCATGAGAATATCTTTTGGTATGTGGAAGGTTCATAGCTATATTCGGTTTTGATTGGACAAAGGGGCGTGGCACCGCCCATACAACGTAAAATTTAAAAGTGGAATATCTTAGGTATGTGTGACCTTCGATATGTGTGACCTTCGTACCAGTACACATCATGGAGCCAAATACCAGTATGATAGTGACAGTGGGCGTGGCACCGCCCATACAACCTAAAATTCAAATATGAAATACTTCGAATACTATTGGAGCAAAATTCTCGAAATTGGGTATGTGTGATCTTGGTGCCATTACCCGTCATGTAGCTGAAAACTGGGGTGATAGTGATAGTGGGCGTGGCACCGCCCCCACAACCTAAAATTCAAATATGAAATATTTCGAGTACCATTGCAGTAAAATTCTCGAAATTTAGTATGTATGGCCTCGGTACCAGTACGCGTCACAGGACTAAAACGGGGAAACAGTGAAAGAGGGCGTGGCACCGCCCACACAACCTAAAATTAAAATGTGAAATATTTCGAATACTATTGGAGCAAAATTCTCTAAATTGGGTATGTGTGACCTTGGTGGCAGAACACATCACAGTGCCAAAAACCGGTGTGACAGTGACAGTGGGCGTGGCACCGCCCATACAACTTAAAATTCAAATATGAAATATTTCGAATACTATTGGTGCAAAATTCTCGAAATTGGGTATGTGTGACCTTGGAGCCAAAAACAGGTGTGATTGTGACAGTAGGCGTGGTACCACTCACACTACGTGTAACCAGATCGGGTGCTGGAGAAAGAAACTGGCGTCATAGCAACAGTGGGCGTGGCACCGCCCACATAACCTGAAATGTGAAACATGACATCTGAATATATAATATTTCCTGCACTATTGCAGCTAGCCTGTAAAAATGGGTGTGTAACCTTCGAACTACAACCAAAAACTGACACCGTATTAACAGAGGGTACTCCTACATAACCTGAAATTTAAAAATTCAATATTTCGATCATTATATTAGCCATGGTTTCGAAGTTTTGCTGTCTGGACTTGGTACCAGTAGGTGTGATGGAGCTACAAACAGGAACGATGGAAACAGTTACCATGAAACCCCCATATAAATAAAAAATGTAGTACGCAATATTTGAAAGAGTATTGCGGCGATAGCATTGCAAAAGAGAGTGAAAAGGGCGTGGCGCCGCCCATTCAACCCGAGAAGTGAATTTGAAAAATTTCATTCGACTTATAATGACCCAAAACGGATATCCGCCGAACATACTTAGGGTCTTAGGTCACTCCTTCGATGTGTTACACTTTGGCTCGTAGCAAATGATATATACCCTCCTCTCTAATGTGAGGGGATAAAAAGCAGTGGTTTAGGGTTATATTTTAAAAACGGTCACTTTAAAATTCAGCAAATAGCAATTTTTTAATCCAAGAAAGAAAAATCATTCGGATTTTCAGCTAAGAAAGAAATTAGTTCCTTTTGTGCGTCCACAAATAAACAATTTTCCAAAATTGTAAAAATAGATAGATCTGTAATTTCTTTGGCGCTTTACGAGTGCCACAGTGTGCCTAAATAAATTTTAAATTAAATATCGCTCTGTTAAGGAACTTTCCACTATAGATTATTTTCCTTATGTACACTGTCCAAATCGTAATTTCAAAGATTTTTCTCCAAAATCGTCCTAGTCAAAGCATCCCGCACTGTAACCTTTCGGTCGCAACTTCCATACTAAATTTCTCCGAAGGTGTGCATAAACCGCCGTAGGTTTACTCTAATAAAAATGTCTTACTTTTATTAATTACAAAAATCCCCAAAAATCCCCATGTATATCCTTTCAAATTGGCAACTCTGGCCAAGGAATCAAAGAAATTTCACACTTCGCCGTTTGACTTTATGTTGAACGGGCATGAATGTCAATCATTTTGTGTTGCATGAACTGAACGTCGCGTTTTTTTTATTCCTCATTCGTTTTATTTGAAAGGCGCAAAAAACACCCATTACACACACACACACATGTTCGCACGCACATGTGTATGGCGAAGAGTTTGTGAAACGCACCACAGATGAGTACAGATGGCGAAACTGATTTTTCAACATTTTAACATCAATTATTAAATAAAGATGATGGATCGCTTTGTTTGCCATAAGGCAACAGCAGATCTTTCAATCCTGAGGCCTTCTCAATTGCCATTAAGGCCTATAGAAAATTAGCTCAAAAAATCACAGAACTTTGTTATACTTTCATGTCAGACAATTGGTCGATTGGGCTGTCCTGTCCGTCTGTTGTTACATGGAATTCATTTCTCTGGGAAATTAAATCAATAAAATGTTGTGTATTTTTTTTTTTTTGAGGGGCTTTTTAGTGTCTCATTCAAATTTTGGCACATTTCAGACATGTCAGTTGTTTCATGTTGGCTATTTTGGTTATTCATTTTTTGCTTTTTGTTAAATCATCATAAACTAATTTTTTCGACAACTTATTCGTGATTTGAGGGTTTCTACTTATTGGTAATTTTACCCATTTTATCGGAGGGGTTTCAATTTTTATTTGGTTTCCATATCAGAAAAAAACACTCACTTTCTAAATTATGTTTGTTTTCAATTTCGATTTAAGTTGTTTTGTGTTCGTTCGATCGAACGGTCTGCTCTGTCTACTCGAATGTATAACAGATATCCGACATGTTACTGTCTCGGATGTTGTTGCCTTGTCGTGGAGTGAACAATGAAGTCAGTGGTCTATTGCTCGGTCAGTTGGTTGCCCCGTTCATCTTAATCATGTCCGAGTTATTTGATGCACTACAATGATAATGTATTCCACAAATGAAATGAGCATAGTAAACCTAAATATCTATAGAGATTTTTTTCTTCTGTTTCTCCTTTGGAGGTTTAATTGATTATTGACCATTTGAGCGAAGGGGGCACATTTGTGGTCAGGTAAGTAATGAAATTTCATTTTCATAAATTCCCACGCATGTTTGACCAATGATAGATAGGGTCACAAAAATCCATAAGTCATCGTATAAATCAACTGTTTGCCTGAGTCTGATATATAGGAATGAATGAAAAATGTTAGAAATGAAATTGAGATCAAATCTCATCTAGATACAAGCAAAGCTGCACTCCAAATTAGTATCGATAATAATATATGATTGGTATTTTTTAAATTATTTTTATAAGAAACGGATCTATATAATAGTCAAAACATAAGTTATTGTTTAGGAAATTAAATTAAGATATGATTTAAGTAATATCCAAAACGTTGATATGTTTTTGGTATCTACACTCATATATCATTTAATTCAGAAGGCGTCCACTAAAACACAAACATAGAAAACTTTGTAGTTTTAGTGTAGTTTGGTTTCTTTTCAGAAAAATGCAAAGAAAACAATTTTACATTGAAGAAAGGTAACGGAGAACTGTCTGGGAGTGGGGGTTTTTAAATTCAAACGTAAGCTCTAGATGAAAAGAAGTAATATTTCCAGGTGCAGAATTTTTATAGCTGAAAATTATTTGCTAAATTATTGTTTTATTTTCCCCCACAAAATGTGCAAAGCATGATGCAAGAAATGATGAGAAATCAAAGTATGCTTATGCAACTCGTGTTAAATCAAAAATAAATCCTCTGAGAATTTGTTATTGGAATGCAAACGGCCTGAGCCAACACAGAAATGAGGTAGAAAATTTTCTCCGAAACCGCTGTATAGATATTTTATTAGTCTCTGAGACACATTTTTCAACCAGAAATTGTTTTATGATACGTGGTTATTCCACATACGATACCAAACACCCTAGCGGGAGAGCCTGTGGTGGTACAGCTCTTACACGCTGAAAAAAAATCGCCTCTGTAGTATATTGTCCCAAACATATTCTGCTTGAAACATATATATTTTTAGGGTGCACTCCAAATATATAATATTTGACAGATACAAATATTATATGTTTGGGAAGATGTTGTTCTAAACAAAACTGTGTTTACATCCTAATATGTTTTATTTGGATATGTTATTTCCCAAACAAAGATCTATTTGCGTGAATATATGTATATATTCTTTAATTGTTTAAGTTTTCAGCAATTCAAATGTAATTTTTAGAAATTTTTAATGTTAGTAAAATTCCTTTATAATTGAAAATAATTAGTTGGAATAGTTAGAAAATAAAAATAAGTGGTTTCAAATAGAAAAATAGGCATAATTCGAAAACAAGGAAAAAATTAAAACTAAAATTCGAAAAATTCAGCTAAGTTTTGAAAATCTTTTTTTTAATAAAATATATTTGGAAATATTCATAAACAATAATTTTATTTGTATTTAAACACATATTTTATTTGAGAAAATTAGTTCGCAAATATATTTTATTCTAATATATTAACATATGGGTTCTAAATACATTTTATTGATTTTCAAATAAAATTTATTTGCTCAAAAATATATAATATTTAAAAATTTGTGTTCCCAATATATTTTCTTTCGATTCAAGCATATCAAAAAAGGCGATTTTGCCCCGTGTATTGTCCAAAATAAAATCAAACATTATCCTATGCCCGAATATAGGACTGAGCATATACAAGCAACTTCTATCGCTATCACAGGCACAAATCTGGTGATATCGTCGATATGTTGTCCCCCTAGGCACAATATTAACACAGATCAATTCATGGAGTTCTTCTCCACTCTTGGCACAATGTTTTTGGTAGCAGGTGACTACAATGCCAAGCACACATTTTGGGGCTCTCGCCTCACTACTCCAAAAGGTAGACAACTACTTAAAGCCATAACATCTGCTAAACTAGATGTAGCTTCGAGCGGTCACCCAACATATTGGCCCTCAGATCTGAACAAAACGCCTGACCTTATTGATTTCGCTATAATAAACCAGTAAGGAAAGGCAGAAAGTCGGGCGGGGCCGACTATATAATACCCTACACCTCCCTAACAATGCGATAAGGGTCATTGCCATAATAATTTGGAATAATTGGTAAATGGGTAGAAACATATTATCTAATTCTGAAACGATAATCGCTAAATTAAGCAATATTCGTTCCTAAATTGAGAAACATCTTTCTGGAAAATTTTAATGATCGGAAGTAAAATACAAATTCTATAGCGGTTTGATACCAAATCAGGAGGAACAATCAATATAAATCTGAACCGATCTTCCCTGAATACTCATTCGTGTAAAAAGACCTCCTTCTGTCGAATTTCGTACTGATCGCATATAAAATACAGTCTCTACAGCGCCTACATGTCAAATCGGGGGTAACGTATATATGGGGGCTATATCTTAATCTGAACCGATTTCTTCCAAATTTAACAGTGTTCATTCATATAATAAGAAACCTCTTTCTGCCGAATTTTATACTGATCGGATATAAAATAACATGTTTACCGCGCTTACAAGTCAAATCGGGGGTAACGTATATATGGGGGCTATATCTAAATCTGAACCGATTTTCTCCGAATTTAGCAGTATTCCTTCATGTAATAAGAAACCTCTTTCTGCCGAATTTCATACTGATCGGATATAAAATAACATGTTTACAGCGCCTACAAGTCAAATCGGGGGTAACGTATATATGGGGGCTATATCTAAATCTGAACCGATTTTCTCCGAATTTAGCAGTATTCCTTCATGTAATAAGAAACCTCTTTCTGCCAAATTTTGCACTGATCGGATATAAAATACAGTTTTTACAGCGCTTACATGTCAAATCGGGGGTAACATATATATGGGGGCTATATCTGAATCTGAACCGATTTTCTCCGAATTTAGCAGTATTTCTTTCATGTAATAAGAAACCTCTTTCTGCCAAATTTAGCACTGATCGGATAAAAAATACAGTTTTTACAGCGCTTACATGTCAAATCGGGGGTAACATATATATGGGGGCTATATCTGAATCTGAACCGATTTTCTCCGAATTTAGCAGTATTCCTTCATGTAATAAGAAACCTCTCTTTGCCGAATTTCGCACTGATCGGATATAAAATAACATTTTTACAGCGCTTATATGTCAAATCGGGGGTAATGTATATATGGGGGCTATATCTAAATCTGAACCGATTTCTTCCAAATTTAACAGAGTTCATTCATATAATAAGAAACCTTTTCCTGCCGAATTTCATACTGATCGGATATAAAATAAAGTTTTTACAGCGCTTACATGTCAAATCGGGGTAACATATATATGGGGGCTACATCTAAATCTGAACCGATTTTAACCAAATTCAATAGGGATCGTCCTTGGGCCAAAAAAAAGATATGTGTAAAGTTTCGTCGAGATCGGACCATAATTGCGACCTGTACTTTGATTACAAGAATACATGTACAGACAGACAGACAGACAGACAGACAGACAGACGGACAGACGGACAGACGGACATAGCTACATCGACTCAGAAAGTGATTCTAAGTCGATCGGTATAATAAACGATTTGTCTATTTCTTCTCCTCTTGGGTGTTACAAACAAATGCACAAAGTTATAATACCCTGTACCACAGTGTGGTGTAGGGTATAAAAATATAAGGCGTGAACAATTATCTCTATGTCCATCACTTGATCTATCATCGGATCATTCGCCTACCATGTTGACACTGCTTTACAACAATCATGACAATGGGTGCGACAGTTTGCCCAATAAGTATACCAAATATAAAAAAATACGATGGTGTATCGTTACGTACAACGGATGAAATTGAAGCCGCGGTAAACCTATTCACAGACGTTGTAAACAATGAGAAAAAAACTAAAAAATTGCCAGAAGAGATTGAAATCAGCCCTAAAATCAGCCGAGGAAAGTGATCTAAAAATATATTTGCAATCTCTGGATCCAACCCAGAAAACAGATTAAAGTCTCTGGAAGGCCACAAAAAATATGCGAGGTCCTGTTGCGCATAAATCCCCAATTCGCCTTGAAAATGGGAACTGGGCAAAAAGCACAGAAGAGAAAGTAAATGCATTCGCAAACTACCTCGAGTCCGTTTTTACACAAAACAGTGATACATCTGAAATCTATCCGCCCGTTATAGATATAATTCCTCGCCCACACTATCCGCCCGTGATAAACGACACAATTCCTCACCCAATCTATCCGCCCGTGATAGATGATACAATTTCTCACACAATCTATCCGCCCGGGATAAATGACTCAATTCCTCTCCCAATCTATCAGCCCGTGATAGATGACATAACTTCTCGCCCAATCTATCCGCCCGTGATAGACGATATAACTCCACGCCCAATCTATCCGCCCGTGATAGATGATTTAATTCGTCGCCCAATCTATCAGCCCGTGATAGATGATATAATTCCTGGCCCAATCAAGCTTAGAATAAAGGATGTTGAAAAATCTGTCAAAGAACTAAAAGTAAAGAAATCGCCCGGAGGAGATGGTATAACAGCGAAAATGATTAAAGAACTTCCCTTTTCAGCCTTGAAAATTGTGTTATTTTTATTCAATGCAATTCTCCGTGTAGGTTACTTCCCCCTATCTTGGAAGAGGTCTGAAATCGTGATGATACCGAAACCAGGCAAAGATCCAACTCAAGTCAAATCCTATCGCCCTATAAGCTTACTATCGATACTTTCAAAAATGTTTGAATCCATTCTCATGAAGAAAATCACACCTCATATAATTTCTCACAATATTATACCTGACCATCAATTTGGTTTTAGAAAAAGTCATAATACTATAGAACAGGTACACCGTATCGTAACCTGCATCAAAAGAGCTTTTGAGAATAAAGAATACTGTTCGGCGTTATTCATAGATATTTCCCAAGCATTTGACAAAGTCTGGCACGAAGGACTTTTGTACAAAATATGCGACCTTCTGCCAATCAACACGCATAAACTGTTCAGGAGTTATTCGACTAACCGGTCTTTTCAAGTTAAATCAAATGGCATTTTTTCTAGCCCTAAGAAAATAAATGCCGGTGTCCCACAGGGGAGCATTCTTGGCCCTATACTGTACGTTATTTTTACGGCAGATATGCCCATAACCAACTTTACGCTCAAGTCTACTTTTGCGGACGATACTGCTTTCGTCAGTACTCACAAAAACCCTTCAGTTGCGTCCGATCAACTGCAGTCTCATATCCGAATCCTAGAAGAATGGTTAAAAAAATGGAGAATAATGGTGAATGCCTCAAAGTGTACTCATGTTACTTTTACCCTGCGAAGGGATGCAAGTCCTCCAATTTCTATTTTCAATTCACAGATTCCCCAAAAGGATCATGTAAAATACCTTGGAATCCACTTAGAGCGGCGTTTGACGTGGTCGCGCCACATAGACTCTAAAGTAACTCAAATAAAACTCAAAACTAATCAACTCCAGTGGCTTATCAGCCAAAGATCTGCCCTAGATCCAGATTATAAAGTTCTTTTATACAAAACGGTATTGAAGCCAATTTGGACATATGGTATCCAGCTCTGGAGTACAGCGTGCGCTTCAAATGTATGCAAATTGCAAAGAAGACAATCGAATATTCTTCGTTTAATTACAGGTGCACCATGGTATATAAGAAACGCTAACATCCATAAGAATCTCAACATGCCAACAGTAAAAGAGGAAATTGAAAAATATTGCCGGTGTTACGTGGGTAAACTATTCAATCATTTAAACATTCTGGCTCGAGAACTACTAAATGTTGAAGGTCATGACCGCCTTAGAATGAGAGATACGCTGGACATGATATAAATTAAGACAAATCCTAATCAAAAACAAAAAAATTAAATGAAATTATGAATTCCTAAATGTGAAATGTTAACCTTTTGGTTTAAGTAAAAAATCGTGTAAAGTCTCAATGGTTTATTCGCAATGGCAATAACCCAGAGAATAGTATTTTAGGTTAAACTTTGTCCACTTATTGTTATTTTCATTGTATAATAATTAAAAATTCAATAAAAAAATGTAATGAATTGGAAAAAAAAAAGAAAAGTTGACTGGAAATGACAAAAAACATATACATATCTTACTGATTTTCAGAATTATATAACTTTTTGTTCCAAATAAATTTTCTTTCGATTTAAATATATTTCCAAAAGACGATTTTTCCCCGTGTAGATATGAAGTAAGCGATATTAAATGTCTTAGGCAACAGGTTTGTTGCTTGAGTCTTTTAAAATATTTGTAGATTATATGAAAAGTTTTGCATATAAGGTTCACAAGGTTATTATTGAAACAGACCATAAATCGAATAAGCAGGTTTTAAACTAATTCTAGATTTACTTTTTTCCAACAAGAGGTGTTATTTTGGTACTCAAAGAAAAACAACATCAGCCAAATGGCCACCACGACCGCGCTTACAGGACCATATCCTTTTCATGAAATTTTCCATAACCAAATCGCAAAGTGGCTGCCTATGTCCTCGATAGCCTCACTAATTCTATCTTTGAGGTCTTGAATCGACGCTGGGCTATTGGCGTAGACCTAGTCTTTCACGTGGCCCCAAAGGAAGAAGTCACAAGATTTCGGTGGCCAATTGTGATCACCTCTTCGAGAGATAACACAGTCCAAAAACTTTTCCCGTAACAGAGCAATGGTTTCATTGCTTGTGTGGCACGTAGCGCCGTCTTGTTGAAAGTAAACGTTGTTCGGACCAATACCATCCAACTCCGACCATAAAAAATCATTAATCATCTTTCGATAGCGCAACCATTCACAGTAACTGTTGATCCAACCTCATTTTCGAAAAAGTAAGGCCCAATGACCCCGCCAGACAATAAACCGCACCAAACAGGCACACTTTGAGGATGGAGAGGCTTCTCAACAATAACTCTTGGGTTTTCCGAGCCCCAGATGCGACAATTTTGCTTGTTGACGTAGCCACCGATTTTTCGATGACGTAGCCACCGATTTTTCGATGGAATTCCGGATCATTTTCATGCATTTCAAGGACCCAATCAGCAAAGACATGACGTTGTTGAGATCGGCTGGCTTGAGTTCTTGTGTTAACTGAACTTTATAAGCCTTAAGACCCAAGTCTTTATGCAATATACGGTGTAATGACGTTTGTGGAATGCCCAATTCCAAAGAACGACGAGGAATGGACAAACGTGAGTTTCCTTCAATACTTTGGGCTACAGCAGCTATATTATCAGTTGTTCTTGAGCTACGTGCACGGATTTTATTCTTCACATCACTAACTTGTCCCAACAGCTCAAATTTTTCCACCAATTTCTGTATTGCGGTTTTGCGAACTGTGACTGCAAGATTTTCACCATTTTTGTAGTGAATTTTAATAATTTCAATGCGTTGTTGAATCGTGTATCGTTCCATTTTTATACCCTACACCACACTGTGGTACAGGGTATTATAACTTTGTGCATTTGTTTGTAACACCCAAAAGGAGAAGAAATAGACCCATCGTTTATTATACCGATCGACTTAGAATCACTTTCTGAGTCGATTTAGCTATGTCCGTCTGTCCGTCTGTCTGTCTGTCTGTCTGTCTGTCCGTCTGTGCATGTATTCTTGTAATCAAAGTACAGGTCGCAATTATGGTCCGATCTCTACGAAACTTTACACATATCTTTTTTTTGGCCCAAGGACAATCCCTATTGAATTTGGTTAAAATCGGTTCAGATTTAGATATAGCCCCCATATATATGTTAGCCCCGATTTGACATGTAAGCGCTGTAAAAACTTTATTTTATATCCGATCAGTATGAAATTCGGCAGGAAAAGGTTTCTTATTACATGAATGAACTATGTTAAATTTGGAAGAAATCGGTTCAGATTTAGATATAGCCCCCATATATACATTACCCCCGATTTGACATATAAGCGCTGTAAAAATGTTATTTTATATCCGATCAGTGCGAAATTCGGCAAAGAGAGGTTTCTTATTACATGAAGGAATACTGCTAAATTCGGAGAAAATCGGTTCAGATTCAGATATAGCCCCCATATATATGTTACCCCCGATTTGACATGTATCGCTGTAAAAACTGTATTTTATATCCGATCAGTGCAAAATTTGGTAGAAAGAGGTTTCTTATTACATGAAGGAATACTGCTAAATTCGGAGAAAATCGGTTCAGATTTAGATATAGCCCCCATATATACGTTACCCCCGATTTGACTTGTAAGCGCTGTAAAAATGTTATTTTATATCCGATCAGTATGAAATTCGGCAGAAAGAGGTTTCTTATTATATGAATGAACACTGTTAAATCTGGAAGAAATCGGTTAAGATTTAGATATAGCCCCCATATATACGTTACCCCCGATTTGACATGTAGGCGCTGTAGAGACTGTACTTTATATGCGATCAGTACGAAATTCGACAGAAGGAGGTCTTTTTACATGAATGAGTATTCAGGGAAGATCGGTTCCGATTAATATTGATTGCTCCTCCTGATTTGGTATCAAACCGCTAAAGAAGTTGTATTTTACTTCCGATCATTAAAATTTTCCAGAAAGATGTTTCTCAATTCAGGAACGAATATTGCTTAATTTAGCGATTATCGTTTCGGAATTAGATAATATGTTTCTACCCATTTACCAATTATTCCAAATTATTATGGCAATGACCCTTATCGCATTGTTAGGGAGGTGTAGGGTATTATATAGTCGGCCCCGCCCGACTTTCCGCCTTTCCTTACTGGTTAGTAATGGCGTAGTTTCTACTTGTCAAATGTCAAAGAATAAAAGCTTCACAAGTGACAGCTACCGAAATACCGGGTGATTCAATATAACACCTCTTGTTGGAAAACCCTGTATATAGCTGGACCCGGTCCACTTCGTTGCCCCAGACTTCTGATATGTAGATAGGGACAGTAGGAATCTCGTTAATATATTCGTAGGTACGGACAGTAGGAATAACTTAAAACATTGGCTTATATGGGCGGAACCACGCCTCCTCAATCAAGATCTTATAAAGCCTATGTCACCCTCTAGGCTTATCTGAACATTCCCTGAAAGTTTCATCAAAACCGATCCAGCCGTTTTGGAGTCCATACGTGACGTACACACATCCATATATAAAGGGTTTTTCAACAGGGACGCTACAAAAGTGGACCGACAGGGACAGCAAACGACGCCATATTTTTTGCCGCTCTTTTGACAATGTTTGTCATTTCATGATGGAAAGATATACGAGACAACAACGAGTCGAACTTATTAAAATTTACTACCGAAATTCGGAGTCAGTGGCCTCAACGTTAAGAGCGCGAAAAATAGAAAAATCATCGTCAGCGATGAGGCTCATTTCTGGCTGAATGGCTTCATCAATAAACAAAATATGCGTTATTGGTCAGACAGCAATCCACACGTACTCCATGAGTCATCATTGCATCCCGACAAAATTACGGTTTGGTGCCATTTATGGGCCGGCGGCGTCATTGGGCCGTACTTCTTCCGTGATGATCAAGACCGGCACGTTACTGTGAATGGAAATCGCTACCGTTCAATGATAACCGAATATTTTTGGCCCCAATTGGATGATATGGACTTGGAGGACATGTGGTTCCAACAGGACGGCGCCACAAGCCACACAGCGAATGCCACAATCAATTTATTGGAAACCAAGTTTGGAGAACGTGTTATCTCACGAAATTGTCCAGTCGTGCGATTTGACGCCGTTAGACTATTTCCTGTGGGGCTACGTCAAGTCTATGCCAACAAGCCAGCGACGATTGATGAACTTCGTACGAATATCGAACGTGAAATTGCAGCAGTATCGGCCGATTTATGCTTGAAAATCGTCGAAAATTGGGTTCAGCGTCTGGACTTCCATAATAATGGCATCGAACGTACTTTCACAGGAATAAAGAACTTCATTGATATCCCCGTTTTTGTTTTATTTAAACAAAATTTCGTAGCGCTCTTATTGACGGACCCGATATATATATGTATACATATACATTTTTGAACCAATCACGAATACTTCCACCAAAAACATCTCCATAAAATAAGAGCACCCTCGCTAAGAAATTGTGAAGATATCTCAATTTCAAAATTTGGCTTTTATGGGCGGGGCCACGCCCATTAGTCTGATTTTTGGATCAATCACGTAGACTACCACCAGATACATATGCACAAAATTACAGCACTCTGGATAACAAATTGTGCAATATATCTCAATTTCAAAATTTGGCTTATATGGGCGGGGCCACGCCCTTTGGTCCGATCCCGGCTAAAAAACACTTTCCAGTCGACCTACGACCTTAACACCCATGAGCAATATTTTAGCTCTCGTTAAGAACTATCTTTTTGTCATTGACCGATTCCCTATCCAACGTACCGTTAAGGAGCTAGAGCAAAAATAAATGCTGTCAATTAAAAAAAAAAAAAAAACACTTTCCAGTCGACCTACGATCTTGACTCCCAAGAGCAATATTTTAGCTCTCGTTAAGAGCTATCCTTTTGCCTATGACTGATTGTGCCTACGTGCCACACAGTAAATGAAATAATTGAATTGTTGCGAGAAAAGTTTGGAGATTTGATTATTTCAAGAAATTGTGATATTAAACGGCCTCCAAGATGTTGTGATTTAACACCATTACACTAAATTGGGTTTATCAATTTCGTTCCTGCAGAAGAAGTCGTGGAGGCCATTTGAATTACGTTTTATTTAGAAGTTAATTTCCTTAACAATAAGTGTGTTTTTTTCAAAGAAATCATATCACTCTTAGTGGAAGACCCTATATTTATGAAAAAATACATTTTATTTGAAAATCAAGAAACTTTATGTGGAGCACATACGTTAATATATTACAACAAAATATTTTTGAGACCTGTTTTTTTAAAATAATATATGTGTTTAAATACAAATAAAATTATTAGTTAGGAATTTCGCCAGAAAAATTTTATTTAAGAAAGATATTCAAAACTTTGTTGAATTTTTCGCTTTTCAGTTTTAATTTTTCCTCGATTTCGAATTATATCATACAGTTAAAAATGCAATATGTGGCATTAACTTTTGTTAAAAGAACCAAATTGTAAATATTCTAAGTTATCATTTGTTGTCAATTAATCATTATTCAAGATTATACGATATGCAAAATAAAGGATTTTGAGAACATTAACCATTTCTTAAAAGTGGACTTTGAATTACTGAAAAACTTTAAGCAACCAAAGAAATCTTACACTGAAAAAAAATTGTCATAAAATTAAAGAAATGCTCCAAAGACGTCCTTAGCTTTTAAAATAAGTACATTGTGTACTTAAAATTAAGAATATTTATTTTCAATTAAGTAAATTACTTAATATTAAGAAAATTATGTACATTTTAGGTACAAAATGTACTTATTTTGAAGACTAATGACGTCTTTGGAGCATTTCTTTAATTTTAGTACAATTTTTTTTCAGTGTACTAACATTTAAATTTTCTAATTAAATTGCTGAAAAACTTTAAACTTGGCATACAATCGAGATACGAATATTTTATGAATTTTTGAATGCAAATAAATCTTTGTTTCGGAAATAAATAAAAAGTTTTAGGACGGAAACAAGGATTTGCTTAGAACATCAACTTCCCAAATATATGATATTATATATTTCGAATGAATTCTTAACATATACATGTTTCAAGCTGAATATATTTGGCACGATATACTACAGATGCGATTTTTTCAGCGTGTATGAAAAGAGTATTTTAAGGCAAAACAAAATGAGTTAGAAAGTCCAGTTCTTTGGAAAAAATATTTCAACTAGATTGCTCTAAATTTCATTGTCAGACATAAAATAAGAAGTTTTCCTCTTTAAATTCATCGTAGAAGTGACTAACCTGACTGACTGATTTCTCAAGGACAAATTAATCACTCTTGACGGCATTTTTGTAGGGACAACAAAATGAATTAGATAGTCGAGTTCGTTAGGAAAACTATTTCACCTAGGATGCTCTTAATTTCTTTCCGCTTGAAAGTCATATTTGTAGATTATGTAAAATATCGCATTCTTTTTTTAGTGCCTTCTATTTTTTCTGAAATTTTTTTAAATAAAATGTGATTGTCTAAAACTTTCTCCTTCTGAAAATAATTTGTCTTTCCTAACAGAATTTCTTGCGGTTCTTCTACTTTTAAGTAATAAAATGTAATATCCAAATTAAATGTTAATCAATTTCTTCCTTACATTGTAATTAGAAACTTGATCTCATTGTTAATACATTGCACAGGCGACCCAACGCTACCAACCTCTTTATTGTAATTCATCACAAACAATCTGATACTTATTTTGAGTCGTCCATCTACAAATGCCATAAATAACGTAAATATTTCATGCCCCATAAAAGACTATTAAAAAAATGTAATCTATGCACTTTTAGATACGTCATGCAGTCCTCGTCTTTCCATATTAAATTTGGCTCAAAAGACATCTCAATATTCAATGGACATCTCTATCAAAAAAAAAAAAAACTCAAGTGTCCACAATGTGGATATCATATCTTCAAAATGATTTCAATCTATGATCTTAGTTCAACACTCATTTCGAATTCTTGGCAAGTTTTCAGAAAGAAAAAAGTATCCTATTGACGCGTTTTGTGAAAACATTTCAAAAATGCCCAAATTCAGAGCGTAAGTCGTTTGTCTTTTTTTGTGACAATTTCTGTGAATGGTCAATAGTCATAAACCATTAAATCACCAAATATGTGGCGACAAGTATATCTATGACACCACCATGAGGCAGGCCGGCAGGCCTAAATTCAGAGTTTACTTAACAATGTTACTTAAAGTAAATCAAAATTTTTATTTATTTTTTTATTACTCGTATTATATACCATATTTAAGAAATCTCATCGAACCCTGCCACCACAAGAAAAATTAACTGAAGCTCTCTGAAAAAGGGGGTGATACAAATTTCAATGCTCTAAAGTTTTGGTCAATGTTCGGTCATCAAATTGTCTTTAATATGCTGCACACATTCCACTTATAAAAACCATAATTGGTTCTACCGCTGTTACGCACCTGAATGAGACGATAACGACGACCACAGCGTTGAAAATAAATGGATGACAAGTGGTCAGGAATCAGTTCAAGGGGGGGGGGGGGGGGGAGCGTCTGTGACCAGTGGCTGGCATACGTACGCAAGCATTCAAAAAGTACGCAAACGTTATAATATAGATTGTATCGTTTTGTATGTACAAAAGGCGGACGGACAAAGGAATGAACGTACGTACGTACGTAAGTATGTACATTTATTGTAACCCCCAAAATCCTCTGGCATTCTTCTGCCAAAGCTTGGCTCAGTTGTACTGAAAAACAGTCTATGGCAAAATAATTTATAAGTAATACTTATGGTCAACACCTTTTGTTACGAAAACCAAATCATAATGAAGAGATTTATACCCTCAAATATATGTAAAATAATAATAATTTCAATAAACCCAAAGGTATGAACGTGCGTTCGTTCATACTATATATGTATATATGTATATAGTATATACAGGTAAATCGTGGTTAATGACCCGCATTGATCGCACAATTTGTAAATATGGCAACATGAGCTCATTTCTGAGGAGCTTCCACACAACGCGGCGTTCATGTCCTAAATGGCACGCAACGTACGTATTTAACCCTAAATATGGTCAGCAATTATTGCTGGTAATACACATTCAGAGCGAACACAATACGCCAAACCAAACAAATCAACCAAAAAAAAAAAATAAAAAAACACACACCAAACAAACAATGTGCCACCAAAAAGTCAGACAAGACAAAATTATAATAATAAAGCGTTACATTTTAAACAAAAATAAAAACTTATGAATATCGCCTTTTTTCGTAAAACCGCTAAAACGTGCAGAAACTTATTAATCAATTGTCAATTCGTCTATATGACAATCGATCGTCGCATTCATTTCATTATACTTATAGTCGGTATCGATCAGTCGAATTTGGTCAGGAATTCATATGGAATTGCGTATTTTTCTATGGGTGTGTGTGTGTGGATGTGTCCGCGATTTACTTTTTGGATTAATTTTTTTTTATTCATTAAATATGATAAAACGCGATATGATTGTGTTATAATAATGTCGTTTTCGACATAAATCATATGACATATATGACATTTATTTAATGTAAATTGGTTCATATAAAAGTTTGATATTCACTATGCAATTCCAAAATAAAACCAAGGGAAAATTTAATTAATGTAATCAACTGGTGTATGTAGATTAGACAAATTTTAAAGGTACATATAAATAAACACAATTGCGAAAAAAGGTCAATATCGATGACAGGCTTTTGAACATTTGTATATGCGGATTCGCTTAATCTAGAAAATATTAAACATTAGTTTATAATAATTCTTTTAATTCCATTTTAATTGTTAAACAAAAGACTTAAGCGACAAACCTGCATATTTCAAATAAGATCATTACACCGGTCAACACGATTTTTGGGTCTGACTTCTAAGTGTAAAATTTTGATTTCCTTTTTGTTACTAATGAAGGAAAACCAATTGTTGCCAAAGTTTGTTTTTATGAAAATCAGAGCACAATTTCGAATTCCAAGAGATAGGACTGGATTCCTCGCTACAATTTGTATACCCTACACCACACTGTGGTACAGGGTATTATGAATTTGTGCATTTGTTTGTAACACCCAAAAGGAGAAGAGATAGACCCATTGTATATTATACCGATCGACTTGTAATCACTTTCTGAGTCGATTTAGCTATGTCCGTCTGTCTGTCTGTAGATGTATTATTGTAATCAAAGTACAGGTCGCAATTATGGTCCGATCTCAACGAAACTTTGCACATATCTTTTTTAGGCCCAAGGACGATCCCTATTTGGTTAAAATCGGTTCAGATTTACATATAGGTCCCATATATATGTACCTCCGATTTGGCATATATGCACTGTATAAGCAACATTTTTGAACCGATTTGTACAAAAATTGGCAGAGAGTAGTCTTGTGATACACTTAGATACAATACAAAATTTGGGGGAAATCGGCTCAGATTTAGATATAGCACAACCCCGATTTGACATGTAAGCGCTGTAAAAACTGTATTTTATATCCGATCAGTACGAAATTCGGCAGAAAGAGGTTTCTTATTACATGAAGGAATACTGCCCAATTCGGAGAAAATCGGTTCAGATTTAGATATAGCCCCATATCTATGTTACCCCCGATTTGAAATTCAAGCGCTGTAGAAACTGTATTTTATATCCGATCACATCGAAATTCGGCAGAAAGAGGTTTCTTACTACAGGAAGGAATACTGCCAAATTCGGAGAAAATCGGTTCAGATTTAGATATAGCTCCGATATATGTTAGCCCCGATTTGACATCTAAGCGCTGTAGAGACTGTATTTTATATCCGATCTGTACGGAAATCCACAGGAAGAGGTTTCTATTTTACATGAATGAGTATTTAAGGAAAATCGATTCAAATTTATATATAACCTCCATATATATGTTCCTCCTTATTTGGTTAAAAAGCGCTATAGAAGTTGTACTTTACTTCCGATCATTACAAAATTCTCCAGAAAGATGTTTCTCAATTTAGGAGCGAATATTGCTTAATTTAGCGATTATCGGTTCAGAATTAGATATATCCACATATATATGTCCTTACCCATTTACCAATTACTCCAAATTATTATCGCAATGACCCTTATCGCATTGTTAGGGAGGTGTAGGGTATTATAAAGTCGGCCCCGCCCGACTTTCTGCCTTTCCTTACTGGTTTAAATTATGCATTGATTTTCTGCGGAATGGTCTCATTTTATTCACGACCGATCATACTTTACGATAAAATCATAAAAATATAACAATTGTGTTTTTATGAGGCTTTTATTTAAAAATATTAAAATTTTCTCAAAAAATTGGATTTTTCGCAATATTGTGTAAGATATTGTCAAAACCGCTGAACGGATTTAAAAATTGTATAAGTATTGAAGGAAGATGAAGGCTAATTAATTTAGATTTTTTAAAACTTTCCTGAACCAATTCGGAGAAATGTTTCTCTAGTTATGCCATAATATGTGGTTCGACCTCTTGTTATCCCCTCACCTTAGAGAGCAGAGCTGTGGAGTCGGAGTTGGAGTCTAGGTATCGGAGTCTAGGATTCGGAGTCTGGGAAATTTGCCCGGACTCGGAGTCGGAGTCCGGAGTCGCAAAATTATGGTCGACTCTGACTCCGAGATGTGTTGTGCAAAATTTACCAATTATGTGATAGAACTTTTGCATTCAAAAAATTTTGGGAAAACAAATTGGTAAAAAAAAGAAGTGCCCTTGGTAGCGCCCTTGGTAGCGCCCTTGGTAAAGCATCTCGATGGACTTAAATTTGTGGTGAAACCTTTCGCCATGTTTGTCACTTACGTCGCCAAGATTCTCGGGGAAAAAGTTTAAATGAGAGTGCAAGAAATGAATTTTGAGGACATATTTATACCTGTTGGAATACATAAAGCGAAAAATAATTTGGAAGAATACATACATATGCGTTATATACATAAATGTAAAAAAGTATATTTCTAACCAATTTGTTCATAATTTTTTAACAAATCATTAAAATCATGCGGCCTTTTATTGGATCCAAGGAAATTTGAAACTACAAGCTTAAACGAACTCCATGCTGCAATTTCATCCGACGTCAAGTATGATTCGAAGTTCACATCTTTCATCAGTTTCCTTATTTTAGGCCCATCAAAAACTTCTTCTTCGATTTTTTGAAAAGAAAGACTTTTAAATAAACTTTTTAAATATGAGAGTGAATTGCCATCTTTCCTTAAGGCTTTTACAAAATTTTTAAAGAGCCCCAGCTTAATATGCAGTGGTGGTTAATTGTATGTTTGATTAAGTTCCTCGAACAATCCAGGAATGTCCTTGCAAAAGCATATGTTATCCACAGTTGTATACAATTGTTTGTAAGGTATATCACGGACTCTATACAATATGATATGTTAACATCTGTGGCCAAAATATTGTACTGTTTCATCCCAGATGCAAGTAGTTCTGCCTTATCTTTGGTCAGTTCCAAATCTCTCACTAGATCAATGAGTTAAAACTGAGTTAAAAGCGACGACTTCTGACTCAAACTTGAATCGCTCAGAGTTGAGTACTCAGTTGAACTTTATGATGTTCCCGTAATTAGGCTGTTAGCTATACTTCGACACTTGGGAATTGGTATTGTATCCGAATGTGCAACTGGCAAAGTGACAGATTTTCCTTCCTACTCCAATCTGTTTACTTAGACAAAAATAGCAGTCCGTATCATGAATGAATGGTTGTCTCAAAATCATTGTCATTTTCGTGTTTGTGACACCTAATTGCACCAGAAACTGTTATCCACATCCATTGGACAAAAATTTTGTTGCATAGTGTAATTATACCCTACACCACACTGTATTCCAGGGTATTATGAGTTTGTGCATTTGTTTGTAACACCCAGAAGGAGCGAAGATAGACCTATCGTTTATTATACCGATCGACTGTCCATCCGTCCGTCCGTCCGTCTGTAGACGTTTCGTTGTAATCAAAGTGCAGGTCTTATTTATGGTCCGATTGTGATGACGTTTAGCACAGTGCTCTTTTTCGGCCCAAGGCATACCTATTGAAATTGGTCAAAATTGGTTCAGATTTAGATATAGCCCCCCCTATATGTATATTAGGCCGGGTCGATTTGTGGGGAGGCAAAGAAGTCGCCATTGCTCAGTGAAAATCGTATTCTAGGGATCAAATAAGAAACTTTGCCGAAGGAACCATACCTCTAAAACGAATTCTGATGTCCCGGAATTTGGGTCGAACTTTTGGGTAGGGGCAAATTTTGAAAAATCCCACTTTGACCCATTTAGAGTGCTCCAATCGAGTCCAAATGTATGACCGACCCCCACTAACTTTGGAGATCCGACCCAGCCATGCCAGTGGCACACCCCCTGGAACCCTGGGGGTTCCATACATTTGTACTCGATTGGAGCACCCTAAATGGGTCAAAGTGGGATTTTTTCCGGGACTTCAGAATTCGTTTTAGAGGTATGGTTCCTTCGGCAAAGTTTCTTATTTTGATCCCTAAAATACGATTTTCACTGAGCAATGGGCGATTATTTAATCGACCCGCCCTAATGTATATGTTTCACCCAATTTGACATGTAAGCGCTGTAGAAACTGTATTCGATATCAGATCAGTACGAAATTTTGGCAGAGAGCGATGTCTTATTACATGAATGAACACTGCCAAATTCGGGGAAAATCGGTTCAGATTTAGATATAGTCCCCATATATATATTAAACCCGATTTGACATGTAAGTGATGTAGAAACTGTATTTTATATCCGATCAGTACGAAATTCTCCAGAGAGAACTTTCTTATTACATGAATGAACACTACCAAATTCGGTGAAAATCCTTTCAGATTTAGATATAGCCCCCATAACATATATATGTTTCCCCCGATTTGACATGTAAGCGCTGTAAGAACGGTGTTTCATATTCGATCGGTACGAAATTCGGCAGAGTGAGTTTTCTTATTACTTGTACACCGGGCAAAATTGCTTTTTTTGATATGTTTGAATCGAAAGAAAATATATTTGGAACACACATTTTTAAATATTTTATATTTCTGAGCAAATACATTTATTTTCTCAGAAATATATTTGGAAATCAATAAAATATATATGGAACGCATATATTAATATATTAGAACAAAATGTATTTGCAAACTAAATTTCTTAAATAAAATATGTGTTTAAAATACAAATAAATTTATTGTTTAGGAATTTCACAAAATACATTTTATTTAAATAAGATTTTCAAATCTTGCTGACTTTTTCGTATTTCAGTTTCAATTTTTCCTTGGTTTCGAATTGTACTTCCCAGTTATGATACCAATCATTTCAAATTTCTAAGTTTTTCAAGCCATCATTAGTTATCAATCCTCCAAGTGATATATTTTGATTCAAGATTATTCGATTACATTTATTATTTTACGAACATTAAAAATTTCTAAAAAAATTAACTTTGAATTACTGAAAAATTAGTTAACAAATATTGGTTTCATAAATAATGGCCACAAATCAAAACATATTGGGATGTAACCAAACATTTGTTTAGAACAACATCTTTCCAAATATATATTTTTCTGTGTACCAAATTTTATATGTTGAGGTGCACCCTAACATCTAAATGTTTCAAGCCGAATATGTTTGGGACAATATGCTTCAGAAGCGATCTTTTTTCACCGTGTATGAACACTGCCAAATTCTTATCGCAATGCCCATTTTCCATTGTTAGGGAGGTGTAGGCTATTATATAATCGGCCCCGCCCGACTTTCTGTCTTTCCTTAGTGGTTTTTAAAGTAAAAACATTCCACACTAAATATTAAGGCAATTTAATAAAAATTAATCCGAGTTTCTTAATATTAAGTAAATTGTCTTTAATGTTAGTAGGAAATGTACTACCTTTAAAGCCAACTTATCATTGCCGACGTCTTTAACCTTTTTTTCAGTGTATAATGCTAGCAAAGGTCTACGAAAATATCACAAAGTAAAACGATCCTGCATAAATTAAACAATTACACACTATATGTAAGAAATTACTTATTAAAAGAGGGGACAACAATTCATAATTTCGGGTATTCTTAAAACTTTGATTTGTAATTGAAATTTTGATTTTTTTTTAAATAATCGATAATGATAAATCACATAATTTATGGATTATTCCTTTGCAGTTATGACTAGCTGACAAGTGTGAAGATTCTCGAGAAATGAATTATTAAGGCAATGACGATTTATTCAATACTGTTTGTTTTGTCAAAATTCCTTAGAAAAAAGCATCCATATGAACATATGTTCTTTAACGCCCCTTTAAAAATAGATATTATGGAAAAAATTAGAAAACAAATAAAAATACCCAAAACAACCTGTCTCTCTCGGTTATGGTGGCGAAAAAGATGACATAGTCTATAAAAATAGATTAAATAAATTGATATGTTTTTTTTTTCTTTGAAAAGATTGAGAAACAATGAGCTATTCCTTTTTTTCTGTCAATAACTAACTGAATAGAAGAGAATTAGTTTCTTTAAGCCAAAAGCATTATTAAATGTATTATTATTAGTCGTCTTGAGAGCAGAAGAATTGGTGATTTTTGTTGGTTATAAATTCGTTGTTTTTTTCCAATTTGAAAACAAAAAATTAATTATAATGAAATTAATCAATGTCAATATATGACAAATACTGCTTACACACGAACCAGTTTTACTGTTTGTTTTGGGGGGAGATTTTTTTCCGTTGAACACAATTTGATGAAATCTAATATCACTCATATCGCATGCGCGACTTCTGCTGCTGCTGCTGTGCGATATCATCAGATGGAGATTTAGATTTGGATTTGGAGATGACTATAGCGTTGGTGGTGCTGGCAATGGTGTTGGTAGTGTTGGCCGTTTCATTTCATTGGAATCCAATCAATTTAGCAGCCCTCTTTCTAGCGGAGATATTTATCAATGTTAGTTACCACGACCAACGGACCATATGCAAATACTTACATTTTTGGGGGCTTTTCTTTATGGTGTCCAACACACAATAGCTGCCAGCCATTGTGGAGTTGGTGATGTGGATGGTGGACACGACACCACGAGTACCAGCCGGCATTTGACAAGACAAGCTGCGTGTTTGAACTGTTTTAATGTGTTATGTTATGTTTTCCATCTATCATGATATTCATCATCTTTGGGCGATTAACCTGAACCTGTACTCGTATGCAAATCATCAACATAATCACCATCACCACCACCAGCAGCACCATTGGCCATCGACCACTTCTTTCCCTGCCTGAAGATCATAGATCATTGATCTCAATTTTGCGTGTTCACCAAATTTCAATAACATCAACATCAGTTTTCATGCCTTTGCGCATGATTGTGATTGTGATGCCATCATAGCGACCAAATGTCAGAGACAAGACGACATCTCGAGATCCAATCCGCGAATTATTGAGACCATATACATATTATGGTCGTTTTTTCTCTCATTGTTGTTGTGTCAGAATATTTGATGAGTTCAGTTTCAGTTGCGTTTAGCCTGCGGTCATGGCATATTCAAATTTCGATATCACAACTGAATATCCAATATTTTCTGCTTTGCTTTATTATGATTAACTTTGAACTTAAATTCGATAAGGAGTCAAAAAAAACAGATTTTCTAGTTTTGATTATGAGTAGAAGCAAACAAAAAAATGGATTATTGTTGCCCTGAAATTTTGTTGAAGCAAAAAAAAATGGAAGAAAAAAAACTAATTTGCGTTTTAAGCATTCCAATTCATAATCAGGTGTTGTAAAGATTAATGACTTTAATGAAATCCCCTCTGTTTTTGCTGAAACCCTATAGTTTCGCATAAGAAAATTAAGCTACACGATAAGATAATACAGTTTTGGTATTTCAAAATGATTTTGCAAAAAGCAGGCAACGAAAACTAAAAACAAAAAACAAGAGAGATGGCTATAGGAAGTAAAAAGCGCAGATTGATTCTTGAGAAATTTTGTGAAGAGATTTCTCCAAATGTTGACAGGTCACATGATGTTGGCAAAGGCGGAAATAACTTTCTAACGGAAGAAACATACAAAATATTTTACAAAAATAATGAAAAATACACACAAATAATCCCACAAAATGTGGAAGAAATTTCGTATGAAATACATATTATCCAGAAGAGGGAACCATATTCATAATTTTTGAGCGATTTTTCTACTTTGATTGAATGACTGAATGAAATAAATATAAACAAGTAAAAGCGTTAGGTTCGGCCTGGCCGATTCTTATATACCCTCCACCATGGATAGCATGTGAATGGTTTCGGGCACAAATAAAGTCATATTAACAAATTTCAGCCCGATTTGTTGAAATTTGTTTTTATACCCTCCACCATAGGATGGGGGGTATATTCATTTTGTCACTCCGTTTGTAACACCTCTAAATATTGATCTGAGACCCCACAAAGTATATATATTCTTAATCGTCGTAAAATTCTAAGACGATTTAGCCATGTCCGTCTGTCCGTCCGTCTGTTGTAATAACGCTACAGTCCGTAATAATAGAGCTAGGTGGCTGAAATTTGGTATAGATACTTCTTATAGCTACAGGTAACTTGGGATTGACAATGGGCGATATCGGTCCATATTTAGATATAGCTCACATATATAGCATCTAACTTGTTGTGATTCCTACTGTTCTCATCTTTTTTTTGTGTTTTTCGGTGTTATTTCCTTTAGGTTTGAGTTATTTTGTGTGGTCACATGCTATCCATGGTGGAGGGTATATAAGATTCGGCATGGCCGAACTTAACGCTTTTACTTGTTTTTTTTTTTTGTTGCGGTAAGAAGTAAAATCTAGAGGGACATTTGTACGGGGGCTACATAAAACATGGACCTATGGCTACCGTTGTTCGTGTGGAGGTTTCCGGGTATGTGGAGGTTTCCGGGCCTATATCAAAATATGGACCGATAATGGCCCAAGTTACCTGCAACTATAAGACGTATCTATACCAAATTTCAGCCACCTAGCTCAAGTATTATAGATTGTAGAGTGATTACAACAGACGGACGGACGGACAGACGGACAGGGCTAAATCGTCTTAGAATTTTGAGACGATTAAGAATATATAAACTTTATGAGTTCTCAGATGAATAATAAGAGGTGTTACAAACGGAGTGACAAATGGAATATACCCCCATCCTATGGTGGAGGGTATGAAAAGAATTTAGAAAATATAAAATTGGACGGGAACGACTGTATCCTGTATAAATTGCATTTGTTCCTATATGAAGCATAGAGCCGACTTTATAATAAAATTGAAATTCGGACGTACCTAAATATAGAATATACTCGTATATCAAACCGCTGTTGCTACGCATTTTTATACGTTTTTTTATATGTTAATCGAAACAAGTAAAAGTGTTAAGTTCGGCCATGCCGAATCTTTCAAATACCCAAACAACTTGCAACTATAAGAAATATTTCTACTAGATTTGATCGACCTAGTTCTATTATTGCGGACTGTGGTGTGATTACAACAGCCGGACGGACGGACATGGCTTAATCGTCTTAGAATTTTACGAAGATTACGAATATTTATACTTTATGGGTTCTCAGATGAATATTTAGAGGTGTTACAAACGGAGTGACAAAATGAATATACCCCCCATCCTATGGTGGAGGGTAAAAATACGCGGCAACTAAAGAGTTAATAAGTTAAATGGGCTGGGACCTTTAAATGGAGATTATTTGATTACAGCCGGACGGACGGACATGGCTTAACCGTCTTAGAATTTTACGAAGATTACGAATATTTATACTTTATGGGTTCTCAGATGAATATTTAGAGGTGTTACAAACGGAGTGACAAAATGAATATACCCCCCATCCTATGGTGGAGGGTAAAAATACGCGGCAACTAAAGAGTTAATAAGTTAAATGGGCTGGGACCTTTAGATGGAGATTATTTGAAGAAGACGTGAACAAATCTATGGCATTTTTTACTAAAAGTCACATTGAACAAAATAAAACGTAATTTCATAGATCAAAAACTTGGCTGGCGGAAGTATATCCCAATAATACCAGAAATGATTTTAGAAATATGAAAAGCGAATGCCTAAATTTCAGTCAAATCTGTTGATAAATGCTTTCCCTTGAGCGTCTAGAAGTTAAATCGCGGGACTTTTATATGGAACCTATATCAAAACATCGAAGAATATGTCCCATTCTCATATTAGGCTATATAAAATATATAAGATCTGACATTTCAGCCAGATTGGTTGAAAAATGTGTTCAACAGAGCGTCAGGACTTCAACTCTGAAGGGACATTTACGTAGAGGGTTTATCAAATAAGAGTCAAATAAACTACAAACTACAAAAATTCAGCCGGATTCAGTGTACAATGTGAGGGCTATATACAAATTAAGACCCACATTACCCATTGGCAACGGAGATCGTCCATAATCTAAGGATAGTATATGTGTCACTTTTAATCGAAATCGGTTCATATTTGCAATCTGTCTATGGATCATAAGAACATATGGGTTGACGGACAATTTTTTTTACTTTTTGGCCGTTAAAAACAATGGCAACTAGTGCTAATACCCGTGCCACAGTGTGGTGCCGGATATGAAAATCTAACATGAATATTAGATTTAAGACATATGCCGGAGGATATAAATTGTTATCCCCTCGCCTTACAGGAAGGGGGTATACGTATATCATTTGCTACGAGTCACAAGCGTAACACGTCAAAGAAGTGTCCTAAGACCCCAATAATGTTTGGTGGAAATTTTATTTGGCTCATTTTAAGTCATTTGGGTAATGTTCGTCCGTCTGTCTTTGTGTCTGCTGGCTGGTGCGCCCGATAACTCTCGAAAAGGGTACCCGATTGACTTCAAATTTCGTATGTGGTAATATTTTTTTCTATCTCCGGCTAAGTCCGAAGAAGAGCCATATTGGTTCGCTCCTTCTAGTACCTACGTCACAAAGGTTTAAAATTTAGTGAAATATTGATTGCAATCATCTGTAATTCCACACACAGTACTAGTTTATTAGTCGCCAATACCTTATGAAAAATGAGGGAAGTTTCCACACTCCTTTTGGTACCTCCCACACAAATGGACTATTTTGCACCAAAAGTTAACTGATTATAGCTTTAATATCAGTTCATACAAATACTTTAAATTGTGGGCAGTGTAATGCTTTTATATAGGTTGATCTAAGTAGAGATACTTTTTTCAATAGCCTTCTTTTGACAGATCACGATCATGACAGTCATGCTGTCATGTTATCTTTGTTAAGTATTGTTTGGCATTTCATCATGGAAAGACTTACGCCGTGAACAACCTTTACAAATTGCACTAAGTCCATTTATTTTAAATCCAAAAAAAAAACATTTTCCAGTCGACCCACGACCTTGACATCCATGAGCAATATTTTAGCTCTCGTTAAGAGCTATCTTTTTGAAATTGACGCTCGTGATCTCGGCGACATTTGGTTTCAACAAGACGGCGCCGCTTCCCACACATCGCATCAATCAATAGATTTATAGAGAGAACACTTCGGTGAGAAGATACTTTCACGTTTTGGGCCGGTCGATTGGCCACCAGGATCGTGTGATATCATACCGTTACACTTTTTCTTGTGGGGATATGTAAAGTCTAAAGTTTATGTGGACAAACCCACTTCGATTCAGGCCTTGGAGCACAACAATACGCGTGTCATTCGCCAGTTTCCAGTCGAAATGCTAGAACGAGTCATTGAAAATTGGACTCAACGGATGGACCACCTGAAACGGATGGACCATCTGCCGCGGCCAACATTTGATAGACATAATCTTCGAAAAATAAATGCCAAAGAATGTTCTTTGAAATGATAATAAACATTCTCGATTCAATTTGAATTTTCTGTGTTTTTATACCCTACACCACACTGTGGTACAGGGTATTATAACTTTGTGCATTTGCTTGTAACACCCAAAAGGAGAAGAAATAGACCCATCGTTTATTATACCGATCGACTTAGAATCACTTTCTGAGTTGATTTAGCTATGTCCGTCTGTCCGTCTGTGCATGTATTCTTGTAATCAAAGTACAGGTCGCAATTATGTTCCGATCTCGACGAAACTTTACACATATCTTTTTTTGGTCCAAGGACGATCCCTATTGAATTTGGTTAAAATCGGTTCAGATTTAGATATAGCCCCCATATATATGTTAGCCCCGATTTGACATGTAAGCGCTGTAAAAACTTCATTTTATATCCGATCAGTATGAAATTCGGCAGAAAAAGGTTTCTTATTATATGGATGAACACTGTTAAATTTGGAAGAAACTCGGTTTAGATTTAGATATAACTCCCATATATATGTTACCCCCGATTTGACATGTAAGCGCTGTAGAGACTGTATTTTATATCCGATCAGTACGAAATTCGACAGAAGCAGGTCTTTTTACATGAATAAGTATTCAGGGAAGATGGGTTCAGATTTATATTAAAGCTCCATATATATGTTCCTCCTGATTTGGTATCAAACCGCTATAGAAGTTGTATTTTACTTCCGATCTTTAAAATTTTCCAGAAAGATGTTTCTCACTTTAGGAACGAATATTGCTTAATTTAGCGATTATCGGCTCAGAATTAGATAATATGTTTCTACCCATTTACCAATTATTCCAAATTATTATGGCAATGACCCTTATCGCATTGTTAGGGAGGTGTAGGGTATTATATAGTCGGCCCCGCCCGACTTTCTGCCTTTCCTTACTGGTTTTCTTTAAAAAAGGGAACCTCGAAATGGATCACGCTATATAAGTATTTGTCATACTCTTATACACCGACAACTTATTGAGAGAACCACACAAAGTGAAAATAGTCATCAAAATGGCCATTCCAAAATGTGATCCACTTCAATAGAATATTTACGTTTTAGTGGTCATTTGTCCATCAACTAATAACGCCAAGACTCGTCTAAGGCCGAACTGATCACATCAAGGTTTGAGAATAAAGAAAAGGAATTTCTTCAAGTCGTTATTCAAAATGGAACGAAATTGTCCTCTAATTTCAGACAGCATCTTCGAAGACCCCAAATTACAAAAAAATTTTAAAGGTTTTGCCTTTTGCAGATTAGCGAAACCAAAAAGTATCTTTAAATTTAAAAAATTTCAAACCTGAATAAAAACACTGTGATACAAAATCGAACTTTCCAAATGGGAATGGGATGAGACCAATTTCAAATGAAAGTTGACATTATCCATAAGAAAACCTTCAAGGGTTTTTTTCAGTTCAGTGCGAGATTTTTTTTACACTCATTTGAAGTTGGTCATTTTTGAACGCTGTCTAACAAGAAAAGATCATTGAAATTTTTTAAATAATGCTTATTTCTTTTTATGATCATGGAAAGTTGTTGTATCTTACTGTTTTTGGTGTCGACGAATTCATTTAATACCTACAACTCACGCTAGATGGCGCTGACATACAAATGGTGCTATTTCTTGTCGATTTTCATAGAAAAAACGGTTCAAAATCACCAACTTCAAATACGTGTAAAAAAAATCTAGCACTGAACTCAAAAAAACCCTTGAAGGTTTTGTTATGAATAATGTCAACTTTCATTTGCAATTGGTTTCATCGCATTCCCATTTTGGTTGTTGCACTGTGAAATTACAAGGAAAGCCCTTTTCTAAAAGTATTATGAATAAATTATTATCGAAACGATCTGTAAACTTTGTGTACAAAAAAAAACTTCTAAGGTCGATAATATAATTTCTGACTCCGCCTATTTGGGGTAATAGTTAATTATTTTTTTCTAAAATTGCATTTATTGCAATCACAATAGTACAATTTTTAATTCAAAATTTCAATTGAAGTTCATCTCACTGCTCTCTCAAACACGTTCATATTTTTGAAACGTGCCCAACCCTCCAGATGCAGCATATCTCTGAACATTCGAGTATATTCCTCAAGGACTAACCACTACCGTTGCAATTGTTCTCCATAATAGTAATTCCTAATTTTTTTCTGTTTGCTCGTTTTGCAGATATGTGAAACAACTATATGTGACAAATTTCAAATGGAAACAAACTCAGAACACTCAAGGGATTAAAGGAGAACAAATGCCGAAGAAGGACCAATACCCAACACAAAAAAAGATGATTGATTATTTGTTTGCCAATAAAACATTTAAACTGGAAATTTGGCAAATCATCTCTAAACAAAACATCAATTCAAGCAACGGCACAACGGAAGAGCGTCTGAAATACATAAAAGGCCTAACTGAACTAAACGAGAAAGTCACATACATTAGAAGGCATTAAAATGTAAACCGACTTTGAAATGTTTCCACAAAAGTCTCTATGGAGAATTGAAGAAGACTACACAAAATTTGTGAGGGAGGATAACCAGACAACAAACATATGCAGCCAAGTAGATTTTTCACACACCAAAAAAATATGCAGAGTTCGTTTTCCAAAAAAAAAGTCTTTTCATTTAAATTTGCCGAACATTTCAAAAGGATAATCCTAAGGTTTAAAGAAATGAAAGCATGACAATTGTCATGCTAGGCAAAAAAGTTGGCACTGAAAATCGGGGGCGTTGATATGCAAAATACCACTATATTTCCCGTTTGACTGAAGTCAATAGAGTTATTTTGCATAAAGCAAAAGAAAATTAAAGCGTGAACATTTTTACAGAAATTCCTCTTTAAAATGGGTAAATTGTGAGGGACAGACAGACAGATGGACGGACAGACAGACAGACTGTTGTCCAAACCTCAAAAACCACAGTGTGGTTTGAGCCAAAGAACAAGGAACTTCCACAGCATGACAATATGGACCAGGAACTCAGCTCCGTGCCCACATAACGGTAGCGTAACATATTAATGGGTTTAAACACCCCTTTTCGTGATGCTTCCATTTTATTCCTTTACTCGTTTACCTGATCCACAACGAAAAGGAGGTGTTGCTTGTCCTTTTCTTGCCATAGCTTCTCCACCATAACTCAGAATTCCATGTGTGTATGTCTTGTGTCTTGTAAGTGATTGACAACAAACATTGATATCCTTGTTGTTGCCATGGTTGTCTATCTGTCTGTCTGTCCGTCTGTCCGTCCTTCCTTCTTGCCTTGCTTAATCCTTTCTGTTTGTCGTAGGATCTTAGCAGAAGTCAAAAAGGGTTAATCTATGATAATAACGACTTGCGGGTTTTTTGCTTTTAGGTTTTGTAGCACATTAGCTACGGTTAAGCCTTTTGTCTGTGACTCCTTGACGACGAAGTTGTACAAAATGAAATCGGATTAACTTTTGCCCAAACAGCAAAAAGTCAAACGGAAATTGGTCTAACTTGTAAAGTGTATCGAAAAAGATTTTCAGTGAAAAGGCAATAAATGTATTTGGCATTGTCAATAAATATGTTGTACATTGCGAACAAAAGGGTTAAAGGTGAACATGAGAGAAATCTATGTTTCGGTAGAGGGGGGAAAATAAATACATTGCAAATATTTAAGTAAGCATAAAATACTAATTATTATAATCCGTTTCCGTAACATTTTTCAGTGATTGGTGATAAAAACTTCCTAGACGGGATGTACATAAATGTCGATATATGTATATTTTTTGTAAATCATGGAAAAAGTCAGAGACTAATCTTTGATTTGGTTTTTGCAATAAATATGTTGTAAGCTGCGAGCAAAAGAGTTAAATGTGATCATGAGAGAAATCTATGTTTCTTTAGATACGGTAAACCATAACAAATACATTTCAAATATTTAAGTAAGCATAAAATTTATATTATTAAAATGCGTTTTTAAAGAAATTATAGTGATGTGTGATATATATTATTCCCTGCACAGGATACTAAATGTCGGCTTATATTTACGATAAAAAAAACCGAAAAAAAGATTTGAAGAACATATCAATAAAATGTCTATTTTTGAATTCCACAATTTTTTTTAGAGGATAAACTTTAAAGGTGTTTATCTAAAGTTATTTTCAGTAAACTGTTTTAAGAAAACTGTTGCGAACATATTGATATTAAATCAATATAATAGGTTTTCAATTGCTTAGTAATTTGAAAAAGCATATAAAGAGTGGGCCTTTTTAATATTTATTTATACAAATTAACAAAATAAGAACAAGTAAAAGCGTTAAGCTCGGCCATGCCGAATCTTTTATACCCTCGACCATGGATTGCATTCAATTCTATGTATAGCGTGATCCATTTCGAAGTTCCCTACTTTTTTAAAGAAAAAAACACAGAAAATTCAAATTTAATGGGGAATGTTTATTATCATTTGAAAGAACATTCTTTGGCATTTATTTTTTGAAGATTATGTATATCAAATGTTGGCCGCGGCTACGTCTCAGATGGTCCATCCGTTGAGTCCAATTTTCGATGACTCGTTCGAGCATTTCGACTGGTAACTGGCGAATGACACGCGTGATGTTTTGCTCCAAGGCCTGAATCGAAGCGGGTTTGTCCGCATAAACTTTAGACTTTACATATTCCCACAGGAAAAAGTCTAACGGTGTGATAACACACGATCTTGGTGGCCAATCGACTGGCCAAAAACGTGAAATTATCTGCTCACCGAAGTGTTCTCTCAATAAATCCAATGATTGATGCAAAATCAATGGATTTATGCCAAATGTCGCCGAGATCACGAGCTTCAATTTCAGGCATCAAATAGTCGGTTATCATGGCACGATAACGGTCGCCATTGACGGTTACGTTCTCACCGGCATCATTTTTGAAGAAATATGGACCGATGATTCCACCGGCCCACAAACCACACCAAACCGTTGTTTTTTCTGGATGAAGTGGCAGCTCCAAATGGGGCAATTTTGCTTGTTTACATACCCATTGAACAAGAAATGGGCCTCATCGCTGAACAAAATTTGGCTCGATGACGTCGGATTTTCTTGGACTTTTCAAGAGCCCTTAGAGCGAAGCGATGTCGCTTGGGAAGGTCGGGCGGCTTCAGTTCTTGCACAAGCTGTATTTTGTATGCTTTCAATTTAAGATCTCGACGTAAAATGCACCAAGTCGTTTCATACGTCAGTCCGATTTGCTGCGAACGGCGCCGAATCGACTCTCCACGGTCTTCGTGTACACTCTCAGCTACGGCCGCTACATTTTCTTGACTGGGTGCTGGACGTGGTCTATTCGGTCGAATATTGTCCAATAATGAATGCTGGGTTTCAAGATGGGTGATGGTGTTGCGAATAGTACGCTCAGTAGGTCGATTATGTTGACCATAAGGTAAGCGAAGTGCACGAAACACATTCCTCACAGAACATGAATTTCGTAATAAAGTTGAACGATTTGTAAACGTTGTTCAGGCGTACAGACGGACAGACGGACGTACGGACATGGTTAAATCGACTCAGGAAGTGATTCCAAGTCGATCGGTATAATAAACGATGGGTCTATCTCTTCTCCTTCTGGGTGTTACAAACAAATGCACAAACGCATAATACCCTGGACCACAGTGTGGTGTAAGGTATAAAAAGGAACGCTGAAAAATGTGGTATTTATGGCCTTAGCATATTTGAGAACTAGATCTACACAGGGACCACAACAATATAAAAACTGATTATTATAAAATTTATTGAGACGAATTCTTGCCAAAATAGAATACGCCGGAATGAAATTGGGCCCCAGGAAAATACACCCCACTATTTTTATGAATATGGGCCCCAAAAAATAACATATCAAACAACAACAAATTTATTTGGGACTTAATTTCATTTTTTGACTGTTTTTTGGGTTTTAATTTCATTTATTGTCTGATTTTTGGGGCTTATTTTCATCTATTAATTAAGAAACAAGAGAGGCTACGCATAAAAGATTTGCTCCACGTTGCCAACATTGGATCCTGTCCATAGGAGAAAGTCTTAAATAGGAATATATTTATAATTAGAAAATATGTTTGTATACGTGTATTAATGCGTACGCCCCAGATTAAGGAAGAGAAAATTTCTTGTTTTTTTGGGGTTTATTGTCATTTCACGCTGTTTGCTTGTTTGGGGTGTAATTTCCTAAATCAGTTTTTGTAACGAAAATAGGCCACAAATTTGGGGCGCACTTTCATTTTCAATTTCGGTTGCATTTTCTTGGGGTCCAACTTCCGGCCGCCATAGAATACAAACTGCAAAGTTTCTGCTAAATTTCTTAGAAAATATTGTGTTTATAGCTTAAATAAGCATTTTTGGGGGCGTTATCTATAGGTGGAATATAACAAAATATGAACTGATTTAAAAAATTGTTTACCGCGATGAATTCTTGTCTTAATTAAATACAAACTGCAAAGATTCAGTTAAAATGCTTAGAAAATATGGTATTTATGACTTAAATACATATATTTTGGAGCGACCTCTATAGGGAAACTATAACAAAATATGAACCGATTTGTAAAATTTTTGCTGTGATGAATTCTTGTCAAAATATAACACAACTGCAAAGTTTCTGCTAAATTGCCTTAAAAATATGGAATTTATGGCTCAAAATCCGTATTTTGGAGCGATCTCTATAGCGGAGCTATATCCAAAAATTTACCGATATGGCCCATTTGCAGTTCCAAACAACCTGCAACTATAAGAAATATTTCTATGAAATTTGATCAACCTAGCTCAATTATTGCGGACTGTAGCGTGATTACAACAGACGGACGGACGAACGGACGGAAAGACAGGACGGATATTGGTAAATCGTCTTAGAATTTTACAACGATTAAGAATATGTATACTTTATGGGGTCTCAGATCAATATTTAGAGGTGTTACAAATCGTCATTTTTGATATGTTTGAATTGAAAGAAAATATATTTGGAAACTATTTTTTTAAATATTATTTATTTTTTAACAAATAAATTTTATTTGAAAATCAAGAAGTTTTGTTGACTTTCACAAAAAAAAATATGTGTTTATACACAAACAAAGTTACTGTTTAAGAAGTTTTCAAAATATATATTTTTTAAACTTTGCTGACTTATTCCAATTTTAGTTAGTTTTTTTCCAATTCATCACACATCAATGCAATTTATATTTACAAAGATTATACAATTTAAGTTTTAATTAGATTTTAAAAACATATAAAATGTATAAAAAAATCTGAAAACCAGAAAACTTGTCTTTAAATTAGGCATTAATACATTGCCAAAATACATTAATACAAATTAAACTTTGTTTCGGAAAAACTAGTTCTAAATAAAAAATATATTAGAATGCGAACATATTTTTGTTTATAACAATATCCTCCCAAACATATAATATTTGTGTGTGTCAAATAATATATATTAGGAGTGTACCCTAAACATATGTATATTTCAAGCCGCATATGTTTGGGACAATATAGTACAGAAGCGATTTTTTTTCAGCGTGTAGAGGTGTTACAAACGGAGTGACAAAATAAATATACCCCCCATCCTATGGTGGAGGGTATACAATTATCAAAAATTATTTTTTATAGGCATTGTTTTATTCGTTAGGATGATAGCTTTCAAGGAAGGGAATAAACATTTTTTTTGCGAATTTTTTTCTATTTTTTATATATTTTTTCGTGCAAGAAAAAAAATTCAAAAAAATATTTTTTTTCTAATTGTTTAAACGGCATTTGCTAAACTTAGGCATTTCTAGCCTTTTATTTTCCTTTAATTTAAATGGTATCCCGGCTTTATCGAGCTTATACTTCAAAAAATATGTTTCAAATACTAAAGTCAACTTCCATGAAAATTGGAATTTTAGAAAAAAATTTTAAAAAGAACTTCACCATAAAAAATAATTAGTTTTGACTTAATAAAATTCTATGCCTTCACCATTAAAAATATATATAGTTTTGACTTCATAAAATAGTATGCCCCAATATATTAGAAAAATGTTTTTAGGTTTCGGACACAAAAAAACATTTTTTTTTGTATAGTGTAATTTTTAAATAAAATATATTTGGAAAACTTCTTAAACAATAACTTTGATTGTGTGTAAACACATATTTTATTTCTGAAAATCTGTTCGCAAATTTAAAAAGGAACTTCACCATAAAAAATAATTAGTTGTGACTTTATAAAATAGTATGTCTCAATATATTAGAAAAATGTTTTTAGGACAAAAAAACCCGTTTTTGTTTGCATAGTGTAATTTTTAAATAAAATATATTTGGAAGACTTCTTAAACAATAACTTTGTTTGTGTGTAAACACATATTTTATTTCTGAAAATCTGTTCGCAAATGTATTTTGCTCAAAAATATTAATATACGTTCCAAACTAAATTCCTTGATTTTCGAATAGAATTAATTTGTTCACAAATATATAATATTTAGAAATTTTGGTTCCTTATATATTTTCTTTCAATTCAAACATATCAAAAATGGTGATTTTCTCCCGTGTAACAATTTAAAAGTTTCGTAAAACTTTGATCTCCTTTTGCTCAGAAACCTTTGGTTTTGGAATAAAAGTATCGAGTTTTCTTTTAGTACTAAATATTCAAAAGCAAATGCCGTTTGGTAATTTCTTTATTAATTCTTCTGTTATTATAGTCAAACTAATAAAGGTACATCCAACTACACTATTTTTTGTAGTAGTCGGTAAGTGTGCTGCCACCTAGTGGAGAAATTTTCCATACTTTTCCGAACGACTTAAAAAGAAAGAGAGACGATTTCTTGCTCTTTACACTACATATACGTTTATACAATGATTGGAATTTTCAGTGATTATTTTCTCCAATAGAAACATAAAAAAAAGAATTATAGTCCGAATAAACAATTTAAGTAACCAAAGCTTCTGTATAATTGGCAAAAGTTGATTTGGTTTCTTACTAGGAAATATTTTTATTTTGCAATTTATCTTAATTTAGTCATCGCCGTCAAACTCCAATGATGAATAAGTATTTTGTTAAGTTTATGATACCAAAAACCAGCTCATCAACAAAATCAAACTATACATTTCATCGGGGAAAATTTGCCTATTAAGTGATGATAAATGTATAATGAAACGACACAAATCTCGGCACATAAATATTTGCGAAATGCATAATATCAGTTTTTATTACACGAACAATTAATATGCCACAGGCAACAAAAAAAAAAACAAAAAATATCAGAGGCAATCTTCGGGCGCACTGTCATTAAATTAAACATATTTAAAAAAAAATCAACTGCCGCATTTAATGAAAACTTGTTTTCTTTTTTGGAGGGGTAGGGGAGATTCATTAATAAAACGTAAAACTAAAAACGTGAAGTGACATAAAAGTTATTATATGTGGAAATTTGAAAAAAAAACTTTGTAGATTTGCATTCATATATGAATGAATGCAGACATGTAATCATTATCTGTTCAGTGGACAAATGAAATGACAAACAAACTTTAACATTTAATAATGTAAATAAATTTACACGAAAAATGTATTTTCATTTTTTGTGGGTTGTTTATAAAGTGGTCAATAACACATCAGTTACATTTCCCAATTTCAGCTATTCAACCATTCATGCAGCCAACCACAGATGCTCAATGGATCCCCCTCCTTTTCAAAAATTATTTCCAGCTGTTGTTAGCCACATTTCCAAAAGACCGCAAAAAAAACACAAAATGATCATCTGTGGCTTAGCATTTGGGTAATTATATCAACATAACTCGGCGACACCAGCACCACTACCCGGTTCGGTATCATCCTGTCCACTTCAGACCAGTTCATATAAATATACATTTTGTTATATAGGTACATAAATATATATTTTGTTAGATTTACAGTTTGTCTGTTATAGGCCACGCCCCAACTAAAAACGACTTTTGGCCATCCATCCGCGCATCAATTCAAGTTGAAACAAAAATATCAAGAGTGGTTCATTATGAAGTCCAAACGAAGCCACAACGAAGCCACAAAAATCGTCATTACGCTCTGAACGATTATTTGGAGTGTTGTTTTTTCACATTTTGAGCAAAGGCGCGCACGCGCCTTTCTAACGTCATTTTTCCGTCGCCAGAAATAACTGCTCTGCATTGGTCAATGAAATGAGAACATATGGATATCAATATATACAGCACAACAACCAAATACATCCACGAAAACGCACACACATCTATACACCGCAGAGAAAATACTAACAACAATTCAGGGGTCTGAAAGCAAAAACATGTTACGGTCTAAAACCGTAATATAGGGAAAGTAAAGGATGGCAATATTCCCATTTTACAGTATGTTTCTCTCTTACTCTCATGCACCGGTTAATTTAAAACTGTATTATAACAAATGTTGTTGTTTTGCTTTTATGGAGCGTTTTGTGAGAGGTAGCGAGCGCTTTGTAAGCGATACAGTGGTGGTGGTTTAACTTCCTATACTCCTCAAGGTGTAAACTGGATCTGGCACACCAACTCTCTCTTGTGCGCTCATAATCTCGCTCTCTCTCACCAGGTGTTCTGTTTCTAACGGTGCTCTGTTAAATTTGATTGCACCAATCATAAGCAGTAAAATTAATGAATGAATATCGGATGGCTATGCCGAAATTATATATTATAGTGAGAGAGGGTGGCCAGAGAGCATTTTACTAACAGTGAGAGAATAAATGAAAAAGAGACTTGTACTCGGTTAACAAGTTCTCTAACCTAAATATAATCAATTTTAAACTCAATAGTCAGAATAGAGATAAGTTTAAACGAATAATTAACAGTTTTAGGGATTTGTCTCCTAACATAGATAAAGAGAAAAAATTTTACAAATTTAAGAGAATTTTCCAATTTACAGTACGAGTGAGAATAACAGAGAATGAATATACAATATGTTAACTCAGTTTGTCATCCAAAATATTAGTAAATATATAAAGAATGAGTCCCATTTTAAGTTGTTATTGTTTGTATTGACAAAAAAAAAACAAAAGACTTAAGACACAAACTGCAATTGGTTGAGGTAAATGTAAATTTACTCAACGGAAATAAGTTGAATTAATATGACTAATTTTATGTTATGAAGTGAAAAATCGTACAAAAACAGAAAAATCAAAAGATGTAATAAAAATAGAATTAAAACGAGGCCCACTTGTAGACAATTGCATTTCAGGAATTCCTGGTCGCTCTTTTGAATAATAGGAATGTGCTATGAGGACTTTCTCAATGGTAGAGGCGATTCTCGAAGGACTATATGTAAGAGATGATCGGAGAACTGTCTATAAACTAGAGATGATCTCAGAGGAATTTATTCTTACTCGGGACGACCACAAACAACATTAGTCTCTGCTTAATTCGTCTCAAGTCTAAGACTTAATTTTTCATTAAAGCGCATTTCATATACTTTTGATTTTTGTAAAAGTTGGTATTTGTAGTAGATTTTATTTTTAATTTCTTTCTGAAAACTTTTATTCCACTCTTTAAGGAAGTTTCATCAAAGTTTGTCGATGAACCTTGTATCTACACATACTAAGAATGCGTTTGAATGACTTTATTTGGTGCTTACAATCGTTTGGTAAATGTTTTTTAATACTGCTGATTTATAGAACGATAATAGTTTCTTACATATTTCCATACATAAAAAACATTGAAATTATACTCAATGCCCTTACCTAACTTTTATGATCTATTACATGGGGTAAAATAGTCATTTTTGATATGTTTGAATCGACAGAAAATATATTTGGAACACACTTTTTTAAATATTATATATTTCTGAGCAAATAAACTGTGTTTCAAAATCAATCAAATTTATTTGGAACCCATATATTAATATATTACAACAAAATATCTTTGTAAGCTAATTTTTTCAAAATTATTTAATTTTAATACAAATAAAATTATTTTTATGAATTTCTCCAAATATGTTTGATTTAAAAATATTTTATTAGTTATCCAAGTTATACAAGATTACACTATTTCAATTATAACGTATTTTTACAATCATTAAAAATTCCTGAAAAATGGACTATGAATTGCTGGCAAACTTAGCGCAATTAAGGTATCAATATATTTTCTGAATACTTATTGCCAAATAAAAAAATATTAGAATGGAAACAAAAATTTGTTTCGAGCAACATCTTCCCAACAATAAAGGGGTTTCCAACAAGAGGTGTTATTTTGGTATTCAAAGAAAATTGCCATTTTTTTAGATAAATGATCGGATGTTTATTTCATAATAAAGTGGAAGGTATGCCGTTAATATTGAAAAACAACATCAGCCAAATGGCCACCACGACCACGCTTACAGGACCATATACTTTTCATGACATTTTCCATAACCAAATCGCAAAGTGGCTGCCCTATGTCCTCGATAGCCTCACGAATTCTATCTTTGAGGTCTTAAATCGACGCTGGGCTGTTGGCGTAGACCTTTCACGTGCCCCAAAGGAAGAGATAACACTGTCCGGAAACTTTTCCCGTAACAGAGCAATGGTTTCGTTGCTTGTGTGGCACGTAGCGCCGTCTAGCGCCGACCATAAAAACTCATTAATCATTGTACAAAAAAATGTTAAGAATGTAAAACAAAACTATATATAATAATAAACGAAAAATGAAAAATAACAAAATTGTTCTAAAGTTTTATCAAAAAAAAAAATATTAAATAAAGGGTGGTTAAATTGTAAGGGTCGATGTTGAATGTAAACCACACCTAAACGACAAGTTTTTTTTTCTGCATTTTATTTGACATTTCTCAATTTCAGACAAACTCAATTTGCACCATGGAAAGATACACAATCGAGCAAAGCGTTAGAGTTTTTAAGCCTTTTACGAAAATGGCCGTTCAAATCAAAATGCATTTCGTGCACTTCGGGATGTTTTTTTGATCAGCATAATCGACCAAATGTGTCCACAATCGGGAGAATTGTGCGTAAATTTCAGCAAACCGGGTCTGTAGGAGATGTGAAAACACCTGTGCATGCTAGCCCAGTTCGTTTGGTGCCGCTTATGGGCTGGCGACGCCAACTACTTCGAAATGAGGCCGGTCAGGCAGTTACTGTGAATGTTGTTCGCTATCCTGAGATGATAACGAACTTTTTTTGGCCCGAATTTGAAGAACAGGACGGTGCCACTTGCCACACAGCTAACGAAACTATGACTCTTTTGCGATTTTTTGCAAATTCAATGGCCGTGTTATCTCATGTCGTGGCGATGTCAATTGGCCGCCAAGATCATGTGATTTGACACCGTTGGACTTCTTTCTTTGGGGTCATTTGAAAGAAAAGGTGTACGTCGATAAGCCAGCAACAATTTAAGAGCTAAAGGATGAGATAATTCGGCACATTAACGGCATAGAACCTCAATTATGCCTCAGCGTCATCGAAAATTTAGACCATCTGATGGAGGTGTGCCGCCGAGGTCGCGGCGGCCATTTGGCCGATATTTTGTTCCATATATAATTGAACCATACCAATATTATCATAATAAAAAGAAAACACAATAATTTCCTAAATAATTTGTGTTTTATTCAAAATCAACATCGGCCCTTTAAATTTAACCACCCTTTATAATATTAAAATATTTGTATGCAAGTTACTCAAGATATTTACGTGTTATAAAAAAAGTTCTCAAAATTCTATAAATACAATTACTGTAGATTCTATGCACAAATTGGCTAATAACAATAGTATTCCTATGATCAATATTAAAGACGTTATGGGAAGAAACTAAAGTTCCTGCCGTCTGCTAAGCAGAAAATGCCCATTGTATATTGTATAGTTTTGTGTTTGACTATCGAGTGCGAGATCTTTGAAAAAGAAGAATAAATATGTGAAATTTATATTTTTTTATAACGACAATTATGAAGATTCACTGTTAAACCAGTAGATAACTTTGACTTCTCTTCGAATTTACTTAACTTGCTTTGTCATCCATAACTTTCGATAACACTGTGCAACAGTGAAAAAATACACGGACTTGACAGTATAGGTTTGATTCTACTATCAAAGATTACCAATTTTTTGGTGACCATTTTTTTATGGGCCTCCAAAGTTTCTGAAAATCAGTGGGCCCCTCGAAAAGGGTGTAATCAGCTTTTGTCCAACAACTAATTCAGACTTGGTGATACCGCCTTAGTATATTTGGCAATAATGTAGCTAAGAATATGCTGAACAAAGTTTCTTATACCCTACACTAAAAAAATATATTTCTGTTACATAATAGTGAAATACTAAAATTTTTGGGGTACAATGTTGTTTTTTGAGCTATTTAGGGTGCCTAGACACGTTCAGATTGTATTGATATGTTCATAAAAGTTATTCAGATTTACGTTGGCTACAATTTTGCCAAGCATAGTTAGTACAAAATTGCGGGGCTCTGGAAGTTATGCTGAAAAAAGTGAAAAAAAATATTTTTTTCCTTAACTTAACTTTTTTCAACATATTCTTAGCTACATTATTGCCAAATATACTTCAGCGGTATCACCAAGTCTGAATTAGTTGTTGGACAAAAGCTGATTACACCTTTTTTCGAGGGGCCCACTGATTTTCAGAAACTTTGGAGGCCTATAAAAAAATTGGTCACCAATTTCGCCAAACCGAGTACAGGGTTATACTACCCTTTCAAAGCAGAATCGAACCTATACTGTCAAGTCCGGGTATTTTTCAAAAAGTGTTCATTTGTTGCATAGTGTAATAAATTAAATAAATTGTATTGATTTTTTTTTCCTCGAAATTCCCTAGATGGTTTTCTACATCTCATCTCATATTAATGAAATCGTACTTATCGATTTTAAATATTCGCTTTAAGTGACAACATTTTGTTCCTTCAATAATGTTTGGGTAAAAAATTAAATTATCTTTTTGTCCTCGAAATTTTCTAGAGTTTTTCCATATCCTATTAATGAAATAGTATTTATCGTTTTAAAAATATTCGCTTTAAGTGACCTAATTTTATTCCATCAATAATTGTTTAGAAATCGTTCATGTAGCCAAATATTGAATCACAAAGAATAAATCATTTTAAAAGGCATTTAAAATCTAATTTATCTTAAACATTATTTTTATAAAAATATTTTTTCCAAATTTCAGATTCCTTATTAGAGCGATTCCTTATCGAAAAAATTTCTTGCATATATTTTGATGTGGTTGGACAGTTAGTTCATAATTTATTTCCTGAGTAAAAAAAGTCAAAAGACTTGGGAAACAAACATTCACTCCTCTTAACATACAAAAGACTTAAGACACAAACAGCATTAGCACTGTTATGATTATAACAGCCGCTAGAGAAAATGTTTAACTCATGTTACAGAGCATTAAAGAGAGTGACTTGGCTCTTTATTAATGCTAACAGCAACGCCAGACTGTTAATTGTATAAAATACTCTTTTTTGTTCTTCTACTAATGAAATAGCATTTTTCTGTTTAATGCATATGTTATTTTCCAACTTAACATTGTCATAAAAGAGAGTTCCCCGCTGAGGATCATCTTCATCATTTATTTGTCAATTTGAGCTAAGCTGCTGTAGGAATCTTCAATTTTGAGATGCTTGAGAGTGTGGCTCTGTTTAACCAGTTTCGCCTTAGTTACAACAACAATAGATTGGTACGAGTAATGGATTTTATGGGTTTTTGTTGCTTTTAAGCAACTAACAGTGCTACTTTGTGTTAGCTAGCTACCACCACCACCACCGTCAGTCGTCCGTCACCATTACTAAGAGCAGTTTTTTTCGATTGGGTTTCTATGGTTGATTTTGTTGTTGTTGATGTTACTGTCTAACGATATCGGTTGCTGTTGTTGTTTTGCACAGAGCAATAATAATAACAAAACATAGTAAAGTAGTAGAGTAGAGTAGAGTAGTCTGAGACTCTGTTAAGGAGTGAAGTATAGACGAGACACGGAGACCGACCGACCGCATCGAGCATCTGTTTGGTGTGTCTTGACTTTTTTGTGTTTTATTTTTTTCTTCTTTTCTTAATATTGTTGTCGTTTTTAGCTGTGGGATCTCTCTTATGCCCATGTCCGTCCGTACATCCATCTGTTTACTTGTCGACTGGCTTTCTGGTTGTGTCTGGCCGGCTGTGTGTATGGGTAAGCGCGCTTATGTATGCGCGTTGTATTGAAGGCATTTTGCAGAACTGTTTAACATCACAGTCAGTCTTTAGTGGTACTTCGCGCTTCTTGCTGGTGCACGTACCTACGTTCGCTTTGTACACACAACATCCAACCAGAAAACTCCGCATTGAAAAAATCGTCATTACGTCGCCGTTACGTTATACAGTACGTTCGTCGTTGTCCGTTTCGTTTGTCGTTGTAGTTCTCGTTGTCTCGTAGTCGTCGTCGTTCTTTTGTGCTTTACATTTTCTTATCGTGTGTGTGGGGGGCGAGAGACTAACTTAGTTTCGATATGTTTTGATGCGTTAAACGTCCGAACGCCGACTAAACAACGGCACCGCAACGCACACTCCAAAAGAAGCAATCGATCGTTTTATGATCGCGCTGATCTGCTCACAAAAGGCCGTCGCTCAAACGTAACCCCCAACGCCGCAAACGTAAAGCAAGCAGACACAACACAAAAGCCCAAAAGCAACTTAACGCAATGTAATTTGATTTGGGTGTTACATTTTGACAACAGCAACAACAACAACAACCAACTAAAACATATACGCACGTGCGTTTCAAGATAATTATCGGTTAACAACAACACAAGCAAATAAAAAGAAACCAAATAAATAAAATGAAACTTGACAAAAAATAAATAAAAAATAAAAAAAAATCTTAAAACAAAAACAAATCAATTTAAAAAAATAATTTGTAAACTATTTTATACAAATGTTAACAAAAACATACAATTCTTAAACCGAAATGAATAAACGAAATTAAATGAAAATTATGAAAATAATTACAAACAACAAAGACAAAATTTTTATCAAAGTATCAAATAAAAAGACACAAATTTGTAACAACAAATAAATATTAATTTTAATACCCTTGAAAAAAATTAAAAAATTCTTAATTTTTAACAAAATAATTGCGACAAACAAAAAGAGATAAACATGAAATTAAAAAAAATAAAATTTGCTTAAAACCTCAAAATATAATATAAATTAAACTACGAAATTATTTAAAGCTTTAGAAGATTATTTCAAAAATATAAAAAAAAATATTTAAATTTCCCAAAAAAATAAAACAAACAAAAAAACCCAATTTTTTAAGAACATAAATAAAAGGAAAATTAAAAATTACCCTACAGTAAATAAATTTTATATTTTAAATAATAAACAAATAACGATCTCTCATTAAAAACAAATAAGATTTCCTTCAATATTATAAAAACTGTTTAATTAAATTGAAAAACCTAAGAAAATAATTAAAAGAAATAAAAAAAACCCAAACAAAAGAGACAAAATGTAAAAAGAAATGTAATGATTTTAGGACTAAAATAAAACGGACATAAGTACAATGAACAAAATAGTACAATATGGGAATATTTCATAAAACTTCTAACAAACTTATAAGACAGGTTCTTTTACAAAATTAATAAAAACTATTTAATGCACTCTAGAAGTCTGAGAAAATAATCAAATAAATACAAAAGAAAAAAATTGTAATAAAAAAAATTTAAAAATTCTAAAGTTTTGCAAAAAACTAACTAATATTAACTACAAACGTGTTATTAAGTATTAGACTTATAAGAACAATTTCTTTCGACAAAATTAGTAAAAACTATTGAGTCTGAGAAAATATCAAAAACGGAAGAGATAAGAAATAAAAGAACACGAATACCAATATTATATTATTTTTTTAAGTAATAATAGCAATATACATATAAACGTGTCGTTAATAAACTTAATATAATGAAACCGATTTTTGAACTATAAAATATAAAAACTATTAAATTACCATTATGAGTCTGAGAAATTAAAATGATATGAAATTAACTAAAAGAAAAATAACTAACAGATTTATAAAAATAAACTTAACTAGTTCAGATTTCTTATCAAAAAATTAGTAAGGAAAGACTAACGTCTGGCGGGGCTGATTGTACAATGCCCTCCAAAATTCCTTGCCGTCCAATCCGCAGAGAAATATGTAGGGGCTATATCAAACCATTATTGCTATGAATTGTTGCAGGTTAGATGGAGTAAATTTCTAAATTCCAGGCACATCGGTTTAAGATGTAGGAGTTACACCGCTAAGAAGTCATATTTGCCTGTGACCTTCACAAGGCAGCGGCTATACAGAATCATTCTCACTAGGAAGGGTTTAATGCAACATAAAGTAAAAACGCATACATTTCGACATGGTCGGTTGAAAGAGGTGTTTTCTATAGTGTCAAGACGTGGCATCGTAAGGGTCCTTTATATTGGGGCTGTATAAAAACTGTGGTCCATTTTTATTACGAACGATCAAGAAATGGCAACAGAGGGATGGACCGATATGCCCCATATATTTACTGGGGGCAATTAAGTGCAATATCAAATATAAATGCTTAAATATCAGCCATATAAATTGAAAAATGTGTTCTCTTGAGCGTCTAGAAATGATATCGGTAGGAAGCTTTATATGGGGGCTATATTAAAAATTAACCTAGACGCCTCATTTTCCAAAGAATCGTCCATAGCCTAAGAAATGCATCTATACTAATTTTCGTAAAGATCGGTTCATAGTTGCGATCTGCACTTTGTTCAGAAGAATACCAGGACGGACAGACGGACATGGCTAAACAAGTAAGAAAGTTCAGTCCGGTAAACCGACTAATGGATCCCCTCACCTTGAATCTCAAAAAAATATTAGTAAATTTATTTATTGTTTTGTTTTATCTAAATTATTATCAATTTAAATTGCATTTAATGACTTTAAAGTATGTACTGGCATTTAAGTTGAAAGCTGCTTACTTTTGGTACAAAATGGCCCCAAAAGGGGCGTCCCAATAACGGTCACTTTTCTCTGGACTCTAGGTACTATAAAAGCCATACTCTGTACACAATGTCAAGTATTTATATGCACTGGTATTAAAGTTATAAGCTGTTAACTTTTGGTGTAAAATCTGGTCTATTTGTGTGGGAGGTACCAAAAGGGGCGTGCCAATTACGGCCACTCACTCAAGGTACTCTAAAAGCATTGCATTGTACGAAATTTCAAGTATTTTTATGCACTGGTATTAAAGTTAAAAGCTGTTAACTTTTGGTACAAAAAGGTCCATTTGCGTGGGAGGTACCAAAAGGGGCGGGCCAATAATGCCCATTTTTCTCAGGACTCTAGTTACTATAAAAGCATTACACCGTACAAAATTTCAAGTATTTGTATGCACTGGTATTAAAGTTATAAGCTGGTACCTTTTGGTACAAAGTGGTCCATTTGTGTGGGAGGTACCAAGAGGAGCGTGGCAATAATGTCCAGTTTTCACTGAATTGTAGGTACTATTAAATTATTACCCTGTACAAAATTTGAAGTCTTTGTATACACTGGTAATAAAGATATAAGCTATTAACATTTGGTTCAAAATTGTCCATTTGTGTGGGAGGTACCTAAAATGGAGTGGCCCTTCGTCTATTTTTCTCGAGGTAATAGTGTCTAATAAACTAATACTATGTGTAGAGTTTCAGAGGATTCAAATAAGTAGTATAGATGTTATTAAATAATCAATATTTCGCTACATGTTAACCCTTTGTGGGGGGAGGTACAAGAAGGTGTGGACCAATATGGCCCATTTTCGAACTTAGCCGGAGACAGAAGAAAATATTGCCACATACCTAATTTTAAGTCAATCGGTTACTTCTTTCGAGAGTTATCGTGCGCACCAGCCAGCAGACAGACAGATAAACAGACGGACGGACGGATATTGATCCGCCGAACATGCTTAGGGTCTTAGGTCACTGCTTCGATGTGTTACACTTTTGGTTCGTAGCAAATGATATATACCCTCCTCTCTAAGGTGAGGGGATAATCAACTCAGAAAGTGATTCTTTGGCGATCGGTACAATAAACAATGGATCTTTTCTTTTTAGGCGTTACAAACAAATGCACAAAGTCATAATACCTTGCACCACAGTGTGGATTCGGGTATAAATATTTAATTATAGTTGTTAGTCTGAAATAATAATAACTAAACACAAAAGGGATAAATCGGAAACCAACTAAAAATTATTCGAATGTTTTATACAAAACTACAGTAATAATAAAGGAATATAGTCTCTTTTCCTCTACAAAAATTAATTAAAACTATTTAATTTGAAAGACTATAAATATAATTACGAAAAACAGAATCGACAAACTACTTATAGAATAAAAATATAAATAAAACTATTTCTTTTAACAATGTTGATAAAAACCATTTGCTAACTTACTAATAGTCTGAAAAGAATAGAAAAAGACAGTATGGAAGGGCTAAAGTTACGAAAATCTGAACAGAATTTTAAGAAATTTGGCAGGGCTACTAACTGCATCAACGATGCGCCAGAAAATAAAGCTCTTATACCGCCTTAATGCCAAATCTGGATGTACATACATATTATATATGTAAGCAATATATAAATTTGTACCGATTTTCATGAAATTTGGCAGAGGTCAGTCACTACTGTCTCATAAAACTGTCGGGCGCTAAATTTCATAAAAATCTGGTTCAAATTGAGTCGTTTATAACGATTTATTTGTAAATCGGGGTGAACATATAGAAGTGGGTTATATAATGGGTTTTCCTATAGGGATGATATGATTTTGAAGTGACGTTCGGCCATTTGTCATATGTCATGATCTTTCATTTGTTTTTCATTGTATTCAGTAGTGTTTACAATTTCATCATGGACATATATACGCAAGAAAAAAGTTAACAAATTATTCAGTTTTAACTTGAAAACGATAACGATATTTTTAAGAAAATCATCTTCTCCGATGAGGCTCACTTTTATCTGAGTGGTGCGGTAAATAAACAAAACTGTCGATTCTGGTGCGAAGAAATCCACAAGTTATTCAAGAAAAAGCATTACATTCACCTCGATTCGTTTTTTGGTCAGGTGAAATCATCGGTCCGTACTTCTTTCGAATTGAAGCTGGTAACACCGTTATTGTCAATGGAGAGCGGTATAGATCGATGATAACCAACTTTTTATGGCCGAAATTGGAAGAAGTTGATCTTGACAACATTTGGTTCCAACAAGACGGGGCTGCGTGCCACAAAGCAAATGAAACAATTGAATAGTTGCGAGAAAAGTTTGGAGATTCTATTATTTCAAGAAATTGTGATATTTAATGGCCTCCAAGAAGTTGTGATGTAACACCATTAGGCTATTTCTTGTGGGGTTATTTGAAGTCATTGGTCTTTCGAAATAAACCAGACTCTCTTCAAGCTTTACAAGTCAATATTGAATGTGCCATTCATGACAGACGACTTGATTTAGTGGAAAAAGTGCTCGAAAATTGGGTTCATCAAATTCGTGCCTGCAGCAGAATTCGTGAAGGTCATTTGAATGACGTTTTATTTAGAACTTAATTGTAGCGATTGTAAAGGGTGGTTAAATTTTAATGACCGATTTTGGTTTTGAATAAAACACAAATTATTTAGGAAATTATTGTCATTTCTTTTTATTATGATAATATTGGTATGGTTCAATTATGTATGGAACAAAATATCGGCCAAATGGCCGCCGCGACCTCGGCGGCACACCTCCATCCGATGGTCCAAATTTTCGATGACGCTGAGGCATAATTGAGGCCGAATTATCTCATCCTTTAGCTCTTGAATTTTGCTGGCTCATCGACCTTTTCTCTCAAATAACCCCAAAGAAAGAAGTCCAACGGTGTCAAATCACATGATCTTGGCGGCCAATTGACATCGCCACGAGGTGAGATAACATGGCCATTGAATTTGTTTCGGAAAAGAGTCATTGTTTCGTTAGCTGTGTGGCAAGTGGCACCGTCCTGTTGAAACCACATATTGCCCACATCCATATCTTCCAATTCGGGCCATAAAAAGTTCGTTATCATCTCACGATAGCAAACACCATTCACAGTAGCTGCCTGACCGGCCTCATTTCGAAGAAGTATGGCCCGATGAGGTCGCCAGCCCATAAGACGCACCAAACGAACTGGGCGAGCATGAACAGGTGTTTTCACATCTCCTACAGACCCGGTTTGCTGAAATTGGCGCACCATTTCCCCCGATTGTGGACACATTTGGTCGATTATGCTGATCAAAAAAACATCACTAAGTTCACGAAATGCATTTTTAATTTGAACGCCCATTTTCGTAAAAGGCTTAAAAAACTTTAACGCGTTGCTCGATTGTGTACCTTTCCATGGTTCAAATTGAGTTAGTCTAAAATTGAGAAATGTCAAATGAAATGCAGAAAAAAACTTGACGTTTAGGTGTGGTTCACATTCAACATCGGCCCTTACAATTTAACCACCCTTTACTTCATACTAAATAAAAAACTTTTCAATTTCCTTTTTTTTCAAATAAATCGTATCACTCTTATTGGAAAACCCTCTATAAATCTAAACCGATTTTAACTAATTTCAATATGCCTCGTCCTTCGTCGTTACCAAATGTCATCAACAAGCTTAAGATGGACGGTCGGTCGGTCAGACCTGGTTAGCTCGAATCCGCTAGCGTTTCTCAGTCTGTAGAAGTATGGCCCGATGACGTTGCCAGCCCATACACGAAATTTTATTTGACTACATATACAGTTTTTGAAGATTATGTCTATCAAATGTTGGCCGCGGCTACGTCTCAGATGGTCCATCCGTTGAGTCCAATTTTCGATGACTCGTTCTAGCATCTCGAAGCGGGTTTGTTCGCATAAACTTTAGACTTTACATATCCACACAGGAAAAAGTCCAACGTTGTGATATCACACGATCTTGGTGGCGAATCGACCGGCCCAAAACGTGAAATTATCTGCTCACCGAAGTGTTCTCTCAATAAATCCATTGATTGATGCGATGTGCGGGAAGTGGCGCCGTCGTGTTGAAACCAAATGTCGCCGAGATCACGAGCTTCAATTTCAGGCATGAAATAGTCGGTTATCATGGCACGATAACGATCGCCATTGACGGTTACATTCTCACCGGCATCATTTTTGCAGAAATATGGACCGATGATTCTACCGGCCCACAAACCATACCAAATCGTTGTTTTTTCTGGATGAGGTGACAGCTCTTGAATCTCTTCAGGTTGCTCTTCGTCCCAAATGCGGCAATTTTGCTTGTTTACATACCCATTGATCCAGAAGTGGAATTTGGCTCGAAAACGTCGGATCTTCTTGGAACTTTTCAAGAGCCCATAGAGCGAAGCTATGTCGCTTGGGAAGGTCGGGCGGCTTCAGTTCTTGCACAAGCTGTATTTTGTATGCTTTCAATTTAAGATCTCGACGTAAAATGTGCCAAGTCGTTCCATACGTCAGTCCGAGTTGCTGCGAACGGCGCCGAATCGACTCTCCACGGTTTTCGTGTACACACTCAGCCGTACATATGAAAGTTCAAAATTAGTTACCACAACTAACCCAGTGTCAATGAAAAAAGCAATATTAATTCGATTGATACAACCATCGATTTAGTTGCAAGCATTTTCATTTGATCGTATCCATGTTATAATTGTTGTTTTAACTATTTATATATAAATACAACCGGCGCACGGTGTATGCGATAGACTGTTTGTTGCTAGTACTATTTTTTTATTGTTACTATCGATTTCCAACCGTTTATTTCCCTGAGTGCAAATAATGTGCATGCTATCGATATCTCGCTTAGTTATCGAGTTATCGGACGTTAAAGTAAAAAAATTAAAAAAAAATTTTTTTTTTTTAAATCAGCTCAATATAAGAACAAAATTAAATGAAGTTTTTCGATAACTAACTTAGGTATCAAAAATAAATATAGATAACTATCCTAGTTATCGAAATTGATTTTTTCTTGGATAATATTTTTTGACATGTATTTGGATAGAGCGCCCCAAATATGAAGAAGACTATGAATGTAATCGATTTATAGCTTAGCTACAAACTTATCGGACGATAAATTTAGAAAAAAATAACAAATAAATGTTTATTTTTGTAAAATGAGCTCAATATGAGAAAAAAGCTAAATTAAACTTTTCGATAACTACCTTAGTTATCGAAAATAAAAAGCGATAACTACGTTTTTTATTGAAATTGATTTCTTATACGTTTTATTACTCTAAAAAATCGGACACAGTTTTTACCAAAAGTATTTCTGCATTGCCAGCCTTGGTCAGGCGTTAACGATTTTTACCATTGGAAGGAAAAAAATATTTTTTTTCAACTTCAATGTCCAATAACATGATAACTACGCGAGATAACCTTTTCCCTTTTCATCTTAGTTTGAGGTACTCTATCCAAATATGTGGTCTGATCGCTCCTTATTTATTTATTTACTTTTATTAATTACAATACAATAATTGTATATTCAAATTTTTGCGGGACAAGAAAAGCCGGGTTACAAATATCATATAGCTAGATTTTTGCAGCGACAGACCATGGCCTCAGGTGGGAATCGAACCCACGACCCCCCAAATTCATAAGCCATCCCGCTACCACCTAACCTAATGGGGCGCTGTCCTTATTTATGATCTGTTTAAAAATTTACGAGTTATAGAAAATGTGTACGGTACACGAATTTTCTCAATATTTTCCAGTCATACCCTCCGAGATGCATCAAATCTGCTAATGTGTCGGACCGGAAGTATCGGGATCTTCTACAGAAAGCGACGATATAATCAATAAAAAAAAAACTAACAGACAAAATTAAAATTGAAGAAATTAGTTCAAAAATTAGAAATTAAATTTATAATTTAATTTCCAAAAGAACATTAAAATTGCGCAATAAAAATGAAACTAAAAAGCAAAATTTTTGTGACGCAAATTTCCAAAAATAGCAATAAGGTGAACAGTTCTTATTAAATCAAATATTAATGAATAAAAATGCAAATTTCTCAGACCAAATTTCCTCAAAATTTTGGTAAAAATTATAAGAAAATAGACGCAAATAACGTATATATATATATCTCAGACCAGAATTCTTCAAAAAATAGCAATTTTGTAAAAATTATAAAAAAAACAATTTAAAATAATATATTCATGCATATTTTAGATTACTCGTAATAAAAAATAAAAAGGCAATTTTACCAGACCAAATATCTAAAAAAAACTAAAAATGTTGTAAAGACTATAAGAAAATGATTACCATTATAGGGAAAATTTATATAATCTGCGAAATTACATAAAAAGCTAATTTCCCTTACAAAAATACATAAAATGTAAAATCGTTGAAACATTTAAAAAATAAAACAGACTATATTTTATATAAAAAATCAAATAAAAATAAAATATTTTTTTTCCATTTAAGGCAAATACCCATCGTTCAAAGAAAAAGTGCTCTAAATTATTAAAGAAAATATCGTAAAACAACGCAGTAAACGAAAACAAGAAACACCTGAGAGACCCGCAAATATGTACCGCCAAAACAAATACAGACTTTTCACACTTCCATAAAAATTCAATACGACACAAGAGAAAACAAAGAAAAACAAATACAACAACAACCACAAAAGTAGTAAAACAAAATCCACACAGCTTTGCAAAAAAATCTACAAAATAAAAAAATGAAATTGAAATATCAACCAACCAATACAAACATTCCATTTGTTAATAAAGGTGTGGTTTTAAAAATGAGATGAAAAAACAAAACACTCACTCACACATCATCATCATCATCGTCGTCGTTATCATCTGAAATACTTATTGTACTGCAAAATTAAAAGAAAGATCAATACAAGTAAACAAATAATAACAAAAAAAAAACAAAAAGCAGTTCACATAACTCAATAAACAAATGAGATTAGAGCAAATGAACAAAACGAAAAACCAATACACATATTCACACACACACACGCAGAGAAACAGCCTCCAAAACAACAACAGCAACAACAACTGCACACCACAAATCTTTGGTGTTTTTTTTATTATATTGATAGCGTTAACAAAAAAACTCCCCTTTTTTAACACGCTTAAAGCTGGGCAACCTTGGCAGTTTATTTGAAAACAATTGTCATCTCAGCACGATATTAATTGAATTTGATTGCACGAGAAAAGCGTATTAAACAAAATTATATTAATTAAGAAAAAATTTACAAAAACTTTATAAACAAAAGTTTTAAATTATACAGAAAATTTTCTTTCAAACCGTACAACAGAACAGCCTAAATCTGGATTTCCATCAGGAAAGGTAAGTTTTACATTATAAATATTCATATTAACTAATACGTCATTGTATAAGTGGACAATATTTATATGTTATCTGTTTAAATATTATTTAGTATAAAGATTATTTATAATAATATAAATAACTTAAACACTAAACATTTATATTAACCAAAATAAATTAAAATTTTCTAAGCTAGGCTCAAAAAACAAAAAAGGTTTCATTCACGCAAAAAAATTTTTGTTTGTTAATAATGAAAATAATAATTATATAATTGGAGGCCGTTTTATACAAAGCATGCTTAAATAAAAGGACTTCCTCTCAAAAACCATTTAGGTTTAATATTCCTGTTGTCCTTTTTTCTCCTTCCTGAACTCTAAATATACACATAAGAATAACTAACAAAACTAAAAACTTAAGAAACAAACTCTCACCATAGTATTGCATTGTCTACATCGTCACCATAAACTAAAATAATAATGTTGATTACACTACGCAACAAAAAAAAAGCTTTTTTTGTGTCCTACACCTATTTTTTATACCCTCACTTTAGTGTGACGAGGGTATATATCATTTGCTACGAAAACAAGTAAGAAAGTTTCAGTCGGGTAAACCGACTAAGGTATACCCTCACTTTGTGAGTAATGTAATATTGAATATTACACAAATTATTCTGTCAATTTTTGTGGGAGGTACCAGAAGGGGTTTAATAAATACACCTATATTTCGCTGAACAGTAGATACTTTAAATACATTGCACTGTGCCGAATTGTAACCGTTTATATGGACTGGTATATTAACGTTGAGATATTAAATTGTGGTATAATTTGGCCATTTAGTGTGGGAGGTACAAAAAGGGGCGTGGTGATAACGCTAATTTTTCACTGGACTATAGGCATTATAAAAGCATTACACTGTACAAAATTTCAAGTAATTGTATACACTGATATTAATATTATAAACTGTTAACTTTTGGTGCAAAATGGTGCCTTTGTGGGAGAGGTAACAAAAGGGGCGTGACAATAACGCCCATTTTTCAATGGACTGTAGGCACTATAAAAACATTACGCTGTACAAAATTTCAAGTATTTTTATACACTGGTATTAATGTTATAAGCTGTTAACTTTTGGTGCAAAATGGTGCATTTGTGTGGGAGGTACCAAAAGGGGAGCGGCAATAACGTCCATTTTTAACTGGACTGTAGGCACTATAAAAGCATTACTCTGTACAAAATTTCAAGTATTTCTAAACACTGGTATTAATGTTATAAGCTTTTAACTTTTAGTGAAAAATGGTGCATTTGTGTGGGAGATACCAAAACGGGCGTGGCAATTTCGCCCATTTTCCTCTAGTTGATAGCGACTAACATACTAATACTATGTGTGGAACTTCAGAAGATTCGAATACGTATAATAGCAGTTATTAAAGAATCAATATTTCACAACATTTTAACCCTTTGTGGGGGAGGTACCAGAAGGAGTGGACCAATATGGCCCATCTTCGAACTTAGCCGGAGATAGAAAAAAATATTACCACATACCAAATTTGAAGTCAATCGGTTACTCCTTTCGAGAGTTATCGTGCGCACCAGCCAGCAGACAGACAGACAGACAGACAGACAGACAGACAGACAGACAGACAGACAGACAGACAGACAGACAGACAGACAGACAGACAGACAGACAGACGGACGGACATTGCTCATTCGACTTAAAATGACCCAAAACGGATTTCCGCCGAACATACTTGGGGTCTTAGGTCACTCCTTCGATGTGTTACACTTTTTTCCGTAGCAAATGATATATACCCTCGTCACACTAAAGTGAGGGTATAAAAAGTGTAACACATCGAAGGAGTGATCTAAGACCCTAAGTATGTTCGGCGGATATTCGTTTTGGGTCATTTTAAGTCGAATGAGCAATGTCCGTCCGTCCGTCTGTCTGTCTGTCTGTCTATCTGTCTGTCTGTCTGTCTGTGTGTCTGTCTGTCTGCTGGCTGGTGCGCACGATAACTCTCGAAAGGAGTACCCGATTGACTTCAAATTTGGTACGTGGTAATATTTTTTTCTATCTCCGGCTAAGTTCGTAGATGGGCCATATTGGTCCACTCCTTCTAGTACCTCCCCCACAAAGTGTTAAAATGTTGTGAAATATTGAATCTTTAATAACTGATATACTACTTATTCGAATCTTCTGAAATTCCACACATAGCATTAGTTTATTAGTCGCTATCAACTCGAGAAAAATGGGCCATGTTGCTACGCCCCATTTGGTACCTCCCACACAAATGCACCATTTTGCACCAAAAGTTAACAGCTTATAACATTAATACCAGTGCATAAAATTACTTGAAATTTTGTACAGTGTAATGCTTTCATAGTGCCTACAGTCCAGTGAAAAATGGGTGTCATATTCACGCCCCTTTTGGTACCTCTTACACAAAGGTACCATTTTGCACCAAAAGATAACAGCTTATAATATTAATACCAGTGTATAAAAGCACTTGAAATTTTGTACAGTGTAATGTTTTTATAGTGTCTTTTGCACTGTGAAAAATGGGCGCTATTGCCACGCCCCTTTTTGTACCTCCCACACAAAGGTACCATTTTGCACAAAAAGTTAAGATCTCACAGCATGAGTACCAATGCACGAAAATGCAACAACATATTGCACAGTGTAACGCTTTTGAAGTCCCTATAGCCCTGTAAAAAATGGCCGTTATCACCACGCCCCTTTTTGAACCTCCCACACAAAATGGCCAAATCATACCAAATTTAATATCTCATAACGTTAATATACCAGTGCAAAAAACGCTTATAATTCGGCGCAGTGCAATGTATTTAAAGAATTTACTATTCAGAGAAAAATAGGTGTATTTGTTAAAAACATTCTGGTACCTCCCATACAAATTGACAGAATAATTCGTTTAATATTCCATATTACATTACTCACAAAGTGAGGGTATAACTTAGTCGGTTTACCCGTCTGAAACTTTCTTACTTGTTTTTTGTATAGATTGTGGCACTGTTATATAAAATCAAAATCAAAACTTTTTTTATGGATACATTTTTTTAAAAATTTTTTTACTAAAAATCCTGTTATCGTCGAAGGTACCCTTAGTATTTGCACTATAATTTTTGGAGTATATGCCCGATCAGGTCGACTTATGCGTTAAATTGAAGCTATTAATGTGGGCTACCAATCTGGGAAATATATCTTTCACTTAGAAACAGTGGTTTAGTAACAGTCATTAAACAAATTGGAAAAAGTAGATTTTTTCAAAAAAAAAAATCCTGGGACAAAAAAAAAATAAAAAATAGAAAAAAAAATCGAAAAAAAACATTTTATTTTATTTTTTAAAAGTTTGCATCCTAGCGAAGAAAATAGTGCCTATTTGAAAAAAATCTATGGATAAATGTAGAAATTATTGCCCTTTTGGTAGAGGTAAGAGAATTTAAAAAAATATCTTTTTTTTTTTAACAGCCTGTTTCTATAACTTAAAAATTTGCTTTCGTTTGCCTGCCAGACGACAAACAGCTGATTTGGGTTTCACTAACTACCATCACAACGACAAGTCGCACGATAATGAACTCGTACGAATACGTAAGCATTTCAGTGTAAATTTTGGTTTCTCTATCTCTCTTTGCTGTCATCTGGGCGAACACAAATGTCAGATCGAGTCACTTTATTTTATTTGTCGACTGATAGGAACAATGACACAAAAACCAATAATTACGGTAAAACCAATTAAATAATAATAAAATTGTATACATAAGTATGCCTAAATAAGCATAAAGAAGTCAACATTGGCATCTCGCTAAGATGGAAAAAATCATCAGTGCACAATGTGAGAGACGTGAAAGAGAGCTGACCCAACCAGGGTTGATTTTTTGGCCACCGCTAGTGGAAAGAGGACAGAATTGTAGTTGCTAAGGTCGGCCATACAAAAATGTGTGCTTTTTTAAACCGGAAGTTGTGAAATTATTGATCTGGCAATTACATTATTTTCCAATTGGTAAATTGCTAACGTCGTTGACGAAGGCCAGGCGAACGAACGAATGAACTTTAGAGAAACCAAATTCCTGACGAAAGTGAATGAATGGTTTTCGTTCGCAGAGACTTTCGTTAGAAATACAGAAACAGGCCGTAAAATAGATAATAGGTACAGTACATATTACTAAAATACCGGTCAAAATGAATAGAACCGGGAAGTTGTGAAATTATTGATCTGACAATTACATTATTTTCCAACTGGTAAATCGCTAACGTCATTGACGTAAGGCCAGGCGAACGAACGATTGAACTTTAGAGAAACCAAATTCCTGAAGAAAGTGAATGAATGGTTTTCGTTCGCAGAGACTTTCGTTAGAAATACTGAAACAGGCCTCAAATTTCTGTTTAAATAGCGATTTTATTTATTACTTTTATTTATATTATGTACATTTGAGTTTATTTACATGAACGAGTTTCATTAGAAGTAATTGTGAGTTCTTTGTTGACGTTTGAAGATTTGGGAATCGGTTTCTCTAATGAAGAACCAAATATAATCTCCCATCATTCTTTCATCCCAGTGCCCTTGGTAACGCCGCTCGAAGGACTTTATTTCTTGGTGAAACCTTTCGCCATGTTCGTCGCCAAGATTCTCGGGGAAAAAGTTTAAATGAGAATGCAAGAAATAAATTTTGAGGAACATATTTACACATGTTGGAATACATAAAGCAAAAAATAATTTAGAAGAATACACATATATTTTATATATATGTATATAACACATAAATATAAAAAAATATATTTCTTTCCAATTTTTTCATAATTTTTCAACAAATCATTAATCATTGTTTCATATTTCAGGTCTTTATTGGATCCAAAGAAATTTTAAACCACAAGCTTAAACGACCTTCATGCTGCAATTTCATCCGATGTCAAATATGATTCGAAATTCACATCTTTCATCAGTTTCCTTATTTTAGGCCCATCAAAAACTCCTTCTTCGATTTTTTGAAAAGAACGACTTTTAAATAAACTTTTTAAATATGAGAGTGAATTGCCATCTTTCCTTGAGGCTTTTACAAAATTTTTAAAGAGCCCCAGCTTAATATGCATTGGTGGCAAAATATCGGATATCCCAGAGACATAACATACCAACTACTTTTGAATCGCAAAAAATTTTCCAGTCATGTTCATATTTTATGTATTTTATCAATTTAGCCATTGTTTCGTATGATTCCTTAGTGTTGACAGCATGAGCAATGGGAATCGACGGTTTCTGATTTCCGTTGTGTAAAAGTACTGCTTTCAAACTTTCTTTACTGCTCTCAACAAGTAACCGCCATTCCTTTGAATTGTTTGTTTGATTAAGTTCCTCGAACAATCCGGGAATGTCCTTGCAAAAGCATCTGTTATCCACAGTTGTATAAAATTGTTTGTAAGGTATATCACGGACTCTATAGTATGATATGTTAACATCTGGGGCCAAAATATTGTACTGCTTCATCCCAGATGCAAGTAGTTCTGCCTTCCAAATCTCTCACTTCCTACTCCAATCTATTAACTTAGACAAAAATAGCAGTCCGTATCATGAATGAATGGTTGTCGCCAAATCATTGACATTCCAAATTCCACGTGAAGTCTAAAATTAAAACGTTTTATTCCACAAAACATTGTAATACATTAATTGTAAAGTACTTACCGCATGCTTCCACTACTCAATCGAGTAAGATTTACATGGCACGAATTACGCAAAATACTAGGTGTCCACGGTTCGTTCATATTTTTAGCTCGTACACCAAAATATTGAACATATATTTCTTCTATTATTTTACTAAACGCACGTCGATTTTTTAATAACATATTTTCGACAGATGTAGCAGAAATTGTCGGGAGCATTTACACATTGAAAAGTTCTTTGCCGTTTACTCATACTTCGAAATATAACTTTATAATATTTTTCAGAAAATCGACTTATCTCTTTAAGGCGCTGAATTTACACTGACATTGCATATCATGTTTTATGGATGGTTACGTTCAACCATAAAACCTCGTCCTCTCTATAATTTTATAATGTCTGACAACAATCCTCATAAAATAAAATGCAAGTGCAATGTCTCTTATATGTCTCTCTCACATATGGCGAATTCAATATACGCAAAAACATCATTTAAAAACAAAAAAATATGAAACGAGATTTTTTTGAATTTCCCTAACATTTACAAAATTTACCATAAAAAATTTTTTTAATATTTTTTTCGTGTTTGTGACAGCTAGTTGCACGAGAAATTGTTATCCACTTCCCTTGGACAAAAATGTTGATGCATAGTGTTATATTTATAAATTCGCTCATTGGCATCGATATGATTTCGAATAATAACGAAACTTTCCCTTGTAATAATGAAATACAATTATGGGGCCGAGATTTTCTTTTATTGTAGACAATAATGAATTTTTGAATAATGAATAATATTTAACTTATTATAAAGGTCATTACACCGACATTAGTTACCTGTTGTAGTGTCATTAGAAAGGAGTTGGATTTTTGTTTTTAGGAAATAGGACATATCCGAGCTGCAATTAGAATAGCAATTAATAGCACTATGCAACAACATTTTTGTCGAAGGGCTGCGCATAACATTTTCTGGTGTATTATGGAACCTTAACACGAAAAATGTATTAAAAAAATTATTTATGGTAATTTTTTTTTTAATTTTTCTTTAAAATTCCAATTTTCTTGGAAGGTGTCTCTAATATTTGGACCATTTTTTAAGTATATGCTCGATAATGCCGGAATATACGTTAAATTGAAGGGAATTACAAGGACCACTAATGTTGGCAATGACACCTTCATGTGGAAACAGAGGTTTAGTAACTATCGTTAAAACAATTAGACAATTTGATTTTTTCAAAAACAGATTTTTGCTGCCTCGAAGAAAATCATAAAAAATAGAAAAAATTCTTCAAAAAAAACTTTTTGATCGATATTTTGAAAGCTAGCATCCTAATGAAGAAAACAAAGCCTATTTGAAGATAATCTATTGATAAAAGTAGAAATTATAGCACTTTTGGTAGAAATAAGATAATTTCAACAAAATCCGTTTTTTATACCCCGCTATTGTGAACAAGGGTATATATCAGGTGCTGCCAACCAAAAGAAAAAAAGTCGATGGAGTGTCCTAAGAGACCCCAAGACTATTTGGCAGAAATCCTTTTTTGGTCATTTAAGGTCAGTTTAGCTATGTCCGTCAGCCTGCCCGTCTGTCTGTCTGGTTGGTGCGCACGATAACTTTCGACAGGATTAACCGATTGACTTTATGTTTGGTATGTGTCAATATTTTTATACCCTACACCACACTGTGGTACAGGGTATTATAACTTTGTGCATTTGTTTGTAACACCCAAAAGGAGAAGAAATAGACCCATCGTTTATTATACCGATCGACTTAGAATGACTTTCTGAGTTCATTTAGCTATGTCCGTCTGTCTGTCTGTCCGTGTGTCTGTCTGTCTGTCTGTCTGTCTGTCTGTCTGTCTGTCTGTCTGTCTGTGCATGTATTCTTGTAATCAAAGTACAGGTCGCAATTATGGTCCGATCTCGACGAAACTTTACACATATCCTTTTTTGGCCCAAGGACGATCCCTATTGAATTTAGTTAAAATCGGTTCAGATTTAGATATAGCCCCCATATATATGTTAGCCCCGATTTGATATATAACCGCTGTAAAAACTTTATTTTACATCCGATCAGTATAAAATTCTGCAAAAAGAGGTTTCTGATTATATGAATTAACACTGCAAAATTTGGAATAAATCGGTTCAGATTTAGATATAGCCCCCATATATACGTTACCCTCGATTTGACATGTAAGCGCTGTAAAAATGTTATTTTATATCCGATCAGTATGAAATTCGGCGAAAAGTGGTTTCTTATTATATCAATGAACACTATTAAATTTGGAAGAAATCGGTTCAGATTTAGATATAGCCCCATATATACGCTACCCCCGAATTGACATGTAAGCGCTGTAAAAATGTTATTTTATATCCGATCAGTGCGAATTTCGGCAGAAAGAGGTTTCTTGTTACATGAAGGAATACTGCCAATATCGGAGAAAATCGGTTCAGATTTAGATGTATTCCCCATATATATGCTACCCCCGATTTGACATGTAAGCGCTGTAGAAACTATATTTTATATCCGATCAGTACGAAATTCAACAGAAAGAGGTCTTTTTACATAAATGAGTATTCAGGGAAAATCGGTTCATATTTAGATATAACCTCCATATATATGTTCCTCCTGATTTGGTATCAAAGCGAAGTTGTACTTTACTTCCGATCATTAAAATTTCGGGAAGTATGTTTCTCAATTTAGGAACGAATATTGCTTAATTCAGCGATTATCGGTTTAGAATTAGATAATATGTTCCTACCCATTTACAAATTATTCCAAATTATTATCGCAGTGACCCTTATCGCATTGTTAGGGAGGTGTAGGGTGTTATATAGTCCGCCCGCCCGACTTGGAAAACGATTGTTTTGATAATAAAACTGAATAATTTGTAAACGCTTGTGTTCTTGTGTATATATCTCCATGATGAAATTGTAAACACTACTGAATACAATGAAAAACAAATGACAGATCATGACATATTACAAATGGCCGAAATGTCACTTCAGAATCATATCATCCCTATTGGAAAACCCGTTATATGTTCCTCCTGATTTGGTATCAAAGCGCTATGTAAGTTGTACTTTACTTCCGATCAGTACAAAATTTGGCAGAAATATGTTTCTCAATTTAGAAACGAATATTGCTTAATTTAGCGATAATCGGTTAAGATTTAGATATAGGCACATATATATCAAATTACTATCGCAATCACCCTTATTGCATTGTTCGGGAGGTGTAGGGTATTATATAGTCGGCCCCGCCCGACTTTCTGCCTTTCCTTACAGGTTAATAGATAAGCTACTTAAAAAGCAGAATTAGAAATTTTGCAAAAAAAAATATATTCATATACCAGGTGTGATGGTCAAAAAGAGATATTATAAGTGATCGTCTAAAAATAAACCGAAAAACCTGGAATTTTTAATTTACACTCTGACATGATTCATGCGTCCAACACCGATTTTAAGTTTGAACATAATTTGAATGAACATATGCGAAGAAACAAAGAGAAGAAACGTTAATAAACATATAAATGTATATGCAAAACCATCTAACGAAATCATATTTCACGCTTATTAAAGTCAAACGCAGAAATACTAAATCTTTAATCTTTGGAAATTTCAAAATTTGCATCAAATTAGGGGTTTTCCAAAGTCCCGGGTCGAAAGTAGTTTTTATTATTATTATTATTACTGTAAAGCGGCATTTCTTTAAGACACAATTTCTTAAAAACTTTTAAATTTCCATTATACAAATCTCTCTTCTCAAATTGGGATTTTAAGGCAATATTCTTATTTAACATTCAAATATGGAAACCATAAAATTTAAATTCAAATTGGAGATTAAACTAATTGGAAGTATAACACTATACTTTAAAATCATACCTAATCGAAATCAAATCAGACCTTTTTTTGAAATCCATTTAGACCCGCAGCGACATCTTTTAGTATACATACACATTTAAAGAACACCTTTCAATCAAATTGGATTGGAAAATAAAATCTTATTAGATTCACTCTCAAAAAATAGGAATTTATGCCACTGATCTGCAACGCACACTTATTTAGTGCTTCTGTCCTATGCATTTGAAAGCCATAAAATATTGTATTGTATGTTCAACCCAAATTAAAATCACACTTAGTAGTCGAATACATTTTTCGCTTTTTTATTTTCGTTAAATACTACTATATTATCATAAAATTTTATGATAATGTGAAATTTATGAAATGAAATTCAACATCTTCCAAAAGAGGGAAAATAAAACAAAGAGATCAAAGAGTATCAAAAGTATAACGCTCAACCGTACAAGAAACCAATAAAAAACAAAAAAATAAACCTGACAAAAAAGCCCAGAAAAGAAAACCTGCAGTTTATTGAAACACTCCAACACCGACCGAAAGGAGAGGATTTAAAAACACCAAAAAAAACACCGATTCCATAATTCATATAAATAAACAATCAAAATCAACGAAATGGTAACAATGTCCAATGATTCGTCTTTGTGTTTCAACCGAAAATGCCGCTTATACCAAAAAAAATTAACATATGTAAAATCATCGAAGGCAACGTCCGCCAAGAGTAGAGAAATTCCTTATCTCGCTCGTTCCACACAAAAAGGTGTTGTTTTTATGACGGCTCTGTTTTACTCCCCAATATTAATTCCAAATGTGGTTTGTATTGTTTGTTTTTATATATTTCACAAAAGTCAATTTTTTCTGTTTTCTAAAAGGTTTTGCTACAGGTTGTCTGTCTTCTCCGAGCGATTGTAAATCAATGAAATGGCTGCTGTAAAATGCAATAAAAGTAAAATCGAAATGATAACAATTAAAGTATTTCGTTACAAAATGCTTTTAATGTAAATGTTATAAAGTTAAATGGGTGATAGATAAGTTTCGGGCAGAAAACTGTTTGGATGAGTGGATTGAAAACAAAAGACTTAAGACACAAACCCTAAAGCAGAGTAAGGATGGTAATCAGGAGAGAGAGTTGTATACTAAGCAAGGTGGCGCAATTATTCTACACAATGACTCTGAAGGGTGAAGTGAAAACAAAAGACTTTAGCTACAAACCTGAAATTGAGTAAGGATGGTGTTTGGGAGAGAGTTATACGAGTATGTCGCAGAGTGGGGAGATACAGACCACTGATAAAATAGTTATACGGAGAGTATTCGAAACACTCAGAGCATTCGGAATATGACATATATTTATACCCTCACTTTAGTGTGACGAGGGTATATATCATTTGCTACGGAAAAAAGTGTAACACATCGAAGGAGTGATCTAAGACCCTAAGTATGTTCGGAGGAAATCCGTTTTGGGTCATTTTAAGTCGAATGAGCAATGTCCGTCCGTCTGTCTGTCTGTGTGTCTGCTGGCTGGTGCGCACGATAACTCTCGAAAGGAGTAACCGATTGACTTCAAATTTGGTATGTGGTAATATTTTGATCTATCTCCGGATGAGTTCGAAGATGGGCCATATTGGTCTACTCCTTCTGGTACCTCCCACACAAAGGGTTAAAATATAGTGAAATATTGATTCTTTAATAACTTCTATACTACTTATTCGAATCTTTTGAAATTCTGCACATAATATTAGTATATTAGTCGCTATTAACTCGAGAAAAATGGGTGAAGTTGGCATGCCCCTTTTGGTACCTCCCACACAAATGGACCATTTTGCATCAAAATTTAAGTGCTTATAACTTTAATACAAGTGCATAAAAATGCTTGAAATTTTCTACAGTATAATGTTTTTGTAGCGCCTATAGTCCAGTAAAAAATGGGCCTTATTGTACAGCCCCTTTTGGTACCTCCCACACAAATGGACCGTTTCGTACCAAAAGTAAACGGCTTGTAACTTTAATACCAGTGCATACAAATACTTGAAATTTTGTACAGTGTAATGCTGTTATAGTGCCTATAGTCCTGTAAAAAGTGGGCGTTATCACCCCGCCCCTTTTTGTACCTCCCACACAAAATGACCAAATCATACCAAATATATTACATTACTCACAAAGTGAGGGTATACCTTAATCGGTTTACCCGACTGAAACTTTCTTACTTGTTTTATACCCTAAACCCAAAGGAGAAGAGATAGGCCCATTGTTTATTATACCGATCGACTTGTAATCACTTTCTGAGTCGATTTAGCTATGTCCGTCTGTCTGTCTGTAGATGTATTCTTGTAATCAAAGTACAGGTCGAATTTATGGTCCGATCTCAACGAAACTTTGCACATATCTTTCTTTAGGCCCACGGACGACCTATTGAATTTGGTTTGGTCAGTTTTACATATAGCTCCTATATATACATATGTACCTCCAATTTGACATGTAAGCGCTGTAGAAACTGTATTTTATATCATATCAGTACGAAATCTTGCAGAGAGAGTTCGTCTATTAATTGAATGAACACTGCCAAATTTGGGGAAAATCGATTCAGATTTAGATATGACCCTCATTAGGCCGGGTCGATTTATGGGGAGGCAAAATAGTCGCCATTGCTCAGTGAAAATCGTATTCTAGGGATCAAAATAAGAAACTTTGCCGAAGGAACCATACCTCTAAAACGAATTCTGATGTCCCGGAATTTGGGTCGAACTTTTGGGTAGGGGCAAATTTTGAAAAATCCCACTTTGACCCATTTAGAGTGCTCCAATCGAGTCCAAATGTATGACCGACCCTCACTAACTTTGGAGGCCCGACCCACCCATGCCAGTGGCACACCCCCTGGAACCCCCTGGGGGTTCCATACATTTCGACTCGATTGGAGCACTCTAAATGGGTCAAAGTGTGATTTTTTCCGGGACATCAGAATTAGTTTTAGAGGTATGGTTCCTTCGGCAATGTTTCTTATTTTGATCCATAGAATACGATTTTCACTGAGCACTTCACTGAGTGGGGTCGGTCATACATTTGGACTCGATTGGAGCACTCTAAATGGGTCAAAGTGGGATTTTTCCCGGGACATCAGAATTCGTTTTAGAGGTATGGTTCCTTCGGCAAAGTTTCTTATTTTGATCCCTAGAATACGATTTTCACTGAGCAATGGGCGATTTTTAAATCGACCCGCCCTAGCCCTCATATATATAGTGTCATCCGATTTAACATGTAAGCGCTGTTTTGTATTTTATATCCAAGCAGTACGAAATTCAACAGAGACAGTTTTCTTATTACGTGAATGATCAGTACCAAATTCGGAGAAAAGCCGATCAGATTTAGATATAGCCCCCATATATATGTTACACCCGATTTGACATGTAAGCGCTGTAGAAACCGTATTTTACACCTGATCTGTTCGAAATTCGGCAGAGAGAGTTTCTTATAACGTGAATGAACGCTACCAAATTCGGAGAAAATCCGTTCAGATGAAGATATAGCCCCTCATATACGAGGTATGCTCAAAAAATATATAACAAAATACAATTTTGTATTTTTTCAAAAAGTATTTATTTATTCATGAATATCTATTTTGTCGCTTTCAAAGTAGTTCCCCTCGGATAAAATACACTTCTGCCAACGTTTTTTTCAATCCTCGAAGCACTTCAAATAATCATTTTTTGTGATCTTGTTCAGCTCCTCCTTCGATGCTGTCTTTATCTCCTCAATCGGCGTCGTCCTTTCATGGGCCTTTTCACTTTTGGAATAAATAATAGTCATAGGGGTCTAGGTCAGGGGAATACGGTGGCTGCGGCACCATTACTGTGTTGTTTTTGGCCAAATATTCGCGCACAAGCAACGATGTGTGTGAAGGGGCGTTATCATGGTGCAAAAGCCAATTTTTGTTCTTCCACAAATCCGGGCGTTTTTGGCGGATTGCTTCGCGCAATTTGCGCATAACTTGCAGGTAATATTCTTTTTGACCGTACTACCCTGTGGCAAGAACTTATAATGCACCACGCCCCTGCAATGAAAGTAAACTGTGAGCTCGGGCGTCCGGCACGCTGTTCGTCCTTCGCATCATCTCGGCCCTCTAAGAACATTTTTTACCTCTGTTAAACGTTGCTTTGGTCCAAGGTAGCTTCACCATATGCCACAGTCAACATTCGGAATGCGTCAGCGCACTTTATTTTGTTTTTCACACAAAATTTGATGCAGATTCTTTGATCCATTTTCTGAAATAGATAAAAATCGAAGACAAGTTAAAACACATCCAAGCACAACAGCTGTCAATAATTAACTAAACATTCAAAATGACCGACATGAGTACCAACATAACGCTACAAAAATATCAAAAATCGAATATAAGTAGCCCGCGGAAATTAAAAATTCCCGATATTTTTTGAACATACCTCGTATATGGAGGTTATATATAAATCTGAACCGATTTAACCTGAATGCTCATTCATGTAATAAGAAACCTCTTTCTGTCGAATTTCGTACTGATCAGATGTAACATATGTATGGGGGCTATAGCTAAATCTGAACCGACTTTCCCCAAATTTTGTATTGTCTCTAAGCAAATCACGAGACTGCTCTGTGCCAATTTTTCTACAAATCGGAACAAAAATGTTGCTTATGCAATGCATATATGACAAATTGGAGGTACATATATATGGGATCTTTATGTAAATCTGAACCGATTTTAACCAAATACGTGTAAAGTTTCGTCGAGATCGCACAATAATTGCGACCTGTACTTTGATTACAAGAATACATGCACAGACGGACAAAGTGATTCTAAGTCAATCGATATAATAAACGAAGGGTCTGTTTCTTCTCCTTTTGGGTGTTACAAACAAATGTACAAAGTTATAATACAAAGTACCACAGTGCGGTGTAGGGTATAAATATGGATAATACGAATCACGTAGTGATTATGGGTCGATCGGTATACATTATGGTGGGTATAGGTCCAATATGTTTGTAATGTTACACAAATAAGACTAATGGCGAATTCTTTTCTGCAAAAAGTGAAACATTTTCATTGCCCTTTTTTCGAAAACGGCAGTTTTGTGATACTTTTTTGAAATTTGGTAATTAAGTTACTCGAATTTAGCACAACTAAAATGTCAAAATTTCAAAAACCGATATAATAGTGCTGTTTTCGGTAAAAGGGCAATGCAAGTGTTGCACTTTTTTGCAGAAAAGAATTCACCATAAATGTCAAACAAAATCGCAAAATTTTGTTCAATATTCCAAAATGTTATATTGTTTCAGTACTTGTAAAGTATATGTAGAGAAGCCCCAGAATGGAATCCGCAAGGCAACAGGCGACGTGGCGTCGATCCTAATCCTAATGGAAATGCGGAAACTATAAGTCATGGGAAGAAATCAAGACTTATTGCTATAAAAGAAATAGGTGGAATAATCTTGTAGAAGTCCTATCTATGTTCCCTAGTAGAATGAATAAAGGGGAAACAAATTGTAAAGTGGAAAGGTTTTGCTGAATACAAGCCTTGGATTCAGGAAAACATAGTTATCTTTCAAAACAACGATATTTCAGAAAAATGTTAGTCAGTATTTATTGAAAAAATACAAAATTTTCGCAAAACGTTCATTCTATATTACACCAAACGATTTTTGGGAAAAAATCTGGTCGACATGGCCGATTGTCTTGAAAATTTGTATACGAGTTTTAATATGGAAATGAATCATCGTGTAGTTTGCGAGAAAAAAACCTAAATTTGTTTGCAGATGTTAAAAGCATCTAAAATCTGAAAAATTTGGGAAAATATCTGAAAAGGTGTAGTTTGGAAGTTATGTATAATGAAAACGCGTGGACGGAATTTTACAAATGACGGCTCGTTTGTAAGGTCTTGACTTGTACATACTTTAAAGTACACATATTATTATTGCTGGTTAATTCAAAGTTTTTAAATGCGTCAGTTGCATATGCAACTTTATTATGCATCTTACACATCAATGACACCAACTTAAAATTCTGAGAAAAATACAGTCATGTAGCCGCATTTTTCCTTAACTTACTCTACAAATTTCAAGATGGTGTTCAGCCTCGTTCTTTTTTAAAATAATATTTACAAAAAATGCCTTTCTAAACGATGATAAATATTGAGATTACAAAATAGACAGAATAATTTCAAGAAAAAATAATTTTCATTTCTGACATTTTTATATCAAAATGCTATTTTATAGAAACTGAAGACAACAACAGATCAAAATTTACAGTATCAACTCAGATTAGACAGGGCTCCATGCCTATATATTTATATTTCATATATCTATGTTGGTGTTTTCCTGATCCAGTATGCAAATTTAATTTTAAGAGGAAAAATAAATAACGATATATGGAAATATTGGCGAACTTTCGAATATAACGGGTTTTCCAATATGTGTGATATGATTTCATTGAAAACAAAAACACATTTATTGTTAAGGAAATTCAAAAGTTTTTTATTTAATGTGAAGTAAAATCGATACAATTAAGTTCTAATTAAAACTTCACTCAAATGGCCCCCACGACTTATTCTGCAGGAACGAATTCGATTAACCCAATTTTCGAACAATTTTTCCACTAAATCAAGTCGTATGTCATGAATGGCACGTTCAATATTAACTTCTAAAGCTTCAAGAGAGTCTGGTTTATTTCGAAAGTCGAATGACTTCAAATAACCCCACAAGAAATAGTCTAATGGTGTTAAATAACAACTTCTTGGAGGCCATTCAATATCACAATTTCTTGAAATAAGCGAATCTCTAAACTTTTCCTGCAACTATTCAATTGTTTCATTTGCTGTGTGGCACGTAGCCACAATCGGTCAATGGCAAAACGATAGCTCTTAACGAGAGCTTAAATATTGCTCATTTGTGTCAAAGTCGTAGGACGACTAGAAAGTGTTTTTTTTTTGGGATTTAAGAAAAAAATTAACTTAGCATCATTTTCAAATGTGAACGGAAAGTTTATTTTTTCTCTAGATCCTTAACGGTACGTCGGATCAGGATTCGGTCAATGGCAAAACGATAGCTCTTAACGACAGCTAAAATATTGCTGATGAGTGTCAAGGTCGTAGGTCGATTGGAAAGTGCATTATTTGGATTTAAAAAAAAAATTGACTTAGCGCACGAAAAGTTGCAATTGGAGAACGATTATTTTGATAATACAGGGTTTTCCAACAAGTCTTTCAGTCACAGTTCGCAAAACTAAAGCATTTTTGGGTCGTCGTGACGCAACTTGTCGGACCGCAATGCATAAATTGGTGGAAAAATTCGAGCTGTTGGGACAAGTTAGTGATGTGAAGAATAAAACCCATGCACGTCGCTTAAAAATAACTGAGAATATTGCTGCTGTAGCCCAAAGTGTTGAAGAAAACTCAGGTTTGTCCATTCCTCGTCGTTCTTTGGAATTGGGCATTCCACAAACGTCATTACACCGTATCTTGCATAAAGATTTGGGTCTTAAGGCTTATGAAGTTCAGTTAACACAACAACTCAAGCCGGCCGATCATCAACAAAGTCGTGTCTTTGCTTATTGGGTCCTTGAAATGCATGAAAATGATCCGGAATTCCATCGAAAAATCATCTTGACTCATGAGGCCTATTTCCACCTCGGTGGCTACATCAACAAGCAAAATTGTCGCATCTGGGGCTCGTAAAACCTAAGAGTTATTGTTGAGAAGCCTCTCCATCCTCAAAGTGTGACTGTTTGGTGCGGTTTATGGTCCGGCGGGGTCATTGGACCTTACTTTTTCGAAATTGAGGTTGAATTGCGCTATCGAGAGATGATTAATGATTTTTTTATGGTCGGAGTTGGGTGGATCTGGACAACGTTTACTTTCAACAAGACGGCGCTACGTACCACACAAGCAACGAAACCATTGCTCTGTTACGGGAAAAGTTTCCGGACCGTGTTATCTCTCGAAGAGGTGATCACAATTGGCCACCGAGATCTTGTGATTTAACACCTTGCGAGTTCTTCTTCAAAGATAGAATTAGTGAGGCTATCAAGGACATAGGGTAGCCACTTTGCGATTTGGTTATGGAAAATTTCATGAAAAGGATATGGTCCTGTAAGCGTGGTCGTGGTGGACATATGGCTGATGTTGTTTTTCATTATTAACGGCATAGCTTCCTCTTTATTATGAAACAAACATCCGATCATTTATCTCAAAAAATTAAATTTTTCTTTGAATGCCAAAATAACACCTCTTGGTGGAAAACCAACACTACCGAATACAATGAAAAACAAATGACAGACCATGACATATTACAAATGACCGAAACGTCACTTCAAAATTATATCATCCTTATTGGAAAACCCGTTATCAAAGATGTCCTAGCCAAGACCTTCAAGAAGAGCTCTAATTTGCATAAAACTACAAACGCGTTTTTAAAATATAACAAATGCAATGTTCACATTTCGGGAATTTCTTAATAACTATTTTTTTAATAAAGAACGGGGCTGAACACCGTCTTGAAATTTTCAGCGTTCATTAATAATATATGGGGCTACATAACTATAATTTTTAACAGAATTTTAACTTGGTATCATAGAAGTGTAAAATGCAAATTAAATTTGCATATGCATCGGATGCACTCAAAAACGTTAACGAAATAAAAAAATAAAACTTACGACCTTTGAAATTAGCCTTCTTTTGTAAAAATCCGCCCACGCGTTCGGAAAATACAGAACTCAAAACGTACGCCCTTTGAGAATATTTTCCTATTTCCTCAGAATTCAAATGCTAATAACATCTGGAAAACACTTTTGTAATTTTTTCACCAACTATAAATTGTTTTGTTTTGAGCAGAGAATCGATATGCCAATTTATTTTGAAATCAAGAATGGTGACCCCAAAAAGCTGTTCGGTCAGACATGGAATGAACGATATACTTGTTAGCATAAATAACGCAGTAACTCGAAGTGGTAAAAGTCACTAAAGACGTCAGTATTTTTGAAATTATTCGACCCAAATTCCTAGAATACGATTTTCACTGAGCAATGGGCGATTTCTAAATGTGGATATATCTAATTCTGAACCGATAATCGCTAAATTAAGCAATATTCGTTCCTAAATTGAGAAACATCTTTCTGGATAATTTCGTAATGATCGGAAGTAAAGTACGCTATAGAAGCGCTTTGTAACTAAATCAGGAGGAACATATATATGGAGGTTATATATAAATCTGAATCGATTTTCCCTAAATACTCATTCATGTAATAAGAAACCTCTTTCTGCCGAATGTCGCTGTGATCGGATACAAAATACAGTTTCTACAGCGCTTACATGTCAAATCGGGGGTTACATATATATGGGGGTTATATCTAAATCTGAATCGATTTCCCCCAAATTTTGTATTGTATCTACATAAGTGTATCACGAGTCTACTCTCTGTCAATTTTTGTACAAATCGGTTCAAAAATGTTGCTTATACAGTGCATATATTCCATATCGGAGGTACATATATATGGGAGCTATATGTAAATCTGAACCGATTTTAACAAAATTCATTATGGATTGTCCTTGGGCCTAAAAAAAGATATGTGCACAGTTTCGTTGAAATCGGAACATAATTGCGACCTGTACTTTGATTACAAGAATACATCTACAGACAGACAGACAGGCGGACAGACAGACAGACAAACAGACAGACAGACGGACATAGCTAAATCGACTCAGAAAGTGATTACAAGTCGATCGGTATAATAAACAATGGGTCTATCTCTTCCCCTTTTGGGTGTTACAAACAAATGCACATAGTCATAATACCCTGTACCACAGGGTGGTGTAGGGTATAAAAACATAGAAAATTAAAATTGAATGGGGAATGTTTATTATCATTTGAAAGAATATTCTTTGGCATTTATTTTTTGAAGATTATGTCTATCAAATGTTGGCCGCGGCTACGTCTCAGATGGTCCATCCGTTGAGTCCAATTTTCGATGACTCGTTCGAGCATTTCGATTGGTAACTGGCGAATGACACGTGTAAACGTTGTTCAGGCGTAAGTCTTTCCATGATTAAATGCTAAACAATACTTAATAAAAATAACGTGACAGCATGACACGACTCACACGTGATCTGCCACAAAAAGGCTATTGAAAAAAAGTATCTTTACTTGGATTAAGAGTTGTCTAAAGAGTTCTCTATATTTATTGTAGCTATTAAACCTATATTCTAAAATCTTATATTTCAAATCCGTCGTTAGAATTCAGACAAATATTTAAAAAAAAAACACGCAATTTAACATGTCATCGATTATTTTTGAAATTGAGAATAATTTATAATATTTGTTTTACAAATATCACTTTAATTGTCTAATAAACGAACATGACTTATGGACATTACTTGAGCAATCTATGTACTATAATGTAGAATACAGTTTTCATCCATTGCACTTAATGCATTTTGTAATTATTTGCCATTTTTAACGACCGCTTTTTGTGACATTTTTGAAAATTAACAGCGCAATAAAACAGTTTATCTTGCAAAAAAATATATTATCTAAATTACTAACAGAAATATAACAACTTTGTAAACTACTAAAACACTAAGCTGCGCCCATATTTTTAGGATTTTTCAATAACAATAACTTGAGAAGAGTATATATATTGACAATTGTATGCCCGGAAAACATTAGCAATTAGCTTTGTAAAGGAAATTTTTTCCAAGCCCTTCTACAGACAAACTGTTTTTTGCAATTTGTGTTAACAAAGACCAGGTGTTTGCTAAAACAACCTGGCAAATAAGGCTAAAAAATAACAAACGACAGGTACTTGCTAAAAGCTCTATTTAATTTAGTTTCTAATCTAATTTAGTTAACATTGCATAATGCTCAAAGTGTTTAACGCTTCCTCGTATTTTTACCCACTCCTCCTCCTCTTCCGAAAAAGTTTTTCCTATTTTTGTACTTGTTGTTATCTCAAAACAGTGCAATTTTTTTAAAGATTTTTTCACAAGCTTTTAAACATTATCACTGTGTTTTTTGCTTCTTTTCTTATTGCAGATGTTCTTTTAAATTATTTTTTGTCGTTTTTCTTCTCTCTGAGGCTTTATAATTTTTTCTTCTTCTCGCTTTAACAAACTGAAAGTCATAACAACGACCTTGACTTGTTAATTATATCTCAGTGTTGTAGTAGTATAAATAAATAAATATTTTGCTGGTAGTTTGCATTTTTTGTATGCTTTATTTTTATCTATATTTATGTATGTATATACTTGCAGAAAACAATTAAAATTAAGGCGGATCTTCATTAGATACAGATTTTTTAATAGAATAAATTATACTAATGTCTAGCAGCAGCTGATTATAAAACCGAGGAATATTTATAATAATAATTGTTCTAATTGATTAACATGCTTACGAAAACATGACAAAAAAAATTATGCAGTATTCATGTTGTTTGTTCATTGTGTTAGCCATCAGGTTTTGCTAAATGCATTAATTAAACAGTACCGAGAACAAAAGACTTAAGACATAAACTTGGAAACATAATTTAGACAATAGATGATTCGTGGTTTATATAGATGATACTATAAAAAAACTATTACTCGTATCGGAAAATTATTTTATTTGTTCAATTGTATATTCTTAAACTTTAACTTTATAGCAAATTCAGCTGGCTGAATTTGTACTTTATTTATGGAAAAAGTACTTTCTTCGATATTTATTGGACTGAAAGAATGGTACAGCCTATTGAGCTGGAATTTAGACACCATTAAGTTGTTAAGTATGCTAGCGGAATGGCCTCTATAAGAAACTCAGCAAAGTTATGAGTTAAGTGAAAATGTTTAGAACATTCAGCAAATGAATTGGCGAATAATTCAGTTGCAATCTTAGCTGAATTATTGTAACTGTGCAAATTCAACTTTCAAATAATTAAAAGCTTTGTAACGAATTCAGCTAGCTGAATTCTTTCTTTATATTTGGAAAAGTGTTTTCTACAGTAATAAACTGGTAGAATGATTGGTATATCATAGTCAGCAGGATTTTAAGTAGAACGACATTGTTAAGTATTTAATCAGAATGGTTTCTATAAACAAATCAAACGGAACTATGATTTTTATGTAGATTTTTACCGTTCTCCAAAAAATGGGCCAAAAAGACCCCTAGATTGTGGTGATAGAAGGTTAAAATGTTCAACACAAATATTTACCATAAAATTCTACTATAAGTCTGTGAATATACCAAAAGTCAAAATTCAGCTTAAGCGCCAGAAATAAGTCAAAACTTAAAATTAATTTCTAAGTCAATTTCGTACTTTTTCGAATTGGCGCAAAAAATGGATTTTAAGTTTTGACTTATTTCTGGCATTTCCGTTGGGTTTTGAGTTTTTATGCATTCAGAGACTTATTTTAGAATTTTAGTGCAAATATTTTTGTAGAACATTTTGACTCCTCAAACACCTGTTTTAGGGGCGATTTTTACCCTTTTCAACAAAAGGGGCCAAAATTGCTAGAGCTAGAGGGTTAAAATATTCCTCGTAGTGTTCTAGGTAATGTTTCTCAGCAAAGATTATTCCTAAAATGTAAGGATCACATGGTTTCCTATGCCGATTCATGATAACAATGTTCAAGAGGGCGAAATTGTTATCCCCCTCTAAAATGATCACGCTTTGAAATATGCTTTCAAAACAGGTTTATTCTTATTTACCCCCTCTATCAGAATCCGTTGTCATACAGGGAGGAAAAATCGCCATTTTTGATAAGTTTGAATTAAAAAAATTATATTTGGAAAACATTTTTTTAATAGTATATATTTGTAAACAAATACATTTTATTTGAAAATCTAGAAATTTAGTTTGGGACGCATATATTTATATATTAGAATAAAATATGTATACTTGCGAACTGACTTTCACAAATAAAATACGTCTTTACACACAAACAAAGTGATTGTTTAAGAAGTTTTTCAAATATATTTTATTTAAAAAAAATTTTTAAGACCTTGCTGTCTTTTTCGAAATTTAGTCCACAATTTTCCAAGATTTAATGTTAAACCTTCTAGTTTAAACTGACATAAGCGGCATTAACTTTTGTTTTACAACACTAAGTTTTAATTTATAAATATTCATCACTGTTTGTCAATCCATCAATATGCAATTATAGTTACGAGAGATTATACGATTTAAATTGTAATCGAATTTTACAAACATATAAAATTTCTATATAATTGCACTTTGAACATCTAAATAACAGAAAACTTTAAATTGATCATTGATACACTTCGAAAAAAATACGTAAATACAAATTAATCGTTGCTTCGGAAATATGTATAATAAATATAAAAAAAAATATTTGGTTGGAAACCTAATTTTGTTTAGATCAACATCCTCCCAAAAATATAATATTTGCGTGCGTCAAGTCTTATAAAGGGTTTTCCAACAAGAGGTGTTATTTTGGTATTCAAAGAAAAATGCCATTTTTTCTGATAAATGATCGGATGTTTATTTCATAATAATGAAAAACAACATCAGCCAAATGGCCACCACGACCACGCTTACAGGACCACATCCTTTTCATGAAATTTTCCATAACCAAATCGCAAAGTGGATGCCCTATGTCCTCGATAGCCTCACGAATTCTTGTTGGCGTAAACCTTTTCTTTCACGTGACCCCAAAGGAAGAAGTCGCTAGGTGTTAAATCACAAGATCTCGGTTAAATCACAATTGTGGCCACCTCTTCGAGAGATAACACGGTCCGGAAACTTTTCCAACAGAGCAATGGTTTCGTTGCTTGTGTGGCACGTAGCGCCGTCTTGTTGAAAGTAAACGTTGTCCAGATCAATACCATCCAACTCTGACCATAAAAAATCATTAATCATCTCTATATAGCGCAATCCATTCACCGTAACTGTTGATCCAACCTCATTTTCGAAAAAGTAAGGTCCAATGACCCCGCCGAACCATAAACCGCCCCAAACAGTCACACGTTGAGGATGGAGAGGCTTTTCAACAATAACTCTTGGGTTTTCCGAGCCCTAGATGCGACAATTTTGCTTGTTGACGTAGCCACCGAGATGAAAATGGTTTTGTATCGTTCGTATCGGTTTTTTGTTCGATCGTTTTTTTATCGTGTTGTATGATTCGATGATCGTGTATCGTTCCATTTTTAGTAATGGCGTAGTTTCTACTTGTCAAATGTCAAAGAATAAAAGCTTCAAAGGTGACAGCTACCGAAATACCGGGTGATTCAAAATAACACCTTTTGTTGGAAAACCCTGTATATTTGAAGTGTACGCTAAACATATGTATGTTTCAAGCAGAATATGTTTGGGACAGTATACTATAGAGGCGATTTTTTTTTCAGCGTGTAACCTTATCATTTATTTTTTGTGTTCCACAGTGTAATTATTTTAGTTACGATCTTAGCTTATCTGAATTATGTTAATGGTTTAATTACAACTTCAAAATTATAAAAGGTTATTAAACATTAGCGTTATAACAAATTCAGCTGAGATAAATAAAAATTTATAATTTTTTTTGAGAATTGATAACAATCTGGTGTCTTTAACACGAAAAAACAATACTAAACAATGAGGGCTACAATGTTGACAATATCACTTTTAGGTTGCAACAATATTTTAGTAACTATTGTTAAAACAACTAGAAAAAGATTATTTGGTGGCACGAAATAAACCATAAAAAATAGACAAAAAATCACAAAAAAATGTTTATTCCATTTTTTGAAAGCTGGCATCCTAACGAATATAACAATGCCTATTTGAAAACCAGTAAGAAGAGGCTAAAGTCGGGCGGTGCCGACTATATGATACCTACCCTACAACACTCTAGTAAGATTGGATAACAACGAAATATCCAATGTATACTTCAACTAAAATTTGTTTACACAATTTACATTTGGTATGTATGTGCATATATCCAAATCTGAACAGATTTGCTTCAAATTCAGCCATATTGGTCCATGGATCAAGAAACTCTACCATGCTAAATTTCAAAACGATTGGATGTAAACTACAGCTTGTATAGGGCTAAAGGGCCAAATCGGGCAAAATATATTTGTGAGAGCTATATCTAAATCTAAACGAAAGAACTGTAAAATTTCAGCACGATTGGAGTGAAATTTCGTCCAGTACTCAACGAACAACATCAGATGGACGGACGGACAGACAGACATGTTTAATCGAGCTAGTGATTCTGAGTCGATCGGTATACGAGTACCTTAAGGTGGGTCTAGCTGTAGTATTTCTAGGCATTACAAACATCTGCCATGAAACAATCTTATAATACCCTGTACCGCAATGCACAGTGGGATGGCTTCATACATTTTCGTGCAAAAAATCCAGGCGTTTGTAAACGTAATACAGGGTTTTCCAACAAGAGGTGTTATTTTAATCACCCGGTATTTCGGTAGCTGTCACTTTTGAAGCTTTTATTCTTTGACATTTGACAAGTAGAAAGTACGCCATTACTAAAAATGGAACGATACACGATTCAAGAACGCATTGAAATTATTGAACTTATTAAAATTCGAAAATCATCGAAAAATCATGTTGACTGATGAGGCCCTTTTCTACCTCGGTGGCTGCGTCAACAAGCAAAATTGTCGCATCTGGGGCTCGGAAAACCTAAGAGTTATTGCTGAGAAGCCTCTCCATTCTCAAAGTGTGACTGTTTGGTGCGGTTTATGGGCCGGCGAGGTCATTGGACCTTACTTTTTTGAAAATGAGGTTGGATCAACAGATACGTTGAATGGATTGCGCTATCGAGAGATGATTAATGATTTTTTATGGTCGGAGTTGGATGGTACTTATCTGGACAACGTTTACTTTCAACAAGACGGCACTACGTGCCACACAGGCAACGAAAGCATTGCTCTGTTACGGGAAAAGTTTCCGGACCGTGTTATCTCTCGAAGAGGTGATCACAATTGGCCATCGAGATCTTGTGATTTAACACCTTGCGACTTCTTTCATTGGGGCCACGTGAAAGATAAGATCTACGCCAACAACCCAGCGTCGATTCACGACCTCAAAGATAGAATTCGTGAGGCTATCGAGGACATGGGGCTGCCACTTTGCGATTTGGTTATGGAAAATGTCATGAAAAGGATATGATCCTGTTAGCGTGGTCGTGGTGGCCATTTGGCTGATGTTGTATTTCATTATTAACGGCATACGTTCCTCTTTATTATGAAATAAACATTCGATCATTTATCTCAAAAAATGGCATTTTTCTTTGAATACCAAAATAACACCTCTTGTTGGAAAACCCTTTACGTATAAAAGAGAACATTAAAACATAACATTATAAAACAGAACAGAACATTTTTGGAATTTTTAAGGCACAGTATGCACTTGTTTCGGGTAGGTTTGTTCCGCATTTTTTTTCTCCTATTCAATATCTACAACTTTTCTTCAGACACAAAAGAGGTATTCCGTACGGTAAACCGAGAAAAAATATATAGAAAAAGTGAAAAAATCCACCTTGAGCAAAAAAATGCGTATGGCCATTAAATTATTAATTGAGCCAACTTGAATAAACGAATGATAGAGAAGTTCTTATTTTTGTGGGACTACTTTCACGTCCAATTCTCAGAATTGTGTCCCAAAATCATGTGTTGTACTATGTAATTTCTCTCATTTTTCCTAAAAATATAATTCAAATAGTAAAGGCACAGTCCATGAAAATCATAGAAGAATACCCTTAACATTTTAGTATACCGATCGACTCTTAAAGTATACCGATCGACTCAGAATCACTAGATGAGTCGATTTAACGATGTCTGTCCGTCCGTCCGTCCGTCCGTCTGTCCATGTAAAGTTGTTCGTCGACTACAGGTCGCAATTTCACTCCGATCGTTCTGAAATTTTGCAGTTTAGAGTATTTCGCGGCTGTTAAGATCGCTATTGAATTTGGTTAAAATCGGTTCAGATTTAGATATAGCTCCTATATATATCTTTCGTCCGATTTGGCCCTTTAGTCCTATAGAAGCTGTATTTTACATCCGATCGTTTTGAAATTTAGAATGGTAGAGTTTCTTGATCCATGAACCAACATTGCCGAATTTGAAGAAAATTGGGTGAGATTTAGATATAGCTCCCATATATATCTTTCGTCCGATTTGGTCCTTTAGTCCTATAGAAGCTGCATTTTACATCCGATCGTTTTGAAATTTAGAATGGTAGAGTTTCTTGATCCATGAACCAACATCGCCGAATTTGAAGAAAATCGGTTAAGATTTAGCTATAGCTCCCATATATATGTTTCGTCCGATTTTGCTCTTTAGTCCTATAGAAGATGTATTTTACATCCGATCGTTTTGAAATTTAGAATGGTAAAGTTTCTTGATCCATGAACCAACATTGCCGAATTTGAAGAAAATCGGTTAAGATTTAGCTATAGCTCCCATATATATGTTTCGCCCGATTTGGCCCTTTAGTCCTATAAAAGCTGTATTTTACATCCGATCGTTTTGAAATTTAGAATGGTAGAGTTTCTTGATCCATGAACCAACATCGCCGAATTTGAAGAAAATCGGTTAAGATTTAGCTATAGCTCCCAAATATGTTTCGTCCGATTTTGCTCTTTAGTCCTGAAGAAGCTGTATTTTACATCCAATCATTTTGAAATTTAGAATGGTAGAGTTTCTTGATCCATGAACCAACACTACCGAATTTGAAGAAAATCGGTTAAGATTTAGCTATAGCTCCTATATATATGTTTCGTCCGATTTGGCTCTTTAGATCCAATCGTTTTTATACCCTACACCACACTGTGGTACAGGGTATTATTTAAGTATAAAATGTCCCAAAAGTAAATTTATGTAAACAATTTATACATGAATTACAAAATTTATTTATCAGAGTTATTCAATAGAGTGGTGTAGGGTATTATATAGTCGGCACCGCCCGACTTTAGCCTTTCCTTACTGGTTTTTGTTAAATTTTGTTCATTTTTGGTTCATTTACAAAATGACACTTGAAACTATTTTGCACAGCCCATCGACAAAATTGTTGTTAACTACTGTTATTGGAATGCTTTTTAAAAATTCAGAAAATCTGCAGAAGATTTCATTAAATTACTTAGAGATATATTATGTCAATATTTTACGTCATATTTATTTGTTTATGGAACTTATGAACATAAGAAAAGGGGACATAAAGAAATCGAATTTAATTATCAATAACAATTTGTTTTCTCTGTGCGATGACCTTTTTCTGTTTCAATTAATTAGCCTACTTTTCAAGTTTGTGTCTTAAATCTTTTGTCTGCCTTAAAGCATTGTCATATTAAAACCATAAAAAGAGATTAAGAAAATGTCGTTATTAACATTGCCCTTATAACTACTCTGTCTTTTAAATTATTATCAACCTCTTTCAAAGTTTATTATCCCCCAACAAAGTATAAAATCTAGAAATCATAACGGATTCTGCAATCGTTATTTAATTATCTTTGCTTAGCTTTAACATTGAAAACATTTAACTATTCTATAGCTTTTTAATCTTTTATTAATCAGCCATTAACCGTTGCTTATACATATTATACTGGATTTTATGACGTTTTTGGTTTATTTTTTTTAGTTTCATAATTTTTTATTTTTTTTTTTCAGTTTCTTTAACGCCGCGCCGCCTATTTCAATGATGAATCAGGATAATCCATATGCGGTAAGTGTTACATATTTTGAAATGTTTATTGAGCAACGCCTTTTTTTATATATATATATAAAAAATAATTAATTATGCCAAAAATCTAAAAAAAAATAGCAAGAGACAAAACAAGTGCTAAAAAAAAAACAAATATTGATCACAGAATTTATTACCACACACGAGCGAATTTTTATTGGCAAAAAAAGATTTCGAACTAAACATTTTGCCAGCCATTATAATAAATGCCAAGCAAACAGAGATAAATTGTATATGGGGAACATTAAATGTATAGCTTTTGAATAAAACTATGTTGATTTTTTGTATATAAATATAGAGAATATATAATCTTCTTAATATATACATATATATGTATATGTGTATATGGTATATATATACACTACTAATTTAACGAGCTGAACAAATAATAAAGTAAAAACTGGCCATAAAAATTGTATTTTTTTATAGCTCCAACACTTTGTCACACAACACACACACGCAATCTCAGTTACTTTTAAAGTCATAAAAATATGGCTTATGACTTGCCTAAGTGTTAGTGAGCGGTGGTCTTACTATTTGGTCAAGTGTATGACTTCTAATATTCGCACCATGGCTTGTAGGAGAAAAAAAATGTCGCTCATTTGTTGTTTATGTATTTGTATTAGTTATGTTTTTTTGGCGGGTGGGGGACTTTCCAACCAGAAATTTGCATTTGAAGTGGGGACAAACAAAGCTTTAATTTAATTAAAAATTCATAATTCATATTTTATGATATCATATTTTGTATTAGAATTCCAATATTATTAATGTCTACTCCGTGTTATATGTGTTGAGTTGGAATGAAAAAAAAAATACTTATTTCGATTTTATTTTCCTTTGCGATTTTATGGGGGAATTATAAAAAGGGTGTTGAGACACAGGGCTGATAACACACCAAAAATAAATCAAGTTATTAAGCAATAGTCTGTAAGGAATTGTATTTCCATAGACGAAATAAATAAATAAATAAATAGCGTTATGTTCGGCCATGCCGAATCTTACATACCCTCCACTATGGATTGCATTCAATTCTATTACTGGCAAAATCTTTGGATATGGAGAAAATTTTTTTATTCCCTCACCTTAGAGAGGAGGGTATATATCATTTGCTATGAGCCAAAAGTGTAACACGTCGAAGGAGTGACCTAAGACCCCAAGTATGTTCGGCGGATATCCGTTTTGGGTGATTTTAAGTCATTTGAGCAATGTCCGTCCGTCCGTCTGTCTATCTGTGTGTCTGTCTGCTGGCTGGTGCGCACGATAACTCTCGAAAGGAGTAACCGATTGACTTAAAATTTAGTATGTGGTAATAGTTTTTTCTATCTCCTGCTAAGTTCGATGATGGGCCATATTGGTCCACTGCTTCTAGTACCTCTCCCACAAAGAGTTAACATTTAGTGAACTATTGATTCTTCAATAACGTCTATACTACATACTCGAATCTTCCGAAATTCCACACATAGAATTAGTTTATTAGCAGCTCACACCTCAAGAAAAATGGGCGACGTTTCCACGCCCCTTTTGGTACCTCCCACACAAATGGACCATTTTGCACCAAAAGTTAACAGCTTATAACTTTAATACCAATAAATAAAAATACTTGAAATTTTGTACACTGTAATGTTTTTATAGTACCTACATTCCGATAAAAAAATTGGCATTATTGTACGGCCCCTTTTGGTACCGCCCACACAAATGGACCTTTTTGCACAAAAAATTAAAAGCTTATAATGTTAATACCTATGCATACAAATACGTACAATTTTTGTACAGTGTAATTCCGTTATAGTGTCTACAGATCAGTGAAAAATGAGCGTTATTGCCCCGCCCCTTAACTGCATTTTAATGCAATTTAAATTGATAATAATTTAATTGAAACAAAAAATAAATGAATTTACGAATAATTCTTGGGACTCAAGGTGAGGGGATTCTTAAGTCGGTTTACCCGACTGAACTTTCTTACTTGTTGTTTAAGCAAATTATTAAAAAAAACGAACGTTGCAATTTTTAGCCAAATTTTAGGCCTTAAATTCTTTATTTATTTTTATTTATTTTAGACCTTTAATTCTTTATCTTTTATTTGAAAAATGTGATATTTATGGCTTAAATTAGCACATTTGAGGGCTACCTCTAACCGGGGACTACAATAAAATATAAACTAATTTGTATAAATTTTATTGAGATGAATTCATGCCAAAATAGAATACAAACTGCAATGATTCAGCTAAATTGCCTAGAAAATGTGGTCTTTATGGCTTAAACATGCCTTTTTGGGAGCGACATCTGTAGGTGGACTATAACAAAACATGAAGTGATATAAAAAAATTTACTGTGATTAATTGTTGTTTAAATAAAATACAAACTAAATAATAAAACGTTCAGCTAAATTGCTTAGAAAATGTGGTCTTTATGGCTTAAATAAGCCTATTCTAGAGCAACCTCTATGGGCTGACTATAACAAAATATTGACCGATATGGACCATTTGCAATCCCAAACGACCTGCAACTATAAGAAGTATTTCTACCAAATTTTATCAACCTAGCTCTATCATTACGGACTCTAGCGTGATTTCAACAGACGGACATAGCTAAATCGTCTTAGAATTTCACGACGATCAAGAATATATATAATTTATGGGGTCTCAGATAAATATTTCTATGTGTTACAAACTGAATGACTAAGTTAGTATGGATTCAGGCAGAATGGCTGAGAATGAATGCTGGACAGACGATGGAAGGTAGTATAGCTGCCGAGAGAGCAGATAAATGGCAAGCGAAAGAACGGAAACATACATAGATACACAGATGAGAGTATAAATGGAAGGACCGAAAAATTGACAGAGTGACCGGCTTAACTATACGCGGACGGATGGTTTGGCAAAAAGAATGGACTTAAAAACGAACAGATAAGTTGGGCCAAAGGACAGATATATATGAGCTGGTATACCAACGGACGAAAGTACGAATACACAGATGGGAGGATGACCACAGTAAGACTGACGGAGAGACGTACAGATGAAAACTCGGACAACCAGATTGGCGGTAGTACATATTGTGGACAGATAAACGGATACATGGAAGAACGGGCAGACTGATACACAATGGGCGAACAGATACTGAATGGACGGACCGGAAAAAATTAGAGATAGTTTGGAAAATACGAATTGATGAATGGAGGTACATACAAACAGATAAGCGGAATGGCATATGGACGGACAGATGATACCGAGTGGACAGATAAACGGACGCGCTGAAGAACGGAAAGAGAGAAAACAGAAGAGGGCAGAGCTACACGCAAAGAAAAAATTCGTTTATGCGAAACGAAATGTTAAACAAATACAATTCTCGTTTGCCGGAACTGAAATTTCGTTTGTTGTGACAGAAACTAATTTCGCGTAAGCAATTGTTTGTTCTGACCAAAAGAAATTTCAGTCGTCGTAAACGAGAATTGTAGTTGTCTAATATTTCGTTTCGCAGAAACGATTTTTTTCTTTGCGTTTGGCAAATAGGAATTAATGAATGGACGAGCATACCAACAGACGGATGAACGAACAGACAGATATATAGATGTAAGGATGAACACACATAGTAATACTGGCGATCCGACTATTGCATGATAAACGGACAAATGGGCATTTAAAAGATGAAAAGGTGGACATGAGGTGAAATTACGAATATATGAACTTACATGTAAACCGTTGACAATTCAAATACTGGCATATACATATAGCTGGAAGGTAGGAATGATGTATGATAGACATATAAACTTGACGAAGTACGGATACGGAGGGGCGGACGTATGATGCACCAACAAATTGATAACACAGTGCGACAGTCCAAAAACCAAAAAGCGACATACTATTTTTTTTTTGTAGGTCTTGGCGAGTAGAACAACGTTTGTTCTCCGAAATTTGCCGGACACCCCCAAAATCCGGATTTACGGCTAAAAACCCGATTTTCTTGACTTTTTTCACATGAACGCCTATAACTTTGTTAATTATTAACCGATTTTCAATCTCTAAAAGAATTTGGAAAGAAGATAATTAGACCTTTCGAACGATGTATATTTTGTTTACTTGAAGCTGTAGGAATATAGGGTTATTTTTCCTACAAAGACATTTTTTTCATTGTTGTCCGTCATTTTCTAGTTTAGGCAATGTTTTTACCAATTATATTGAGAGATAACCTTACGATTTATTAATTTACATATATAGTATATTGTATAAGGAAAATAATGCAACCAGCCCCTTAAAATTCCGTCTGTAATTGACGGAGTTATTAAGGTTCAAGTGAAAAAAAGGCAAGAAAATCGGTTTTTTATCCGTAAATCCGGATTTTGGGAGTGTCCGGGGAATTCCAAAAAAGGTTTGTGTTTTACTCGACAAGATATACAAAAAAAAATAGTATCGCTTCATTTGTTCCTCAATTTGAGTTTATTTTGTCGCACTGTGTAATCAGATGGATAGAGGGAAAAGTAGGCGAACAGAGGACGACTAAACATGAAGACAGACAGACATCTAGATATATAAATATACCGGTAAATGAACATAGCAGTATTAATTAACAAACTGATGATTAAACATAAACCGATAATAAACAGAAGGAAGGATAAATCTGTAAATAGATACACGAATCGAAGGATGGACAGAAACAACTAGAGACCTATAGATGATCTATAGACCTACAAAAAATAGAATTAATGACAAAGTGGTAAACAAACATAAACGTCATCAGGTAGATAATTCATCAGCTGAAAGGGTGTACCTATAGATATAGATATTGGTGTATCTGCTTTCCTATAAAGAAGGCAGATACACCAATAGAAGAATGGACAGAAAGGCTTGGACAAACAGAATATAAAACTAAGAGATTGGCGAACGATTGACCTACTGACAAACTAGATGATCGAACATAAGAACAGACAAATATAAGTATATAGGCAATAGAGCGCAGACAATTTGGATATAAATAAATTAACAGAAGGACGAACAGATAGTCATACTCGTATAACGTACTGAAGGACGGACAAACATAAATACATATCGAAGGATCGACAGATGGGCGCTTGAAAGACGGAGAAAGATAGGACGGAAAGGTATACAAAACCAGTAAGGAAAGGCAGAAAGTCGGGCGGGGCCGACTATATAATACCCTACACCTCCCTAACAATGCGATAAGGGTGATTGCGATAATAATTTGGAATAATTGGTAAATGGGTAAGAACATATATATGTGGATATACCTAATTCTGAACCGATAATCCTAAATTAATCAATATTCGTTCCTAAATTGAGAACCATCTTTCTGGAGACTTTTGCATAATCGGAAGTAAAGTACAACTTCTATAGCGCTTTGTAACCAAATCAAGAGGAACATATATATGGAGGTTATATATAAATCTGAATCGATTTTCCCTGAATACTCATTCATGTAAAATAGAAACCTCTTTCTGTCGAATTTCGTACTGATCGGATATAAAATACAGTCTCTACAGCGCTTAGATGTCAAATCGGTTGTAACATATATATGGGAACCGATTTTCTCCGAATTTGGCAGTATTCCTTCATATAATAAGAAACCTCTTTCTGCCGAATTTCGTTGTGATCGGATATAAAATACAGTTTCTACAGTGCTTGAATTCCAAATCGGGGATATATGGGAGTTATATCTAAATCTGAACCGATTTTCTCCAAATTTGGCAGTATTCCTTCGAGTAATAAGGAACCTCTTTCTCCGAATTTTGCACTGATCGGATATAAAATACAATTTCTACAGCGCTTACAGGTCTAAGCGGGGGTAACATATATATGGGGGCTATATCCAAATCCGAACCGATTTTCTCCGAATTTAGCAGTATTCTTTCATGTAATAAGAAACCTCTTTCTGCCGAATTTCGCACTGATCGGATATAAAATACAGTTTTTACAGCGCTTACATGTCAAATCGGGGGTAACGTATATATGGGGGCTATATCTAAATCTGAACCGATTTTCTCCGAACTTAGCAGTATTCCTTCATGTAATAAGAAACCTCTCTTTGCCGAATTTCGCACTGATCGGATATAAAATAACATTTTTACAGCGCTTACATGTCAAATCGGGGGTAACGTATATATGGGGGCTATATCTAAATCTGAACCGATTTTAACCAAATTCAATAGGGATCATCCTTGGGCCAAAAAAAAGATATGTGTAAAGTTTCGTCGAGATCGGACCATAATTGCGACCTGTACTTTGATTACAAGAATACATGCACAGACAGACGAACAGACGGACATAGCTAAATCAACTCAGAATGTGATTCTATGTCGATCGGTATAATAAACGATGGGTCTATTTCTTCTCCTTTTGGGTGTTACAAACAAATGCACAAAGTTATAATATACTGTACCACAGTGTGGTGTAGGGTTCAAAGATGAATAATCTGACTGATCGACAGATGTACGTATGAAAACGATATAAATAGTTTGAGTTGACCTAATGATAACTAGACATAAGAACTCTGATATAGGTCCTACACATAGATCACATGGACAGAGCGGAAAATATGCGAAAAAAATGGAAATCTGGACAAATTGACACAAAATGGACAGACCCACATGCAGGTGGACAGGACATGAATGAACATAAGAACATATAATAGATATAAAGGGTTATCATAAATACAGATGTAATGGTGGAGAGATGATCGCTTGAAGGTAGATCATAGATAGGTGCAGATAGACCATAGATAGGTGTCGTTGGTCGAATAAAGGAAGTACAAAATGTAAATAGTAGTGGAAATACCCACAATATAGGAAAATTAACTAAAAAAACTTAATGAATATCAGAATGAACGGAAGGACACTCAGATTAATAGACGGCCATATAGCGACTTATACAATACAGGCTGGGACAGAAAAGCTAGATGAACGTACAAGACAGTACGATGCAGGCAAATGTACGATAGACAATAGAGAGAAGACAAAAATGAACAGAAGAACAAACAGATAGAAAGATAACGGGAAAGACAGAAAGGACGAACATAAATACAGACAAAATTGTGGACCGAAGGTCGTTTGAAAGACCTAAAGACAGATGGGCGGACGGAATGGAGGAAGGAAGGGACAGATGGAAGGAATGATGGTCAGACGTAAGGAGGGACGGACAGACAGACGGAATGAATGTGACAGACCTACACATATATGGTGAGGTAGAAAGAGGAAAAAAAGGCGAACAAACATAGATGGGCAGACAATTAAACCTAAAAGCGAAAACATAACTCAACAGAAGGAACAATGCACATATAGATATATATACAAATCGAAGGAGAGAAAGGCTTGATTAGAAAAATTACCAGAGTTTTAAACGATGTACCGAGAGGCACATAAGGGCAGACGGATATATAGGCTGATGCACGATAGGCAATAGAGAGAAGAAAACATTTATAAATAGATGAAGGAAACGGAAATACAGATCGTAGGATGGACCCGACAAAGAAAATATAGGGTGATCTAAGTAGAGATACTTTTTTCAATAGCCTGTTTTTGACAGATCACGTGTGAGTCGTGTCATGCTGTCATGGTATTTTTGTTAAGTATTGTTTGGCATTTCAGCATGGAAAGACTTACGCCTGAACAACGTTTACAAATTATTCAGTTTTATTATCAAAATAATCGTTCGCCAATTGCGCTAAGTCAATTTTTTTTTTTAAATCCAAAAAAAAAAAAACAGTCGACCCACGACCTTGACGCCCATGAGCAATATTTTAGCTCTCGTTAAGAGCTATCTTTTTGCCATTGACCGATTCCCGATCCGACGTACCGGAATCATCGGTCCATATTTCTTCAAAACTCATGCTCATCTCAACAAAATTGAGATCTTCTATTGTCAAAACTCTATTATTTCACCAGTTATTTATAGACTCAACTACGTCATCTTTCAGCTACCACATGCTACAATAGCTATCGCATCCGACTAACTACCTGTTTTTGTCATTTGGTATATAAATAAATATGATCGGTTAATATAATTAAAATTTTGTCATCAAATGTCCCTCAACAAATTGGACTACTTTATGATGCCATAGACCATTTGTTTGCTGCGAAATAAAAGCCATAACGTCTAAGATTTCATTGTATGTATTGTTTTACTTTGTTTGAGTCTTGAAACGAGGCAAACGAAGAATTATAACAACATCTGCATAATATCGAGTTCTAATTTAATCTTGTATTTTATAACTTTAATCCGATTTTTGACATAATGGCGGCATTTTTGGTTAATATTTTTCTTTTGAATGTAGCCTTAGTTTTTTTTGTTTGTTTTTGTTTTGAACAAAACGATGAACTTGTCTTCGTTTCATTTTTTTTAAATTGGGTATTTTATAGTATCTTACATATATAATCCATTTATTTGCTTGTTCGTAAGGTTTTTTTAGTGGGATTTCATAACCACCAACAAAAATATTTGTAGTATTATTATTTATACATATTGGATGTGGTAGTCTTTCTAATATTTTTGTTTTTTAATTTACTATATTTCGTTTAGGCCAAAGTGTTGATATCAATAAACATGCGTTGTTGATCTGTTTTCATTTGAAATTTGCATTTAGATTGGATATTTTTTCGGCTTCTCCATATAGACGGTTTGTTTTTGCAACTTAATCAGAGTAAATTATAGAAGAAGCACAAATATTTAACATTAAATCTAATTTATTGACAGTTTTTATTAAAAATGTTAATTTTCGTCGAGTTTTTTCGAGCTGATATTTTGTTTTAAAGTGTTTCACAAATGCGATCAAGTGTTGGAATGGTAACAAGTTAAATTAATTCCAATCATAATAGACTATCGGTTGATTGAATTAAATTGAAAATGTTTAGCTTTAACTCACCACGTTTGGGTGGTTTGTGTTTTGTTTCAAACAAAATGGAATGTTTTTATATGAGGCCTTCATTTGAAGTACAAACAAATGCCAAAAAGTTAATTTAAAACATGAAATAGAAAATATCACAGCCTGAATACTGTCAATTTTTTTAAAACTCTAAAGAAAACCTTAATATTTTTGAGAAATAAAAAATTAAGGCGATTTGTTTTAGTGGAAGTTACTTTGAGATCTCAAAGTTTGGGTCTTAAGACTTTTCTTTTAATAAATCAAATAAACCTATGCACTAAAAAGCAGTTATATTGTCTGGCACATAACACTGTCCAACAAATTAGGACTTTCTGATAGGAACGGAATAGCGATCCTATAATTCTGAAAGGGCATGTTGAGTAGATCATTTTTGTAGAATAAATTTATGGTCCAGCTCGTCTGAGTTCTTTTTTACAGTGGGTCAAAGTTTTCATATTTTGATCGATGAAAGCATTATACTTGAAAAAAAATTTGTAATTTGATGCCTGAGAGAATTCTTATTGTCCGAGTTATAAAGTGAAATTTTATGAGGATCATTTTTGTGGAAGATCTAAATCATATAGCTCAATTTAACCATTTTTTCAAAAATAACATTTAGGGATTAACATATTCTACGAAAAATTTCAGTGGGGTCGCCAAAGACACCAAAGTTGTAAATATAGATTTTTACGCTTAATTAGCAAAATTATGGCCAACTTATAATAAAAAATACTATAATGTAAATTTAAAGTCGTAATATCTATTGAAAGAATGGAGCAGAAGACCGACTCTATAATTCTGAAAGGGCATGTTGAGTAGCTTATTTTTGTAGAATAAACTAATGGTCAAGCTGGTCTGAGTTTTTTTTAACAGTTGGTCAAATTTAAAAAATTAAAAAGGGATGTAATTAATGGCTGAGGGATTTCTTATTGTCAGAGTTATATAGTGAAATTTTATGAGGATAATTTTTGGTGGAAGATCTTAACCCTCTAGCTCCCCTCTTAATGGTTCAATTTTGCTATTTTTTCGATAAAAACAAAAAAAGTCCTTTCAAATAGGACATTTAAGGATAAAACTATTTTACACACAAAAATGATCCTCATGAAATTTCACTTTATAACTCTGACAATAAGAAATCTCACAGACATCAAATTACATCATCTTCCCACTGTAAAAAAACTCAGACCAGCTGGACCATATGCTTATTCTACAAAAATAATTTACTCAACATGCCCTTTTAGAATTACCGAGTCGCTCTTCTGCTCCAATCATTCTATAGATATTACGACTTCTAATTTACATTATAGTATTGTTTATAAAAGTTGGCGTATAATTTAGCTTATTAAGCGTAAATGGTTATATTTATAACTTTGGTGTCTTTGGCGACCCCCACTGGAATTTTACGACAAAAATGTTCGTAGAATATTATAATCCTTAAAGGTCCTTTTTGAAAGGACTTTTTTAGATTTTTTCGAAAAAAAGGCCAAATTGACCCATTAAGAGGGGAGCTACAGGGTTGACATCTTCCACAAAAATGATCCTCATAAAATTCCTCATAAAATTCCACGCTGACAATAAGAAATCTCTCAGACACTAAATTAAATCACTTTTACCACTTAGTATAAAGCTCCCTTCGACCAAAAAATTAAAGCTTTAAACCACTGTAAAAAAAAACTCAGACCAGCTGGAACATAAGTTTATTCTACAAAAATGATCTACTCAACATGCCTCTTCAAAATTGTAGGGTCGCTATTCTGTTCCAATAATTATAGATTTCTTGTATCTATTACAGCCGGCTGATATATAAACAAGTAAAAACGTTCAGTCGGGTAAACCGACTAGCAAATCCCCTCACCTTGAGTCTCAAAAAAATATTGGTAAATTTATTCATTTTTTTGTTTTATTTAATTTATTATCAAATTATATTGAATTGAATAGCTTTAAAGTATGTACTGGCATTAAAGTTAAAAGCTGCTTACTTTTGGTACAAAATGGCCCATTTGTGTGAGAGGTACAAAAAGAGGCGTCCCAATTACGGTCGCTTTTCTCTGGACTCTAGGTACTATAAAAGGATTACACGGTACAAGATTTCAAGTATTTATATGCACTGGTATTCAAGTTATAAGCTGTTAACTTTTGGTGTAAAATGGTCCATTTGTTTGGGAGGTACCAAAAGGGGCATGCCAATAACGCCCATTTTTCTTTGGACTCTAGGTACTATAAAATCATTACACTTTACAAAATTTCAAGTATTTGTATGCAAAGGTATTAGAGTTATAAGCTGATAACTTTGGATAAAAAATGCTCAATTTGTGTGGGAGATACTAAAAGGAGCGTGGAAATAATGCCAATTTTTCACTGTATTGTAGGTACTATTAAACCATTACACTGTACACAATTTCAAGCCTTTGCATGCACTGGTAATAAAGTTATAAGCTATTTAGTATTGGTTCAAAATTGTTCATTTGTGTGGGAGGTACCAAAAGGGGCGTGGCAACTTCGCCCATTTTTCTCTAGGTAATAGTGACTAATAAAATAATACTATGTGCAGAATTTCAGAGGATTCAAATAAGTAGTATAGAAGTTATTAAATAATCAATATTTCACTAAATGTTAAACATTTGTGGGAGAGGTACTAGAATGAGTAGACCGATATGGCCCATCCTCGAACTTAGCTGGAGATAGAAGAAAATATTAGCACATACCAATTTTGAAGTCAATCGGTTACACCTTTCGAGAGTTATCGTGCACACCAGTCAGCAGACAGACGGACGGACGGACATTGCTCATTCGACTTAAAATGACCCAAAACGGATATCCGCCAAACATATTTAGGGTCTTAGGTCACTCCTTCGATGTGTTACACTTTTGGTTCGTAGCAAATGATGATGGGATAAAAATAATAAACTCATTATGGAAAATTTAATTTTTTAATAAACACATTTTGTGGGCGAATGTTATTTCACTATTGGGTCAGAATACATATTTAGTATTGACCTATGTAGTTTATTTTTAGCTAAGATGTTTATAAGCAGTTACAAATAGGTAAAATAAGATCTCGCTACCATTTTTTTAATTTTCTTTGAAAACATTTTACGGGCATTTTAATTTTTGAAAAAATTAAAATATGAGTTTTTGTGTTTTACGAAATTTGTAATTGCTCTCGAACGGCCGAACTGATTTTTTGAAAAATTTTACGAAAGTTTTTTTTTTTGAAAAAACCTTTGTAGAAAAAATGGCTCCCCTTCGTTTTCTTCAAATTTTCACAGAATTTTCGTCGCACTCTAACAAATCCAGAAAAGTAAAAAAATTTGTTGAGACTCAATATTTGTGAAAGTTATGGTCGAAATAACAAGACTAGTCTGGTAATTTTCGTCTGTTTTGCAAAACACTGCACAGTGGTACGAATTCAAAAAGGGGAAATAATTCGACCGTTTTTTAACCAAACAACCGATTTCGACCAAACTTGGCATGGTAGATGAAGAGGTGTTAGAGAAGGTAAGTTTTATATTTGGGCCCCCTATTTCAGACAGGGGCGGAGCTAGAGGACCTCAAATTTGGCCATATCGGGTGAAGAAAATGTTCAAGCGCGAGTAACTCGTGTTTCTCTTCGAGGGGGGGAGCAATTTTTTCTACAAAGGTTTTTTAAAAAAAACTTTTGTACATTTTTTTTTTAAATTTTCAAAAAATTTCACAAGAGATGGCGCATTGTGTCCTCTTTAAAACAAAGTAAATTTTAAATTCGGTTCAGCCGTTCGAGAGCAGTTACAAATTTCGTGAAACACAAAAACTATTTTTTTTAATTTTTTCAAAAATTAAAATGCCCAAAAAAGTTATCAAAAAAAATTATTTTTTTTATTATTTATTTTTTATTTATTTATTATTATTAAATTAGCGAGATCTTATTTTACCTATTTGTAACTGCCTATAAACATTTTAGCCAAAAATAAACTACATATGTAGGTCGATATTAAATATTTTGACCCTATTTCGACAATATTTACTCATTCCTCGGACCACTGTAAATGGCCTCCGAAGAAATGTGATATCGTTGTCTGATGTCGATGTTTTGTTGTTTGTTTTTGTTTCATTTGTCTTGAGAAAATATTGTTCAAAAAGAAAACTGATTACTTTTGGACCAACCCACTAAACGCAGCAGCAGCAACGACGACGGCCACTGACTAAATCGCTTGCAATGACGATAGGCAACAACAATGCGAGACGAAGTAACATTGCAATAATCACTATTGAATTCCAAATAAAAGCCAAAGCTAAAGCAACGTTTGTTACACATCTCATCTGGCCGAAGGTATGCGAGAGCAAATATGAAATGTTACAATGAATATTAAGGAAATAAATCTGTTAAGAAGCCTTAAGGCTTACTTTTGCTTTGCTTGGGTTACAAAAATGCGATATATGATGACCAGGTTTCATGTGTGTTAGTATGTATATGTTTGAAGTATGGATGGATATCTGGTGGAAAAATCGCGCATATACATAAACTAAGTACGATAAGTTACACTGAGCGAGAAAGTGGTTATCATTGTCTATGAACTGTGTCAAAAATTCGATGAAAAATTACCTAAAAATAAGATGAGGACATTTTTCATAAAATATAAGAAATGTCAAAGAAAGGGCTAAAGGGCCAAATCGGATGAAACATATATATATGGGAGCTATAACTAAATCTGAACCGATTTTTTTTAAATTCGACATTGTTAGTCCATGGATCAAAAAACTCTACCATGCGAAATTTCAAAACGATTAGATGTAAACTACAGCTTCTATAGGGCTAAAGGGCCAAATCGACCGAAACATGTATATGGGAGCTATATTTAAATCTGAACCGATTTTCTTATAATTAAGCAATGTTGGTCTATGGATCAAACAACTCTACCGTGCTAAATTTCAAAACGAATGAATATAAACTACAGCTTCTATAGGGCTAAAGGGCCAAATCGGAAGAAAAACATATATATGGGAGCTATAACTAAATCTGAACCGATTTTTTTAAAATTCGATAATGTTGGTCCATGGATCAAAAAACTCTACCATGCTTAGTTTCAAAGCTAATGAATATAAAATACAGCTTCTATAGGGCTAAAGGGTCAAATCTGACGAAACATATATATGGGAGCTATATCTAAATCTGAACCGATTTTCTTATGATTAAGCAATGTTGGTCCATGGATCAAGAAACTCTTCCGTGCTAAATTTGAAAACAATTGTATATAAAATACAGCTTCTACAGGGCTAAAGGGCCAAATCGGACGAAACATATATATGGGAGCTATGTCTAAATCTGAACCGATTTTCATAAAATTCGGCAACTTTGGTCCACTGATCAAGAAACTCTACCACGCCAAATTTCAAAACAAGTGGATGTAAAGCACAGCTTCTATGGGCCTAAACGGGCCAAATCGGACGATGCAATGTTGGTCTATGGATCAAACAACTCTACCGTGCTAAATTTCAAAACAATTGGATGTAAAATACAGCTTCTATGGGGCTAAATGGCAAAATCGGACTAAACATATATATGGAAGCTATATGAAAATTTGAACCCATTTTCTTCACATTAAGCAATGCTGGTCTATGAATCAAGAAACTACACCAAGCAAAATTTTAAAACCATTGGATGTCAAATACAGCTTCTATAGGGCTAAAGGGCCAAATCGCACGAATCATATATATGGGAGCTATATCTAAATCTGAACCGATTTCAACCAAATTCAATAAGGTTCTTTCCAGTTGCGAAGCACTCCTTAATCCAAATGTTCAGCACGATTGGAGTGAAATTGCGACCTGTACTCAACGAACAACATAAGATGGACAGACATACGGACGGACAGACATGGTTAAATCGACTCAGCTATTGATTCTGAGTCGATCTGTGTACTTTAAAGTGGGTCTAGCTGTGGTATGTCTAGGTGTTACAAACATCGGCCTTGAAACAAACTTATAATAATACCCTGTACTACAGTGTGGTGTATGGTATACTTATATACATATAACATAGATGTTTAATAGATTTCCATTTATTACTTTCTTAAAACCAAAATAGATGTTTATGAAGCCAATAATTCGTATGTAATATGTTAATGAACAATTTCATCACGTTTATAAATATATTCATTGGGGCGGGTCGATTTAAAAATCGCCCATTGCTCAGTGAAAATCGTATTCTGGGGATCAAAATAAGAAACTTTGCCGAAGGAACCATACCTCTAAAACGAATTCTGATGTCCCGGAAAAAATCCCACTTTGACCCATTTAGAGTGCTCCAATCGAGCCCAAATGTATGGAACCCCCAGGGGTTTCCAGGGGGTGTGCCACTCGCATGGGTGGGTCGGGCCTCCAAAGTTAGTGGGGGTCGGTCATACATTTGGACTCGATTGGAGCACTCTAAATGGGTCAAAGTGGGATTTTTCAAAATTTGCCCCTACCCAAAAGTTCGACCCAAATTCCGGGACATCAGAATTCGTTTTAGAGGTATGGTTCCTTCGGCAAAGTTTCTTATTTTGATCCCTAGAATACGATTTTCACTGAGCAATGGCGATTTATTTGCCTCCCCACAAATCGACCCGGCCTAATATTCATACATGAAGAAAAAATCACAGATTTTATGTTTTTAATAAAACGTATTTTTATTGTTCATGAATTGTGTTAGAACATCTTTGAACAATTGCATAAAAACGCAATAAGGAAGTTTCTCATAAAGTACCCGTATATGAAATATTAAACAAATATATAATTATTTATGAAATTGTTGCACTAATTTTATAAAAATAGATTTGATGTTTTAATAGTTTTCCGTTTACTAAGGAAACGTGCGTAAATACAAGACAGTTTTTTAAGAAGTCAAATATTTGTATGGAATATATTCTTCCAAATATGTCATAACATTTATGAACATTCATATATATTAAGAAAAAATTCTCAGATTTGATGAAAAAATCTAAGAAATCATTCTATAATTAGTAAGTTGGCTAATTCTTTCAGTGTAGAATATTGGTCAATAATATTGTTGGTGGTGTTTGGAGGGGGGTGGGTTACCGACCATTTGCCTGTTGAAGATGATGTTGTAGTTGTTGATGATCTTAATGTTTTCTGAAGCTATGATATGGGGAGACTGATGCCACAATTGCTTAACTACTTCAAACTGTTAAAGACATAAGCTTGTTGAGCAAAACCCAGCAGAAGAAGCAAAAAAAAAACCCAAAGACATGCTTTAAGTATGTTATAAATCTGCAAACAAATGAAGTTGTTAGTCCAAAAAAAGAAACACACAGCCACAAAAACAAATCTCTTAACATTACTGTGAACCAACCAACTTAACTAACAACTTAATCTTGTTACGCTGGACGCTTTGGTTTGTGTCTTTGCTCGAGAAAAGAAATATATCATGCAATAAAGATTTGCCACAGACTTACTTAGAGCAGAGCAGAGCAAAAAAACCAAAACCTCCTATGAAAAGTGGTATAGAAAATTTGAAAAATTTGCTAAAATGTATCATGAGCAAAGTTTAAGAAAAAATCTAAAAAACTACACATGAAATAAAGGCATTTGAAGGATGGATGTATTACTGGACAGACACGCGGACAGACAGACAGACAAACAAATAGGCCAATGTGATGCCTTTTTTAGAGGAAAATACCTTTTGGCTAGTTATAGAGTTGTTTCCTCTACAGTTCTATACTTATGACCAACTGTCTGAAACATTGATCTTTTGCCACTTGAAAGCATGTTGCAGCCAATTGCCCCACCATCATTCTATGCTCTTTTAGAGAGTACAAAAAATATATGCAGCGAAAACGTGCCTGACATGCCACTTTTGAGGCTTTAGCTATGAGTGAGCGAGTGCGTGTGTCTGTCAGCGATTATAAATAGTGCAAATGCGTGTAACTTTTACAATAGTCATGCTTTGTTTTTTCTGCAAAAACCCGAAGTCAACTCCTCTACAGCCTCAGTAAATCGTTAATAATGGCAAAATCTGTAGCATAGAGCTGATGGCTGAGGATTTCAACTTCATCATCATTAGTTTATTCTGTTCAACAAAAAAAACGTCAGTTGGAAAATAACACAGCCATGAGCTATGATGTTTGAAACTTTTGGGAAATATTTGAAAAGGCCATCAGGAGTTGGAAAGAAGCGGGGAGGGTTTTATAATCAAGGGAAATGTGAGGTCATATTCTTTTTGAAGAATATCAACAGTTATGAACTCAAATTAATTAATTCTAGTGGAAAAAAGTGCAACACATCGAAGAAGTGACTTAAAACCCTTAGATTGAGAAATGTCCGTCCGTCTGTCTGTCGAGTTGGTGTGCACAATAACTCTGCAAAGGGACCACGGACTGAATTCAAATTTGGTATGTGATAATATTCTTCTCTATATGTGACTATGTTTAAAGATAGGTCATATTGGTCCACTCCATAACTGCACTTCAGTCCACTTTTGCTAAGACTATAGTCACAGCAAATTGCTTCCTGCTTTCTGGCCTACACAATATATTATATTCTATATTACAGTACTCAGAAAGTGAGGGTATACCTTAGCCGGTTTACTCGAATAAATATTCTTACTTGTTTTCATCAATATTCAGATTTTGAAAAGATATCGAGTATATTTGTGAATTTTTGAGAAATCTTTCCCACATAAAAAAACCTGAAAATTGTCGTCCTTTTTCACTAAAATTTCTTCATATCCAATCAATAAATAAGAAAAATATTTATGAATATTCTCACTTTTTTGTTCTATCTAATATCTATCTACTTCATTATGGTATTTATACCAAATCCCAATTTTTCTCTCCCCTATATCCTTCATGTTTTCCCAACCCATCATACTGCCCTACTCTCCAAACCCAAAAAACTAACTTATCACCGCCAAAACATTTCATTGCAAAAAATCCTCCCAAAAAAAACCCCGAAACAAGGCAGGACAAATTTCTAGCCAAACAACATTTGTCTCAAAAGCCACAAAATTAAATGGACGAAAGAAATGAGCTCCATAAGTTTCGCAGATACATACACATACATACATATGTGCAAGTGTGTTAGTGAAGCTGTACATTTAACACTAAAGCAATTAACACACAACTCTAAGACTAAGACTAAGCCTAGCCAAGCCAAACTAAACCGAAAAAAACCAAGACATTTCTTGAGAGCCATACCTCAAAATTAAGGCTGCTGCTGCTCCTATAAGTAACCAACCACCATCACCAGTCCAATGATTATAATGCTAAGGAGCCACCGCTTTGGTTTTGTTTAAAAAAGTATGTTTAACTCTTTTTGCCTACATTTATTAAATTGTTTTAATTATATTGTTAAAGTTTGTATGATAAATGTTGTAACATTAACGGGGAAGTGCTTTGTAATTGGTGGCACATAGACTTGTCTAAGACAAGTTAGAGTTGGAGTAAAGTTTTTTCTCTCTCCTTCTTTTTGTCTTTTTTGTTGCAGTCATAATTATTGGGTTTCTTGTACAAATTGTCTATGTCATTATTACTAATATATGGTTTAATGCGAGAGTTAGTTATGGTGTGGTGGTGGTGGCTGAGCCTGTTGCTGAAATTAAGACATTAACATGGACGGGGGATTTTTTTGCCAGGCATTAGTGCGTTTTCTGCTCTGTAACAGGTTTGCTGTTTTAAGTCTTTTGTTTTATGTCATGAGAAGTGGAGTTTAAATTCCTCGCAACTTACTCGTAAAGGAAACAGGAAAAATTATTGAGGGAGGATATTGATTTGAGGAAGTATAGCGTGATTCATTTCGAGGTTCCCTACTTTTTTAAAGAAAAAAAAAACACAGAAAATTTAAATTGAATGGGGAATGTTTATTATCATTTGAAATAAAATTATTTGGCATTTTTTTTTAAGATTATATCTATCAAATGTTGGCCGCGGCTACATCTTAGTTGGTCCATCCGTTGAGTCCTATTTTCGATGACTCGTTCGAGCATTTCGACTGGTAACTAGCGCATGACACGCGTGATGTTTTGCTCCAAGGCCTAAATCGAAGCGGGTTTGGCCGCATAAACTTTAGACTTTACATTTCCCCGGCCCAAAACGTGAAATTATCTGCTCACCGAAGCGTTCTCTCAATAAATCCATTGATTGATGGGATGTGTGGGAAGTGGCGCCGTCTTGTTGAAACCAAATTCTGCCGACATCACGAGCTTAAATTTAATAAAATAGTCGGTTATCATGGCACGATAACGGTCGCCATTGGCAGTTACATTCTCAATGGCATCATTTTTGAAGAAATATGGACCGATGATTCCACCGGCCCACAAACCACAGCAAACCGTTGTTTTTTCTGGATGAAGTGGCAGCTCTTGAATCTCTTGAGGTTGCTCTTCGTCCCAAATGCGGCAATTTTGCTTGTTTACAAACCCATTGAGCCAGAAATGGGCCTCATCGTTGAACAAAATTTGGGTCGAAAACGTCGGATCTTCTTGGAACTTTTCAAGAGCCCATAGAGCGAAGCGATGTCGCTTGGGAAGGTCGGGCGGCTTCAGTTCTTGCACAAGCTGTATTTTGTATGCTTTCAATTTAAGATCTCGACGTAAAATGCGCCAAGTCGATCCATACGTCAGTCCGAGTTGCTGCGAACGGCGCCGAATCGACTATCCACGGTCTTCGTATACACTCTCAGCTACGGCCGCTACATTTTCTTCACTGCGTGCTGGACGTGATCTATTCGGTCGAATATTGTCCAATAATGAATGCTGGATTTCAAGATGGGTGATGGTGTTGCGAATAGTACGCTCAGTAGGTCCGAAAAACATTCCTCACAGAACGTGCATATTCGTAATGAAGTTGAACGATTTGTAAACGTTGTTCAAGCGTAAGTCTTTCCATGATGAAATGCCAAATAATACTTAACAAAAAATAACAAGACAGCATGACACGACTCACACGTGATCTGTCAAAAAAAGGCTATTGAAAAAAGTATCTCCACTTGGATCACCCGTTATAGGTAGATATAATAATGTATAGCTATTTTAGCATTTCTTTTCGAAACAACAACTCAAGTTTTTCAGTTTTTCAAATCTTCAGGAGAAAGTAGGGTTATAAAATATGAAGAAGATTATTTCAGCCAAGAAAAGAAACGAAATTGAACAATTGTCAAATTAAATTATATGCACTGACTTTTTTGTTTAAAACAAACAAAAGATTTAAGACACAAACTTGTTTGAAAACAACAATAACAAAGTACGCTCTATATAATATTTAAAACTTCAATGATCTCAAACGGCTGTTAATAGACTCCATCTGTGTATAAGTCTTGAAATCGAAAATTTCTGACTTGGGGGCGTATATTCCAGAAAGCCACAGGTATATACATATTAGGGCGGGTCGATCGATTCGAAAATCGCCCATTGCTCAGTGAAAATCGTATTCTAGGGATCAAAATAAGAAACTTTGCCGAAGGAACCATACCTCTAAAACGAATTCTGATGTCCCGGAAAAAATCCCACTTTGACCCATTTAGAGTGCTCCAATCGTGTCCAAATGTATGGCCGACCCCCACTCAGTGAAGTGCTTAGTGAAAATCGTATTCTAGGGATCAAAATAAGAAACTTTGCCAAATGAACCATACCTCTAAAACGAATTCTGATGTCCCGGAAAAAATCCCACTTTGACCCAATCGAGTCCAAATGTATGGAACCCCCAGGGGGTGGTCGGGCCTCCAAAGTTAGTAGGGGTCGGTCATACATTTGGACTCGATTGGAGCACTCTAAATGGGTCAAAGTGGGATTTTTCAAAATTTGCCCCTACCCAAAAGTTCAACCCAAATTCCGGGACATCAGAATTCGTTTTAGAGGTATGGTTCCTTCGGCAAAGTTTCTTATTTTGATCCCTAGAATACGATTTTCACTGAGCAATGGCGACTTTTTTTGCCTCCCCACAAATCGACCCGGCCTAATACATATATTGTCATCCCTACAAGGTGGTGGTATAATTATTATAAATATTTATGATTCACGTTCAAAGTTTTCAGCCATTGAAATCTTCAGGAAGAGTAGTATTATAAATATTCAATTTTTTTTTTTGTTAATAATATGAAGATGATTAATCCATCCCCCCAAAAACATGACAACCAATTGAACAATTGTCAATTTCAATTATTTGCATTGACTCTTTATGTTAAACAACAAAAAAAAAACAAAAGACTAAAGACACAAACTTGTTTGAAAACAAAACATATAAGCACTCTCTATAAAATATTTATAACTATAATGATCTTAAACGGTTTATCGCATTAAATTACGTTATGAATGCCCCGCGGAAAAAATCTAATTATTTAATAATAATGGCATTTTAATGCTCCCCATACATAATTTAAGCATATAGCTATGATTATAACCCACATATGAATTTGCGGTCGGTCGGTTTGTTTGTTGTGCACTAAGTACACTAAATTGTTTTGGCAAATCTAAAGCAATTGTTATAAAACAATTGCCGGCAAGACAAAGCAGAACGTATTTGGGGTATTGTAAATTAAATAATTGGTGAAGAGACAAAAGAATAGAAAACCTCAAGAAAGAAAAAAAAACGAAATACAGAGTTGCTGAAAGAAAAATGGATAAAAAATGAATGAAAAAATACCAGATAATGTGTAAGTGATGTTATACCGAAACTTTAACGTTTAACCTTGAAAAAAATCGTACACATGAGTGATTTAATAGTTCAACAATCAAATGCAATAACAATATACAACGGCCCAAAAACCATAATAATAAAAATACCCAGAATAAGGCAAATCGTTTGTATAGCAAAAAAAAAAAGCATCAAAAAAGTTCTATGATTTAAGCATTATAGTGTGCATCCGCAAGATACAAATTTAGCAGATAAAAACGCATTGTCTGAAACTGTAAGCCACAAAAAAAAACTTTAACAACCAAACAATAGCTCATCAAATCCTCTATGTACGTATGTACGAATGAATGACTGACTAAAAACAACGCCAAAACGAGAACACCAAACAAAAATCTAAAGAAAATTATTCTGAAAAACGAAATGATTTCCTAAACAGAGCATAAATCCCTTAAAGCCAAATAACAATAACAAAAAAAAACTGAAAACAAAAAAATCGTAACTAAAAAAAACCCACAAACAAATCACCTCAGAAACTCAAATATGACTATGATGCAATTTTTGTTTGTTTCCAAATCCTCCGGCAGCAGACAATACTTATGTGGATTTCAATGTGGGTGAAGTTAAAATAATTAAAGTAATTTTTTTTCCACTACTGCACAACTACACAATTGTGTTCTATTTCATAAGTCAAGCTTTAATTTGCTTTGACTTAAATACGCAAATAAATCTCTTTATGATTATGGCACATTATTTTCAAATTAACGCTGATTAGACAAGCAATCAAAATAAAAAAACACAGAAAAAAGACAATATCATCTTAGTAATTTATGTTATAATTTTTTTTTTTGTTTCAAAAATTATAACGCTTTCAATTTCATTTCAAGTTCAAAACATTTATTTCCACTTGCTGTGCAGACACACCACACACAAACATTCAAAATTAAGAATACAAGAAATCTAACAAAACGAAAAAAATTAAAACAAAAAACTTTCTTTAAACAGCCGTAACGAAAACCAGAAAACGTGTATCTGTTATTTTTGTACTCGTATCTTCATTTCGTTTTTCCTTACATTAGGTTTGTAAGTCAAGGTTAAGGTTAAATTAAGAGAAAATTATTAAATAATAATGGTTTATTAGTATATATGCTCTCGCAGACACACACAATTGTGGTAAAATTTGACATTTGCGGTAGTTTAAGTCAACGAAGCGTTTTAAATACGCTTTACAGTTGGCTTTAGTGTCACACATTCGAGTATGTGCCGTCGCATGTGTCTTAAGTCTTTTGATTTCTTCCCTCTGTGCTTTAATTTGAACAAATTATTGCTCAAGATAATTACTTTATTGCTTTGATTTGAAGATATTTCAACAAATTAAAGCTTAATTGTTTTATGCCAGCACATTAACAAATTACACTAGTTTACCGAAACATTTTGTCCTAAAAGTGAGAGCAATTTTATCATTGTATTTCGACCGCTTTACTATAAATAAAAAAAAACTGTGGAACACAAAAAACAACAAGGTTCTGCATGCTGAAATAAATCGCTCCTGTAGTATATTTTCTCAAACATATTCGGCTTGAAACATATATATGTTTAGGGTACACTCTTAGCGTACAATATTTGGTACACACAAAAATTATATATTTGGGAAGATGTTTTTCTAAACAACTCTCTGTTTACATCCCAGTATGTTTGTATTTGGGACTATTATTTCCGAAAGAATTATTTATTTGCACATACGAATTGAGAAAATACCTAAATTGTTTTAAATTTTTCAGTAATTCAAAGTTAATTTTTTTAGAAATTTTTTATCTTCGTAAAAATAATAAATAATAATAATCTTGGATCAAAAAAATTGCTTGAAGAATTAAGTCTAATGAAGGCTACTCAGAAATTATGCTGCATAGGTATCACAGCTGGGAGGTTCAGTTTGAAACCACAGAAAAATTAAAACTAAAATTCGAAAAAGTCAGCAACAATTTTGAAAATCTTTTTTAATTAAAATATATTTGGAGAAATTTCTAAACAATAATTTTATTGGTATTTAAACACCTATTTCATTTGAGAAATTTAGTTTGCAAATATAAAGGGTCTTCCAACAAGAGGTGTTATTTTGGTATTCAAAGAAAAATATCAATTTTGAGATAAATGATCGGATGTTTGTTTCATAATAAAGAGGAAGGTATGCCGTTTACAATGAAAAACAACATCAGCCAAATGGCCACCACAACCACGCCTACAGGACCATATCCTTTTCATGAAATTTCCCATAACCAAATCGCAAAGTGGCTGCCCTATGTCCTCGATAGCCTCACGAATTCTATCTTTGAGGTCTTGAATCGACGCTGGGCTGTTGGCGTAGACCTTATCTTTAACGTGGCCCCAAAGGAAGAAGTCGCCAGGTGTTAAATCACAAGATCTCGGTGGCCAATTGTGATCACCTCTTCGAGAGATAACACGGTCCGAAAACTTTTCCCGTAACAGAGCAATGGTTTCGTTGCTTGTGTGGCACATAGCGCCGTCTTATTGAAAGTAAACGTTGTCCAGATCAATACCGTCCAACTCCGACCATAAAAAATCATTAATCATCTCTCGTTACCGCAATCCATTCACCTTAACTGTTGATCCAACCTCATTTTCGAAAAAGTAAGGTCCAATGACCCCGCCGGACCATAAACCGCACCAAACAGTCACACTTTGAGGATGGAGAGGCTTCTCAACAATAACTCTTAGGTTTTCCGAGCCCCAGATGCGACAATTTTGCTTGTTGATGTAGCCACCGAGGTGGAAATGGGCCTCAACAGTCAAGATGATTTTTCGATGGAATTCCGCATCATTTTCATGCATTTCAAGGACCCAATCAGCAAAGACACGACGTTGTTGATGATCGGCCGGCTTGAGTTCTTGTGTTAACTGAACTTTATAAGCCTTAAGACCTAAGTCTTTATGCAAGATACGGTGTAATGACGTTTGTGGAATGCCCAATTCCAAAGAACGACGAGGAGTGGACAAACCTGGGTTTTCTTCAACACTTTGGGCTACAGCAGCAATATTCTCAGTTGTTCTTGAGCGACATGCACGGGTTTTATTCTTCACATCACTAACATGTCCCAACAGCTCCAATTTTTCCACCAATTTCTGTATTGCGGTCTGACAAGGTGCTTCGCGACGACCCAAAAATGCTTTAGTTTTGGGAACTGTGACTGCAAGATTTTCACCATTTTTGTAGTGAATTTTAATAATTTTATTGCGTTGTTGAATCGTGTATTGTTCCATTTTTATACCCTACACCACATTGTGGTACAGCTGTAGTCGACCACATTCGTCGACTACTGGTCGCAATTTCACTCCGATTGTTTCGCAGCTGTGAAGATCCCTATTGAATTTGGTTGAAATCGGTTCAGATTTAGATATAGCTCACATATATATCTTTCGTCCGATTTGGTCCTTTAGTCTTATAGAAGCTGTATTTTACATCCAATCGTTTTGAAATTTAGATTGATAGAGATAGAGTTTCTTGATCCATGAACCAACACTACCGAATTTGAAGAAAATCGGTTAAGATTTAGCTTTAGCTCCCATATACACATATGTTTCGTCCGATTTGGCCCTTTAGTTATATAGAAGCTGTATTTTATATCCAATCGTTTTGAAATTTAGAATGGTAGAGTTTCTTCATCCATGAACTAACACTACCGAATTTGAAGAAAATCGGTTAAGATTTAGCTATAGCTCCCATATATATCTTTCGTCCGATTTGACGCTTTAGTCCTATAGATGCTGTAGTTTACATCCAATCGTTTTGATATTTAGAATGGTAGAGTTTCTTGATCCATGGACTAACATTGCCGAATTTCAAGAAAATCGGTTAATATTTAGCTATAGCTCCCATATATATGTTTCATCCGATTTGGCTCTTTAGATCCAATCGTTTTTATACCCTACCCCACACTGTGGTACAGGGTATTATTTAAGTATAAAATGTCCCAAAAGTAAATTTATGTAAACAATTTATACATGAATTACAAAATTTATATATCAGAGTTATTCAATATTACGAAAGTGGTGTAGTGTATTCTATAGTCGGCACCGCCCGACATTAGCATTTCCTTACTGGTTAGTAATGGCGTAGTTTCTACTTGTCAAATGTCAGAGAATAAAAGCTTCACAAGTGACAGCAGCCGAAATACCGGGTGATTCAAAATAACACCTCTTGTTGGAAAACCCTGTATTATATGTTTAGCATGTTTTTGGAACACAAATTTTAATATATTATATATTTGTTACCAAATAAATTTTATTTGAAAATCAATAAAATATATTTGGAACGCATATATATTAATATATTACAACAAATTATATTTGCAAACCAATTTTCTTAAATAAAACATGTGTTTAAATACAAGTAAAATAATTATTTAGGAATTTTTCCAAAAATATTTTTGTAAAAAAGATTTCCAAAACTTTTGCTGACTTTTTCGAATTTTTCCTTGGTTTCGAGCTCTCACACATCGGCTCTAACCAGCGCCTTTTTGACCGCCCAAAACGTCGAATTGATGGGTCATCCGCCGCACAGACCTGACTTGGCACCCAATACTTATTTTATTCCCGCACACCAAGAAAAAAATGCGTTGTCAACGATTTTCGTCGCCGTTGATTTTTTTTAAATCAGCTTATATTTTGTTATAGTCCACCTATAGATGTCGCTCCCAAAAAGGCTTATTTAAGCCATAAACACCACAGTTTCTAAGAAATTTAGCTGAAACTTTGCAGTTTATATTCTATTTTGGCAAGAATTCATCTCAATAAAATTTATACAAACAAAATTTTATTTTGTTGTAGTCCCAGTGTTAATGTAGCTCTCAAAAAAGAAATTTAAAGGCATATGTTTCACCCGATTTGACATGTAAGCGCTGTAGAAACCACATTTTACATCCGATCTTTATGAAATTCGGCAGAGAGAGTTTTATTATTACGTGAATGAACACTACCAAGTACGGAGAAAATCCGTTCAGATTTAGATATAGCCCCCATATATATGTTTCACCCGATTTGACGTGTAAGCGCTGTAGGAACTGTATTTTAAATCAGATCAGTACGAAATTTGGCAGAGAGAGTTCTCTTATTACATGAATAAACACTGCCAAATTCGGGGAAAATCGGTTCAGATTTAGATATAGTCCCCATATACATATATGTTTCACCCGATTTGACATGTAAGCGCTGTAGAAACCGTATTTTACATCCGACCTGTACGAAATTCGGCAGAGAAAGTTCTCTTATTACATAAATAAACACTGCCAAATTCGGGGAAAATCGGATCAGATTTAGATATAGCCCTTATATATATGTTTCACCCGATTTAACATTTAAGCGCTGTAGAAATCGTGTTCTATATCCGATCAGTACGAAATTTGGCAGAGAGAGTTTTCTTATTACATGTATGAACACTGCTAAATTCGGGAAAAATCTGTTCAGATTTAAACATAGTCCCAATATATATGTTACACCCGATTTGATATGTAAGCGCTGTAGAAACCGTGTTTTATATCCGATCAGTACGAAAATCGGCAGAGAGAGTTTGCTTATTACATGTATGAACACTGCCAAATTCTTATCGCAATGCCCATTTTCGCATTGGTAGGTAGGCGTAGGGTATTATATAGTCGGCCCGCCCGACTTTCTGTCTTTCCTTACTGGTTAAATTTGACTTAATATTTTGGTTGTGATAAAATTTTCTTTAAACTTAGTTCAACTCCAAAGATGAACCATATAGGCCCTGTCTTTCTGATACCTTCCTTTGTATTAAATTGAGTGTGTGTCTCTTAAGTTTTTGTGTTTTTTTATTACCAACACAAATGAAATTTTTTAATCAAGTATTGCTGATTATCAAAATTCGGCATACATTTGTAACACATCGAAATATAAATCTTATGACAATATTTTCAAAAACAGATTTCTTTTGTCCTACGTCTTCTCACTTACAGCGTTGCTTCAATCAGTCAAGTTTACAATAAAAATTTCACCCCAATTATTTGCCTTCATTCAGGTTATTTTTATTTCGGCTGTTTCTCGTTTTCTCACATCAACGTGACATGATGGATCATCTCAATTTAAGGCGAAAATAAATAAACAAAAACACACCCAGCTACTCTACTACACGTAGCTTTGTTTTAAATAATTTTCATTTAAAAATAAGCAAGCAAAATAAAAAAGATTTCACATTTTTTTGAAATTGGGAACTCAAGCATAAAAGTGCAATGTCAAAATTCGACAACAATGCCAAAAACCGAGGCAGAAATCATTTGTCATGAGCATAATAAGAATAATTGTTTATTGTTGGTTGGTCTGTTGGTTGGATGGTTATTGCCCCCCACCGTTTCATCTTGGCAGTTTGGACGATTGTCAGTCGGTACGTCCGTCCGTCCGTCCGCCGGGTTGTGTGTTAACAAAACTGTAACAAATCATAAATATTTTTACACATCATCAGCCAGCCAACAACGACAATGACGATAACGATGGATGGCGGGATAAGATGGGTTGGTTGGTTGGATGGTTGAATACTTGGACTCTTCATCATCATAGCTATCAGCCATCACCATTGCCCACTGCCATTGCCATAGTCATCGTCATCTTCATCTTCATCATCTGAAGCAGCAGCCGCGGCAGGCAGCACTCGTTAACAGAAGTATGAACAGCAGCCAAACTCAACTGCCGTAAAATGAACACAAAACGTCCATAACCAAAACAAAAGGAGAGTAACAATAACAATTGTTAAGTAATAAAAAGTAAGAAGAGCAAACGTGATAAAATTTCACATTGATGATTGATCACTCCCTAAGGGGCGTAAAGCGCGCAGACGCACAAAACACACTTAACAGTGAAGCTCTGGTCTGCGCATTACAGCTCAGCCCAATTCAGATCTCTAAACAAAAGATCACCTCAATAACGATGACGATGATGAGGATGATGATCACCAGTACGCACGAGCAGCCAAATCACACTGTGCACACATAAAAATGGATCAGTATAATTTTAATTGAAAATCGTTATGATTTTTTCAGATTTTGTCTTTTTTCCTTCTTCAAAACAAAAATGACAAATTCAAATGACTCAACCAAAATGAATGTTGAGCAGTTGACAAGAGGGAAAAAATTTAGACCACACCATAGGATTGGTAACAATTACCTTCTGATTCATTTTTATTATTTGTATTATTGTGATCACTGTTTTTTGAAGTTTTATTGTTTCACATATTTATCTGCAAGAAAATCTTGTTGGGAATGCCTTTGATTTGGTGTTGGTCCGTTTTTAAAATATGTAAGGAATTTTTAGAGGTTTTATGATGTGATTGTAGCAATTGTTTGCTATTGTCATGACTAAGCCTTTAACAGCCAAAAACTGTTCGAACGTATATTATACCGTAGAACTTAGTGCCATAGCTAAACATTTGAACTATGATTCTACATAAATTTAATGTGATTTTTCTGGATATGTGAAAACAAAGATTGAAGTTATTAGTTGTTAACTTGTTGTACAGAATGTCTCTTTGGGTTGGAGGTACCACTAGGGCAGGGCAACTTTTCCAGGTGATATTTCTAGGTGTGGAATTGCAGAAGATTCGGATAAGTAGTTTAAATGATACTATAATGAATTCAGTATTTGACTCTATTCTAAACCGTTGAAGGAGTGGCCCAATATAGCCCATCTTCGAAAGTAGACTGATATAGAAAAAAAACATCTCCGCATACCAAATTTGAAGTCAATCGTTTACTCACTTCGAGAGTAATCGTACGCATCAGCCAGAAAGATAGAACCAGGACGGACATAGCTCAAATGTCTTTAAAAGTCATAAGAAGGATTTCTTCCATAATATGTATGGTATTAAATTTTTGGTTCCTAGAAAATGGCGCATATCCTTCTTCAATAAAAAGAATATTTAAATTTTAAAAGTTAAATATAAACAGAAATTTAAACCGCTGTTAAAAGTTATAGCAGAGAATAAAACGTGTAGCACAAAATATAATTAATAAAAAAAAGATGTAAATTAGATATAATTAAACCAAACAACTATACGAGAAGATCATCGTTGATGACTTTTCTATACGAAAAGATCATCGTTGCTGACTTTCCTATACGAAAAGATCACCGTTGATGACTTTTCTATACGTAAAGAACACCGTTGATGACTTTTCTATACGAAAACATCATCGTTGATTACTTTTCTATACGAAAAGTTCATCGTTGATGACTTTTCTATACGAAAAGTTCATCGTTGATGGATGTTCTATACGAAAAGATCATCGTTGATGACTTTTCTATACGAAATAATCACCGTTGATGATTTTATACGAAAAGATCACGAAAAGATTTTCGTTGATGACTTTTCTATACGAAAAGATTATCGTTGATGACTTTTCTATACGAAAATATCATCGTTGATGACTTTTCTATACGAAAAGATCATCCTTGATGACTTTTCTATACGAAAAGATCATCGTTGATGACTTTTCTATACGAAAAGATCATCGTTGATGACTTTTCTATACGAAAAGATCATCGTTGATGACTTTTCTATACGAAAAGATCATCGTTGATGACTTTTCTATACGAAAAGATCATCGTTGATGACTTTTCTATACGAAAAGATCATCGTTGATGACTTTTCTATACGAAAAGATCATCGTTGATGACTTTTCTATACGAAAAGATCATCGTTGATGACTTTTCTATACGAAAAGATCATCGTTGATGACTTTTCTATACGAAAAGATCATCGTTGATGACTTTTCTATACGAAAAGATCATCGTTGATGACTTTTCTATACGAAAAGATCATGGTTGATCACTTTTCTATAAGAAAAGATCATCGTTGAGGACTTTTCTATACGAAAAGATCACAGTTGACGACTTTTCTATACGAAAAGATCATCGTTGATGACTTTTCTATACGAAAAGATCATCGTTGATGACTTTTCTATACGAAAAGATCATCGTTGATGACTTTTCTATACGAAAAGATCATCGTTGATGACTTTTCTATACGAAAAGATCATCGTTGATGACTTTTCTATACGAAAAGATCATCGTTGATGACTTTTCTATACGAAAAGATCATCGTTGATGACTTTTCTATACGAAAAGATCATCGTTGATGACTTTTCTATACGAAAAGATCATCGTTGATGACTTTTCTATACGAAAAGATCATCGTTGATGAATTTTCTATACGAAAAGATCAGCGTTGATGAATTTTCTATACGAAAAGATCATCGTTGATGACTTTTCTATACGAAAAGATCATCGTTGATGACTCTTCTATACGAAAAGATCATCGTTGATGACTCTTCTATATGAAAAGATCATCGTTGATGACTTTTCTATATGAAAAGATCATCGTTGATGACTTTTCTATATGAAAAGATCATCGTTGATGACTTTTCTATACGTAAAGATCACCGTTGATGACTATTCTATACGAAATAATCACCGTTGATGACTTTTCTATACGAAAAAGATCATCGTTGATGACTTTTCACTAAGGAGGCCGATACCAGTAAGGAGGCCGATACACGTATATATTTTTTGGTCTCCTTTACCAGGATTCATTTTCAGAACCCCTTAATATGTTTCGTTTTACACAGTTACTTAACTTGACATTTATTTCTATTTTTTATATTAATTTGTCGATACAGATCCTATATAAATTGTTTTTCTTGATTTGAATATTTTATAAAATTCCCAATTTTTTTATTATTTATTTTATGCGTTCAAAAATATAACCAAACCTATAAAATTACTTTCCTATGTATATTGTATTCCAACGTCTTATAGTAGATCAAATAATATTTTTTTGTGTAGGACATGTTATAATTAATTTGATTACTTCCGCATTTTAGCTTAAAATCCTCATAATAATTACCATCACATGCACTTATGTGAAATCATAATTAATTATGTATGACATATACATACGTGCATACAGAAAGATATTCTAAACAAAAAAAAAATTGCTGTTCAACACTAATAAAATAAAAAGAGAGAGATAAGAAATAAAATCATTATAAATAAATTTATTACGCACAACTTTAACACATTCAAAACTAAATGGACGAAATAAAAAAAAATATAAAACTTTAAACTTGATCCACTTTAAATGTACAATAACAAATATAGCAACAGAAATCTACACTATAGAAAAACGCCGCCGGCTATACTACACGAGACAGCAGCTATAAAAACCCCGACTGTAAATTAAAATTTGGAACATAAATTAAAAATGCTTAAATAAATTAAATGTTCTGCAAAGCAGAAGCATACAACCTCATCACTCGAAACAGAAAAAACAAAAACACACTAATGGCAAATTGGTATTTTATATATCGTATATACATACATATAGTGAATTATTAATGGAAACACGTTTTACTCCAATTTCTACACATGGTTTAACAAAGTGTTAATTTTTGTAGGATTTTTTTTGTGGTGGCAGAGCTTTTAGTTCTGGTATTTAATAGTTTCGTTTTTAGAAACAAATAATGGCATTAAACCAAACAACCACCAGCAGAATATAACATCAACAAATTTAAAAACCAAAAAATTATAATAATAATAATAACAACATTAATGAAACGAAACAAAACACACAAAAACAAAGCGAGCAAAACGATGAGCCATAGCAAACTAACTAAATGCGATTTACGGAAAGACTACCCTAAAGCGCATATTTTTCTATAAAGGTTTTGTGTTAAACTAATTGTTTATGACCTTCACTAAACTAAATATATTGTATAATAATCATAATCATAAATAAATAAATATGTACATGCGAGCAGTTAATGTTGTTATAATTTCAAATTCAAAAAGATTTCAAATTGAACACACACCGAAACGTAGACAACAAAGCAATAATAGCACAAAACCAAAAAAAGGCACAAAGCAAAAAACTCACAAAACAAAACAAAAAACGGCAACTAAATAATAGTTTATAATAAATATAAATATGATATTGTAATTGTGTTAAATCGAGCAATTTATGATGGCACTCATTATTTGAAGCAATTTGAAATAAATTTTAATTTTCTAACAAAGAAATTCATTCAAGATGACAATCGGCTAAACTGAAACTAGTTTTATAAAGCGAACACGTGCTAAAGCGACTACTATGTTTGTGTCTTAAGTCTATTGTTCCGTTTCTAAAGGTTTTTTATTGCAGATTTAGGAATTGAAGATCTCATATGAGGGGTTTGTTTGCTTCGGGCAACAATCTCATTCAATTACCGATTATATTCGTATTCCTCTATTGCCATTTATTAATGAACTTGGCAAAATGTTGGGTATTCGAACACTGTAAAAAAATTCAAAAATTGTAATAATAATTAACACAGCAAAATTTAAAAATATTTTTCTTTCTGAATTAAAATTGTTGCTGTGTTATGCCCCAAATTATAAAAAATTCCAGATTCTTATATCTCTTGACACAAAAATGTAAAGATTTCAAAATTATTATGGCAGTCCGTCTGTCCATCTTCAGTTGGACCGATCGTGCTGAAATTTTGCAGTTAGGAGTCTTTTATACCTAGAAAGAACCCTATTTGAAGCAAATCGGTTCAGAGTCAGCTATAGCCCCCATATATATGTTTCGTCTGTCTTTGCTCTTTAGCTGTATTTTACATCCAATTGTTTTGAAATTTAGCATGGTAGAGTTGGCGCCAATTCATGGGCTAACATGGCCGAATTTGAAGAAAATCGGTTAAGATTTAGCTATAGCTCTCAGGTGTATGTTTCGTCCGATTCTGGCCCTTTATCCCTATAGAGGCTGCAGTTAAATCCAATCGTTTTGGAAAATAACATGGTAGGGTTTATTGATCTAAGGACCAAGAAGGCTAAATTTGAAGAAATCGGCTCAGATGTAGATATAGCTCCCATGTTATGTTCGTCCGGTCCTTTAGCTCTATAGAAGCTGTAGTTTACATCCAATCGTTTTGAAATTTAGCACTGTAGAGTTTCTTGATTCAGGGACCAACATTGCCGAATTTGATAGAAAATCTGTTCAGATTTTCGTATGTTTCGTCCGTTTTGGGTAAATTATGTAAACAAATTTTAGTTGAAGTATACATTGGATATTTCATTTTTACCCAATCTTACTAGAGTGGTGTAGGATATCATACAGTCGGCACCGCCCGACTTTAGCATTTCCTTACTGGTTTTAGTTACCTTTTCTCAATGCTCATTTTTATACCCTACACCACACTGTGGTACAGGGTATTTTAAGTTTGTTTCACGGCAGATGTTTGTAACATCTGAAAATAGCACAGCTAGACCCATCTTAAAGTATACCGATCGACTCAGAATCACTAGATGAGTCGATTTAACCATGTCTGTCCGCCCGTCTGTCCATGTAAAGTTGTTCGTCGACTACAGGCCGCAATTTCACTCCGATCGTTCTGAAATTTTTCAGTTTAGAGTATTTCGCAGCTGTTAAGATCCGTATTGAATTTGGTTGAAATCGGTTCAGATTTAGATATAGCTCCCATATATATCTTTCGTGCGATTTGGCCCTTTAGTCCTATAGAAGCTGTGTTTTACATCCAATCGTTTTGAAATTTAGAATGGTAGAGTTTCTTGATCCATGAACCAACATTTCCGAATTTGAAGAAAATCGGTTAAGATTTAGCTATAGCTCCCATATATATGTTTCGTCCGATTTTGCTCTTTAGTCCTGTAGAAGCTGTATTTTACATCTAATCGTTTTGAAATTTAGAATGGTAGAGTTTCTTGATCCATGGACAAACAATACCGAATTTAAAGAAAATCGGTTAAGATTTAGCTATAGCTCCCATATAAATGTTTCGTCCGATTTTGCCCTTTAGTTCTATAGAAGCTGTATTTTACATCCAATCGTTTTGAAATTTAGAATGGTAGAGTTTCTTGATCCATGAACCAACATTGCCGAATTTGAAGAAAATCGGTTAATATTTAGATATCAGCTCCAGATGCTGTAGTTTACATCCAATCGTTTTGATATTTAGAATGGTAGAGTTTCTTGATCCATGAACCAACATTGCCGAATTTGAAGAAAATCGGTTAAGATTTAGCTATAGCTCCCATATATATGTTTCGTCCGATTTTGCTCTTTAGTCCTGTAGAAGCTGTATTTTACATCTAATCGTTTTGAAATTTAGAATGGTAGAGTTTCTTGATCCATGGACAAACAATACCGAATTTAAAGAAAATCGGTTAAGATTTAGCTATAGCTCCCATATATATGTTTCGTCCGATTTTGCTCTTTAGTCCTATAGATGCTGTAGTTTACATCCAATCGTTTTGATATTTAGAATGGTAGAGTTTCTTGATCCATGAACCAACATTGCCGAATTTGAAGAAAATCGGTTAAGATTTAGCTATAGCTCCCATATATATGTTTCATCCGATTTGGCTCTTTAGTCCTATAGAAGCTGTATTTTACATCCAATCGTTTTTATACCCTACACCACACTGTGGTGCAGGTTATTATAAGTTTGGTTCATGGCAGATGTTTGTAACACCTGAAAATACTATAGCTAGCAATACTATAGCACCGCTTATTCCCAATATACCGAATACCCACCTTAAAGTATTATTTAACTATAAAATGTCCCAAAAGTAAATTTATGCAAACAATTTATGCATGAATTACAAAATTTATATTTCAGAGTTATTCAATATTATTAGAGTGTTGTAGGGTATTATATAGTCGGCCCCGCCCGACTTTAGCCTTTCCTTACTGGTTTATGGATCTATTTTGTAACCTGTTTTACAGTTTTTAATTTGTAAATGGAATTAAAAAGTTTGTGTCTTAAGTCTTTTGTCTAAATTAAATAACCTAAGCAAAAACATTAAATCGAATCGACTAAAAGTAACTTTTTACGGTGTATTACGAAAACACCTTACCTCATAGTGAGAAGAATATATATTTGTGGTTTTCTGGAATAAAATCATATATAGAATTATAGTCGAGTAAACCGACAAAGAGAATACCCTCTCTTTGTGAATAATGTAATATGGAATATTGTAGTTTGTGTGGGGAGCCATAAAGGTGGAAACATTTTACTCACTCTAAAATCATTGTTCAAGATAATAGCAAAAAATATACTATTACTACATCAGAAAACTAATATTTTACCATGTTGCAATCCTTTGCGGGAGATACACTGGAAGGAGTGGACCCTCTTCAAACATAGCCTGACAAATTTGAAGTCAATCGGTCACTCCTTTCGAGAGTTATTGCATGCACCAACTAGACAGAAAGACGGACGGACATTGCTCAAATGACTTATAACTTAGTAAATACATGTATAATTGGCCATTTAGGCTTTCATTGTATTGATGCTGTAATAAAATTGAAATTGAAAATTGAAATTGAAATCGGATTTAGTCCAAACATTGCGGTCTTAGGTCACTCCTTATGATGTGTTACACTGTTAGTCCGTAGCAAATGTTATATACTATATACCCTCCTCCACTAAAGTGAGAGTATACAAATATCTATATTAGGATTTAAACTTCCTGGGATACGGGAATATATATTTTTGAATTTCCTAGAAATCAAATTTGAATATTTATTTAAATAAATAAAATCTACTTATTAGTTAAAGTAAATAACACTGTGGAACAATAATAAACATTTTCAAAAGTAACAGTAATATACGTGTATGGGCATTTTGAAAGTTTAGGTATTGTGGTCATTTTAGAGGTGGATTAATATTTTCCCCATTAGCACATTCTAATGATGAATCGGCATAGGCAACCATATGATCCTTATATTTTAGGTTTAGGATGTCATCTGCAACATTACTGTGAACATTGCGGGGAACATTTTTTTTTTCAACATTTTAACCCTCTAGCTCCTCAATGTAGGCGTCTTTATGGTTCCTTTTGTGGAAAAGGCCAAAAATCACCCCTAAAACTGGTGTTTAGCGGGTCAAAATGTTTTACAAAAATATTTGCCATAAAATTCTACTATAAGTCTCTGTATTCACCAAAACTCAAAGTTCAACTTAAATACCCAGATATAATAAAAAACTTAAAATCAATTTTTAGGTTTAGCACCAATTCGAAAAAGTAGAAATTTAACCTTAAAATAGATCTTAGTTTTGACTTATTTCTGGTATTTAGGTTGAATTTAGTGTTTTAGTTTCTTTAGAGACTTATAGTAGAATTTTTTTCCTTGTTTTCCTTTTATCCTTGTTGCAAAAATTGTCCGGGAAGAAGGAATTGTTAATACGCGACTTCGTGGAATTTTTCCTGCAGACAATTGCAGGGATAATAATAAAAAAATTTATATGATTTCAGTTTCATTCACTGAAACTCTGTTTTTAGGTTTGTGTCTTAAGTCTTTTAATTTCACTAAAATATATTGATGAACAAAGGTTTGAATCATATGATATTGTAGTGTCTTTTGTTATAAGAAAAAATGCTCTTCTTTCCTAATGTAAATTTACGCGGTTTATATACATATATATTTATATTACTTCTAATAAATACGGGATAAATTTACTGAAAAACTGCATGATGCTGGGCCATTGGGATAAGAGAAAGAGGGAGGCAATATTTGAATATTTTCCTCTAGATCTCGTACAAATTTCTCTGGAGAAGGAAGTTGAAAATACGCGAATTTCCGCAATTGTTCCTTAAACCAATTAAACAGGGATAAATATCTAATCTGTTAACATTATTTTTCTTATTCTTCATTTTTTTACGAAATGTATAGGATTTGAGTTAAATTTACTAAACTTTATTTTTAGGTTTGTGTCTTAAGTCTTTTCATTTCAAGACTCTTCATTCCATTAAAATACATTTACGAAAAAAAATTGACTCGCATAATGTTGCAGTGTCTCAAATCATTTGTTATATCTAAAGATTGTTTCATACTAAATTTGTGATGACACAATAACTTAATGTAAATATAGGCAGTAAAAAAAATGTTTCTGTTTAATACGGTAGTTATTTAATATTTATTTAGTGTAAATATTTTCAGCCAAACAATGTAGTAAATTCATACAATTTAAAAAGAAGATACCCATAGAAAATTCAGAAATAATAATAATTGTTTATTTGGCTAATTGAGCGAAACCTTGCATCAGCACATATCAGCGTCACAATAAATAAAAAAAACCAGTAAGGAAAGGCGGAAAGTCTGGCGGGGCCGACTATATAACACCCTACACCTCCCTAACAATGCGATAAGGGTCATTGCGTTAATAAATTGATATATATGTGGCTATATCTACATCTGAACCGATTATCGCTAAATTAAGCTATATTCATTCCTAAATTGAGAAACACCTTACATGTCAAATCGAGTGCAACATATATATGGGGACCATATCTAAATCTGAACCGATTTTTCCCCAAATTTTGTATTGTTTCTATGTGTATCACGAGACTAATCTCTGTAAATTTTTGTACAAATCGGTTACCAAAAGGGGCGTGGCAATAACGCCCAATTTCCACTGGACTGTAGGCACTATAAAAGCATTACGCTGTACAAAATTTCTAGTATTTTTATACACTGGTAATAATGTTATAAGCGGTTAACTTTAGGTGCAAAATGGTGCATTTGCGTGGGTGGTACCAAAAAGGGCTTGGCAACTTTGCCCATCTTTCTCGAGTTGATAGCGACAAATAAACTAAATCTTTGTGTGGAATTTCAGGAGATTCGAGTAAGTAGTATAACAGTTATTAAAGAAACAATATTTCACTAAATTGTAACTCTTTGTGTGGGAGGTACCAGAAGGAGTGGACCAATATGCGCCATCTTCGAACATAGCCGGAGATAGAAAAAAATATTACCACATACCAAATTTGAAGTCAATTGGTTACTCCTTTCGAGAGTTATCGTGCGCACCAGCCAGCAGACAGACAGACAGACGGACGGACATTGCTCATTGGACTTAAAATAATCCAAAACGGATTTCCGCCGAACACACTTGGGGTCTTAGGTCACTCCCTCGATATGTTACACATTTTGTCAGTAGCAAATGATATATACCCTCGTCACACTAAAGTGAGGGTATAAATATAGATACTCGTATATTCAACAAAATTGTTATGCATAGCTTATTTATTTGAACAAAGCAAACAAATTGTGTTGTTGTTTAGAAAACAGGAAATCTAATTTAAATTATTATTACTAACATTATTAAACCACCAATATGCACAGACAAAGTCATGCCTAACCTCATATATTGTATGTATATATATACAGAAATTAACTTTGAACGTATTAAGCCATCCAACCAACCAACCAACATCAGGAAGATCACAACTTTGTCTCATCTCCACATTGGCATTACAATCTTGGCCATCGAAACAATTTATGGAAATGTTGACTGGAGCCAAAGGAGGTTGTTGCGGTAGAGGGGGAGATTGGAAGATAGAGGGGCTATATTGAGCAATGTAGACAGGGGGGATAGTAGACTAAACACAAATTCGAAATGAAGTGCAATATTTTGCTCAAGGTTGCAATTTGCAAATTAGCGATGCTCACTTGTAAACATTATAATTTCTGTTGTTTGTTGTTGTTTTTCTTGCCGCTGTGGTTACGGCGGCTGGTGTGCCGCATTTGCCTCTAACTGCTATCTAACTAAACATTTAACTTGGCCAGGCCATATACTGTCTGTCCGTGTATGTGTGTGTATCTGAGTGTTTTAGCCGTGTTTATAATTATTTCAATAACTTCAAGGAAGTCATGTTTTCTCGCTGTACTCTATTCTGTGCGGCCGACAGTCGGTTGATTTTAGAATCTCTAAGATCGCCGAGAGTTGCCACAAGTTTTGTATGCTGGTCTGTGTTTTTTTTTGCAATTGCAATTGCTCTTTGTTTGTGTCGGTTGTTTAATGTGGTCTTCTTTTTTTTGTGCCATGTGCTATATGCAATTCTGTTTAAAATTATAACATTAATGAGAATTACTCTGAAGTATCAGGTCAAGTCGTTGTGTGTGTGTGTTGAGCAACATTTCTTAGTAGATCATTTTATTTATGGTTCTTCGAAGATGGCCCAATGGAAATCGTTTTTTTATTGTTGCTGATGTTACTAATAATATCTGTTGTGTTTATTTAATCAACCTTGTGTGGTGAACAGTTTAGCTGGCAGTAATGGCACAGTGCGTTTGGATAAATAAATTTAACATAAAACTAGTAAGGAAAGGCTAAAGTCTGGCGGTGCCGACTATATAATACTCTACACCACTCTCGTAATATTGAATAACTCTGATATATAAATTTTGTAATTCATGTATAAATTGTTTACATAAATTTACTTTTGGGACATTTTATACTTAAATAATACCCTGTACCACAGTGTGGGGTAGGGTATAAAAACGATTGGATCTAAAGAGCCAAATCGGATGAAACATATATATGGGAGCTATAGCTAAATCTTAACCGATTTTCTTCAAATTCGGCAATGTTGGTTCATGGATCAAGAAACTCTACCATTCTAAATTTCACAACGATTGGATGTAAAATACAGCTTCTATAGGACTAAAGGGCCAAATAAGACGAAAGATATATATGGGAGCTATATCTAACTCTGAACCGATTTCAACCAAATTCAGTAGCGATCTTAACAGCCGCGAAATACTCTATACTGCAAAATTTCAGAACGATCGGGGTGAAATTGCGACCTGTAGTCGACGAACAACTTTACATGGACAGACGGACGGACGGACATCGTTAAATCGACTCAGCTAGTGATTCTGAGTCGATCGGTATACTTTAAGGTGGGTCTAGCTGTGTTATTTTCAGGTGTTACAAACATCTGCCGTGAAACAAACTTATAATACCCTGTACCACAGTGTGGTGCAGGGTATAAAAAACCTAAATGATTCCATTACCAAATCCCATGTCTACAACATTTCAAAATTCAACTTTCAACAAACAAAAATCGAAAAATATCAACTGAAATTCAAAGATTGCATTTGATATTCAAACAAGTAAAAGCGTTGAGTTCTGCCATGCCGAATCTTATATACCCTCCACCATGGACAGCATGTGACAACATAAAATAACTCAAACCTAAAGAAAATAACACCGAAAACACACAAAAAATATAGTAAATGAGAACAGTAGGAACAACAAGTTAGATGCTATATACGGGAGCTATATCTAAATATGGACCGATATCGCCCATGTCCCAAGTTACCTGCAGCTATAAGAAGTATATATACCAAATTTCAGCAACCTAGCTCTATCATTACTGACTGTAGCGTGATTACAACAGACGGACAGACGGGCGGACGGACAGACGGACATGGTTAAATCGTCTTAGAATTTTACGACGATTAGGAATATATATTTATATACTTTATGAGGTCTCAGATCAATATTTAGAGGTGTTACAAACAGAGTGACAAAATGAGTATACCCCCCATCCTATGGTGGAGGGTATAAAAAACATCAATTGAAACTCAATAGACATCAATTGAAGGAATTTGTAAAGCAGTACATCGAAATTCAAATCAAATCTATTGATATTTAAATCAAGTCAAAGGAAATTCAGAAAACTCCAACTGAAACGATTGGGCATTTCCTAAAGTTATTGGCGAAAATCTCCTATATATATACAGGGTGGCGCAAAATGAGCCATAATGTTTTAAATGGCTTATAACTTTTTATACCCTACACCACTGTGTGGTATAGGGTATTATGACTTTGTGCATTTGTTTGTAACACCCAAAAGGATACGAGATAGACCCATTGTTTATTATACCGATCGACTTGTAATCACTTTCTGAGTCGATTTAGCTATGCCCGTCTGTCTGTAGATGTACATATTCTTGTAACCAAAGTACAGGTCGCAGGTTTTTGCATGTAAGCGCTGTAAAAAGTGTATTTTTAATCCGATCAGTACGAAATTCGGCAGAGAGAGTTTTCTTATTACATGTATGAACACTGCCAAATTCTTATCGCAATGCATATTTTCGCATTGTTAGGGAGGTGTCTTTCTGTCTTTCTGTCTTTCCTTACTGGTTTATTTATGCGATTATTATATTTTTTTTAAATACACTATATTATTGGGGAATTTTTTTGTAATTAGCTTTGAAAACTGATATCCTATAAGTGATGTCTATTTTCTGTTTCACACATACGTGCTTTTTTTAGCATATTTTCCATAACTTTTCGCAAAATTTCGGAAAAATTCAATTATTTTTGTACGTTGTTCGATTCATAATTAATTCCCCAAGCCTCCTTCACAAAATGCTGAAAAAAACTAAGAAAGAATAATTATTAAAAAAGTTATAAAGAATTCAAACCATACAGCTCATTCTGCGCCACCCTGTATAAGGGTGGGTTGAATTGTAGTGCACCGAAAAGGCGCATCGCATTTCTTGTTCTATGGGTCATTTCATGAAACTGAAAATTAATTTCGAGCCACCGCATCTTTCAAAATAGGTATTTTTCCTAAAGATATTTTTCCTAAATATGATAGTATATAAAACAGCATTAACAAGTAAAAGCGTTAAGTTCGGCCATGCCGAATCTTATATACCCTCCACCATGGATAGCATGTGACCTCACAAAATAACTCAAACCTAAAGAAAATAACACCGAAAACACAAAAAATATAGTTGATGAGAACAGTAGGAATCACAACAAGTTAGATGCTATATATGGGAGCTATATCTAAATATGAACCGATATGGCCCACTTGCAATCCCAAACAACCTGCAACTATAAGAAGTATTTGTACCAAATTTGATTAACCTAGCTCTATTATTGCGGACTGTAGCGTGATTACCACAGACGGACGGACAGACGGACATGGCTAAATCGTCTTAGAATTTTACGACGATTAAGAATATATATACTTTATGGGGTCTCAGATCAATATTTAGAGGTGTTACAAACGGAGTGACAAAATGAATATACCCCTTATCCTATGGTGGAGGGTATAAAAATACATATTTTATTGAAAATTTAAATTGGAGTAATGCGGTCGCCCCTTTTGATGCCTCACACACATACATACAAACAAGTGGAATTCGTTAAAGTTAAATATTTTAAGTATCAACGGTTTAGCGTAATACGAGCGTGTGAATCAAAATCCTAGTTTATGTACTAATAATCTTAATGAAACTCATTTATATTCAGTATTTTATGATACATTTCCAATGACTGTAGTCTGACAAAGAATGAGCTGCATTTCACGCCATTCTTGCTCCACAATGTATACAATTTCACATAATAAAGGGTTTTCCAACAAAAGGTGTTATTTTGGTATTCAAAGAAAAATGCAATTGTTTGAGATACATGATCGCATGTTTATTTCATAATAAAGAGGGAGGTATGCCGTTAATAAAGAAAAACAACATCAGCCAAATGGCCACAACGACCACGCTTACAGGACCATATATTTTTCATGAAATTTTCCATAACCAAATCGCAAAGTGGCTGCCCTATGACCTCGATAGCCTCACGAATTCTATCTTTGAGGTCTTGAATCGACGCTGGGCTGTTGGCGTAAACCTTATCTTTCACGTGGCCCCAAAGGAAGAAGTCACAAGGTGTTAAATGACAAGATCTCGGTGGCCAATTGTGATCACCTCTTCGAGAGATAACACGGTCCGGAAACTTTTCCCATAACAGAGCAATGGTTTCGTTGCTTGTGTGGCACGTAGCGCCGTCTTGTTGAAAGTAAACGTTGTCCAGATCAATACCATCCAACTCCGACCATAAAAAATCATTAATCATCTCTCGATAGCGCATCCATTCACCGTAACTGTTGATCCAACCTCATTTTCGAAAAAGTAAGGTCCAATGACACCGCCGGACCATAAACCGCACCAAACAGTCACACGTTGAGGATGGAGAGGTTTCTCAACAATAACTCTTGGATTTTCCGAGCCCCAGATGCGACAATTTTGCTTGTTGCCGTAGCCATCGAGGTGGAAATGGGCCTCATCAGTTAAGATGATTTTTCGATGGAATTCCGGATCATTTTCATGCATTTCAAGGACCCAATCAGCAAAGACACGACGTTGTTGATGATCGGCCGGCTTGAGTTCTTGTGTTAACTGAATTTTATAAGTCTTAACACCCAAGTCTTTATGCAAGATACGGTGTAATGACATTTGTGGAATGCCCAATTCCACGAGGAATGGACTAACCTGGGTTTTCTTCAACACTGGGCTACAGCAGCAATATTCTCAGTTGTTCTTGAGCGACGTGCACGGGTTTTATTCTTCACATCACTAACTTGTCCCAACAGCTCGAATTTGTCCACCAATTTCTGTATTGCGGTCCGACAAGGTGCTTCCCGACGACCCAAAATTGGTTTAGTTTTGCGAACTGTGCAAGATTTTCACCATTTTTGTAGTGAATTTTAATAATTGCAATGCGTTGTTGAATCGTTTATCGTTTCATTTTTGGTAATGGCGTAGTTTCTACTTGTCAAGTGTCAAAGAATAAATGCTTCAAAAGTGACGGCTACCAAAACACCGGATGATTTAAAATAACTCCTCTTGTTTGAAAACTCACCTACAGTGAATACAGTGAAAAATGGGCATTTTTGCCACGCTCCTTTTGGTACCTCCCAATTTTGTACCTCCCTTTTTGTACCAAAAGTTACCAGCTTTTTAATTTAATACCAGTGCATACAAATACTTGAAATTTTGTACAGTGTAATGCTTTTATAGTACGTAGAGTCCAGAGAAAAAAGGGCGTTATTGGCACCCCGCTTTTGTTACCTCCCATACAAATGGACCTTTTTGTACTTTAATACCAGTACATACTTTAAAGTTATTAAATGCCATTTGAATTGATAATAATTTAATTAAAACAAAAAATAAATTTAATTAACTAATATTTTTTTGGGACTCCAGGTGAGGGGATTCATAAGTCGGTTTACCCGACTGAACCTTCTTACATGTTTTCATATAAATTTGCCAATTCGTGTGGTGGCACCAGAAGGGATCTGATAAATAGTCCTATTTTTCTTTGAACAGTAGTCAGGGTTAAAACTACAAAAAAACATTTTGTGACTTTTGAAAGCGAAAAAAAAATTTATGAATAATTTTTAAATTTCAATTTAAAAATTTCATTCAATTCGGCAAGGACGGTCTTAGAAAAAAGCCCATATGTTTTTAAATTTGTTCATAATTATTCTTAAACGAGGAGATTAAAGACAAGTTCTGTAATGGATACTAAAGATGCATTAGTCTTGAAAGGAATTTCTAGCAAAGTTATAGGTAAACGAATCACGACTATTTTTTTTATTGTAAATGACAATAATGATACATCAGAGGAAATTTATAGTTAAATAGAAAATGAGTTTGGTGTATGGCGGCGAAAATGAAATATGTGGCACGTTTAATTGTAACCCGAGATTAATAAATGTCACCTGATGTCAACATCGCACCGTACAGGCGCAACAAAAAGTTAGTTAATTTGTAAACCCTCCACCATAGGATGGGGGGTATATTCATTTTGTCAATCCGTTTGTAACACTACTAACTATTGATCTGAGACCCCATAGAGTATATATATTATTAAACGTCGTAAGATTCTAAGACGATTTAGCCATGTCCGTCTGTCCGTCCGTCTGTCCGTCCGTTTGTTGTATCACGCTACAATCTATAATACTTGAGCTAGGTGGCTGAAATTTGGTATAGATACATCTTATAGCTGCAGGTAACTTGGGATTGAAAATGGGCGATATCGGTCCATATTTAGATATACTCCCATATATAGTATCTAACTTGTTGTGATTCCTACTGTTCTCATCTATCTCATCATACTATTTTTTGTATTTTTCGGTGTTATTTTCTTTAGGTTTGAGTTATTTTGTGAGGTCACATGCTACCCATGGTGGAGGGTATATAAGATTCGGCATGGCCCAACTTAACGCTTTTACTTGTTTATTGTTACAAACGAATTCCAACCAATTATTTTCCTGGGTGTATGTGTGGAATTTCAGAAGATTCTAGTAAGTAGTCTGGAAGTTATTGAAAAATCAATATTTCACTAAATGTTAACCCTTTGTGGGGAAGGTACTAGAAGTAGTGGACCAATATGGGTCATCTTCAAACGTAGCCGGAGATAGGGAGAAATATTAACGAATACCAAATTTGAAGTCATTCGGTTAATCCTTTCTAGACTTATCGTACTTAGTGCACCAGCCTACAGACAGACAGACGGACATAGCTCAAATGACTTAAAATGACCCAAGACGAATTCCGCCAAACATACTTGAGGTCTCAGGTCACTCCTTCGATGTGTTACACCTTTGGATTGTAGCAAATGAAACACATACTCGTATATATAATCTCCTCTCTAAGGTGAGGGGACAAAAATCAATCCGGTCTAATAAATAACAACATTTTTAATTTATCTCAAAAAATAAAATAGTTCGTAGAAGTAACAGGAATTATGTATTTTGTATATCCAATTTTACCCAAAAGTTATTTTCTCATAATTAATATCAATTACAAAACTTTACTTCAAATAACTTTTCAATAGGAATGACATGGTTTGGAAGTGACGTTTAGGCTATTTGTAATTTGTCGTGATCTGTCATTTGTTTTTCAATGTATTCAGTAGTGTTTACAATTTCATCATGGAGAGATATACGCAAGAACATCGTTTAAAAATTTGTCAGTTTTATTATCAAAATAATCGTTCTCCAATTGCAACTTTTCGTGCGCTAAGTCCATTTTTTTAATCAAAAAAAAAAAACACTTTCCAGTTGACCTACGACCTTGACGTATTTAAGCTCTCGTTCAGCGCTATCTTTTTCCAATTGACCGATTCCCGATCCGACGTACCGTTAAGGAGCTAGAGCAAATATAAACTTTACGTTCACATTTGAAAATTATGCTAAGTCCATTTTTTTAAAATCCAAAAAAAAAAACAATTTCCAGTCGACCTACGACCTTGACACCCATGAGCAATATTTTAGCTCTCGTTAAGAGCTATCTTTGTGCCATCAACCGATTGTGGCTACGTGCCACACAGCAAATGAAACAAGTGAATTGTTGCGAGAAAAGTTTGGAGATTCGCTTATTTCAAGAAGTTGTGATATTGAATGGCCTCCAAGAAGTTGTGATTTAACAGCATTAGGCTTTTTCATGTGGGGTTATTTAAATTCATTGGTCTTTCGAAATAAACCAGACTCTCTTCAAGCTTTACAAGTCAATATTGAACGTGCCATTCATGACATACGACTTGATTTAGTGGAAAAAGTGCTCGAAAATTGAGTTCATCGAATTCGTTCCTGCAGAAGAAGTCGTGGAGGCAATTTGAATAACGTTTTATTTAGAACTTGTACTTGTATCGACTGTACTTCACATTAAATAAAAAACTTTTAAATTTCCTTAACAGTACTTTGGTTTTTTTCAAGGAATTAATATAACTCTTATTGGAAAACCTATTGTAATCACCTCCTTTAAGAACAATTTAGAAAAGCTCGTAAATATTGTTTTTAATGGCAGATCGTTCTTGCGATACCTAAAGATATTTTTAAAGAAAAAAATTCAATAAAATCCAACGATATTTTGCTTTTAAAAACAATGAAAAATCAATCCGCCTTAAAAGATATGAGACACTTGAAACAAACTTTACGAGATTTGCTAAAAAAAAATGGTGTTACTTAATTTGTCTCAAAATACATTTAGTAGACATAGCAAGAATTCTGTATATTTTGTAAATTCAAAGCTATGAGAAAAAATTGCATATCCTTAAAACTTAATTGGTGTTTCTAAGAAAAATTATGAAAATATCAAAAATATAGACTTTCGTTGAAGATCATCCTTTTGAGACCTGAAGGACTTTTTAAAGTTGTTTTTCCTTTTGCCACATAACTGTTGGATTCATGGCTCAACTATTGTTTGCTATAGCATTCAAAAAAATCAATCATGCCTGAAAAGCAGAGAGCACTTTAAAAATACTGCACGAGGTTTGTTAAGAAATAGGGAGACCTGTGAAAGTAGTAAATTAAATCCACATTTTACGATGCAGAAAAAATAAAAGGTCTTATCATATTTACCTAAAAGTTTTTTTGATATATACTCTGATGCCACCATGTGGATGATTTGTATAATTTACAAAACTAAGATAAAATATGAAAAAAGTAAATAAAAACAATTTTAATTATTAATACAACCTAAAGAACAGTAGGGACTTTAAAAATACTATTTGCTAAAAAGGTGACCTTTATTTGTAGGTGTCACAAACACGAAAAACGTATCAAACCAATTTTTTATGGTAATTTTTTTTTTAAATTCCAGCATTCATGAAAAGTACAAGTATGATTTAACACCTTGCGACTTCTTCCTTTGGGGCCTCGTGAAAGATAAGGTCTACGCCAACAGCCCAGCGTCGATTCAAGACCTCAAAGAAAGAATTCGTGAGGCTATCGAGGACATAGGGCAGCCACTTTGCGATTTGGTTATGGGAAGTTTCATGAAAAGGATATGGTTCTGTAAGCGTGGTCTTGGGTTATTTGGCTGATGTTGTTTTTCATTATTAACGGCAAACCTTCCTCTTTATTATGAAATAAATATTCAATCATCTAAAAATGGCATTTTTCTTTAAATACCAAAATAACACCTCTTGTTAACTAAATTGCCTAAATTTTTTATATTATATATCTATATATATTATGAAGGCTGGGAAGCCTTTTTCTCAAATTTTTGTCCCTTTGCAAATTATGGAAAGTTTGATGATCTTGTCTTCCAACGTCAGTTTTGAACCAAAGACAATTGCGCAATTGCCGAACATTTCGAAACACTGTTCTCTGTTACATTTCTTGGCAGAAGAATGAATCTTTTTGTTTTACTGCAAAATTGCTGTAGGCCAGTTTTCTTTGTATTGTTGTTGTTATTGCCATACCATATTTACATACAACACTGACGGTGCTACATATTGTTGTTCTTGTTGTTGTTGCAGTGTTCTTCTTATTTTGTTTCCATGTATTGAACACTGTTTGTTGTGCAATTTGTGTTATGCAAATGTTGTTTGTTTGTTTGTTAATGTTAACAATATTGCAGATTGTTTAAGCCTTGCATGTATTGGTTTTGTTGTTGTTGCTGATGTTGTTGTATCCATGTTCAGGCTTTTGTTTGATTTTGGCTTTAGGCCACACGTATTGTTAGCATTTGTTACAATTGTTTCTATTTATCTGTGATATTTGGTTTGGTTTTTGTTTCTGTTGTGTTTTTTTATTGTTATTTGGCTGTAAGCTTTGGCCAAGATTGACACGCGTGCCACAAGTGCGTGATGGGGTTTTAGATATTGTTTAAGTTTTTTTTTCTTCTTATTATGATTTCGTTTCGGGTTTTATGGTTTTGTTACACTTTTGAAATAACAATAACGCCATAGAAAAAAGACAAACGCTTGGAGATTAAAGACATAACTAGACTACAAATTGAGAGCATTTTAGGGGCTTTTACTATTAATGATGAGTCATAGCTTATGTGGGAATACAGTGAGTCATTAAAAACAAATCAGAAAAAACAAATATTTAAGACACAAACATTGCAATATGTAATAATGAATTATCTGAAAAAGTAAAATTATTGTAAAAAGGAAAAGAAAAGACTTAAGAAACAATTTTTTTAGTTTTTAAATTAGAAAACGTATTGAGACTCTTCCATAGAAATGATTGCAACATTGAAGTTTTTGAGTCAATTATCTAAACAAAAGAATTTTTTTTTTTCAAAAAAAAATTTATACATTTCCCCCAAATTTCATTTTATCAATAAATGAGCTAAATTTACGATCAAAATGCTAAACCACACAGTTTTTGCAGTTGATGTGTATCTGAATCCATGTCGTCATTGAAAACAAAAGACTTAGAACACGAACGTGGTGATAATTTCATTTAATACTTTCGTAATTATTTGCGAAATTTTTGTTAATGACTTTTGTTTCACTTTTCGCTCGGTTACCTTATTTATGGCTACCGACTGTTTCATGTGCTTAATTTATTATTTTCTGCAACGAATTCGATCTAGAATAATGTATAATGTTCTCATTAATTACCTCAGATTTAGACAAATGATGCCAGCAGTATCGAAAAGCAGCGCATCCATCATCATCATCACCTTTAAGTGCTCCACCACATTTAACATCTCCTCCACCTTTAGTCCGCTGCGGTTTTTACTGTTCCCACCTTAGCTTCTTGTTTTCTAAAATGAAAAAAAAGCGAAACAAAAACATTTCAGTTAATTACTAAACACAATTTCGCACATCATTAAAACGAAATGTATAACGAGTTTGTTTATTTGTTTTTTCTTTGGTGTTATACAATAATTCTGAAAAACATTATGATCAGTTTATTTAAAAATAGAATCGTATTTTTTCATTTTTTCTAAAACCAATGATTTATGGGGAACTTTGAAATAGTACTTGAACAGAAAACTGTTTTGTTTGAACAGCAAAATGTCAAATAGTTTCTTAAAGATGACTTAAATTAACTAAATGTAGAATAAGAAAAAAATATTAAATTTTAATTTTGTATAAAAAAATTCTATAAATACCAAATTGTATAATTTTTTTATAATTATAAAAATTCTAAGAAATTGTCTGTAAATACAAATCTTAAATGAAATGTTCTAATAAAACAAAATTTATAAGACATTTTCCAATAAAACTAAATTTCTATCAAATTTTTCAATAAAACAAAATTTCTCTGAATTTTTTCAATAAAACAAAATTTGTAAGAAATTCTCAAATAAAACAAAATTTCTACGAATTTTTCCAATAAAACCAAATTTCAAGAAATTTTCCAATAAAACAGAATTTCCAAGAAATTTTCTATTAAAAAAAATATGAATTTTTCTTTTAATGCAAATTTTTTCAGAAATTTCCTATTTAAACAAAATTTTCTAAGAAATTTAAAAAAAAACTATGAAAATTTCTATGAATTTTTCTATTAATGCAAATTTTCTAAGAAATTTTTAATGAATGCAAATATTTTAAGAATTTTTTTATTAATGCAAATTTTCTAAGAAATTTTTTATTAATTCAAATTTTCTACGAAATTTTCTATTTATAATTTCTAAGAAATTTTCTATTAAAAACAAAATTTCTAAGAAATTTTCTATTAAATGCAAAATTTCTAAGAAATTTTCTATTAACTAAAAAATGTTTAAGAAATTTTCTATTAAATACAAAATTTATAAGAAATTTTCTATTAAATACAAAATTTATATGAAATATTCTAATAAAACAAAATTTATAAGAAATTTTCTATTAAATACAAAAATTACAAGAAATTTTCTAATAAAACAAAATTTCTATTAAAACTAAATTTTCTATTAAAACAATATTTCTACGAAATTTTCTATTAAAACAAAATTTCCACGAAATTTTCTATTAAAACAAAATTTCCACGAAATTTTCTATAAAAACAAAATTTCCATGAAATTTTCTATAAAAACAAATTTCCACGAAATTTTCTATAAAAACAAACTTTCCACGAAATTTTCTATTAAAATAAATGTTGAAATTTTCTATAAATATAAAATTTCTATGAAATTTTCTATAAATATAAAATTTCTATGAAATTTTCTATAAATATAAAATTTCTATGAATTTTCTATAAATATAAAATTTCTATGAAATTTTCTATAAATATAAAATTTCTATGAAATTTTCTATAAATATAAAATTTCTATGAAATTTTCTATAAATATAAAATTTCTATGAAATTTTCTATAAATATAAAATTTCTATGAAATTTTCTATAAACATAAAATTTCTATGAAATTTTCATAAATATAAAATTTCTATGAAATTTTCTATAAATATAAAATTTCTATCAAATTTTGTATAAATATAAAAGTTCTATGAAAATTTCTATAAATATAAAATTTCTATGAAATTTTCTATAAATATAAAATTTCTATGAAATTTTCTATAAATATAAAATTTCTATGAAATTTTCTATAAATATAAAATTTCTATGAAATTTTCTATAAATATAAAATTTCTATCAAATTTTGTATAAATATAAAAGTTCTATGAAAATTTCTATAAATATAAAATTTCTATGAAATTTTCTATAAATATAAAATTTCTATGAAATTTTCTGTAAATATAAAATTTCTATGAAATTTTCTGTAAATATAAAATTTCTATGAAATTTTCTATAAATATAAAATGTCTATGAAATTTTCTATAAATATAAAATTTCTATGAAATTTTCTATAAATATAAAATGTCTATGAAATTTTCTATAAATATAAAATTTATATGAAATTTTCTATAAATATAAAATTTATATGAAATTTTCTATAAATATAAAATTTATATGAAATTTTCTATAAATATAAAATTTCTTTAATATTTTCTATTAATATAAAATGTTCTATAAATATAAAATTTCTATGAAATTTTCTATAAATATAAAATTTCTATGAAATTTTCTATAAATATAAAATTTCTATGAATATAAAATTTCTATGAAATTTTCTATAATTATAAAATTACTATGAAATTTTCTATAAATATTAAATTTCTATGGAATTTTTTATAAATATAAAGTTTCTATGAAATTTTCTAAAAATATAAAATTTCTATGAAATTTTCTAAAAATATAAAATTTCTATGAAATTTTCTATAAATATAAAATTACTATGAAATTTTATATAAATATAAAATTTCTATAAATATAAAATTTCTATGAAATTTTCTATAATATAAAATTACTATGAAATTTTCTAAAAATATAAAATTTCTATAAAATTTTCTAAAAATATAAAATTTCTATGAAATTTTCTATAAATATAAAATTACTGTGAAATTTTCTATAAATATAAAATTACTATGAAATTTTCTATAAATATAAAATTTCTATGAAATTTTCTATAAATATAAAATATCTATGAAATTTTCTATAAATTTTCTATAAATATGAAATTTTCTATAAATATAAAATTTATATGAAATTTTCTATAAATATAAAATTTATATGAAATTTTCTATAAATATAAAATTTATATGAAATTTTCTATAAATATAAAATTTATATGAAATTTTCTATAAATATAAAATTTCTATAATATTTTCTATTAATATAAAATGTTCTATAAATATAAAATTTCTATGAAATTTTCTATAAATATAAAATTTCTATGAAATTTTCTATAAATATAAAATTTCTATGAATATAAAATTTCTATGAAATTTTCTATAATTATAAAATTACTATGAAATTTTCTATAAATATTAAATTTCTATGGAATTTTTTATAAATATAAAGTTTCTATGAAATTTTCTAAAAATATAAAATTTCTATGAAATTTTCTAAAAATATAAAATTTCTATGAAATTTTCTATAAATATAAAATTACTATGAAATTTTATATAAATATAAAATTTCTATAAATATAAAATTTCTATGAAATTTTCTATAATATAAAATTACTATGAAATTTTCTAAAAATATAAAATTTCTATAAAATTTTCTAAAAATATAAAATTTCTATGAAATTTTCTATAAATATAAAATTACTGTGAAATTTTCTATAAATATAAAATTACTATGAAATTTTCTATAAATATAAAATTTCTATGAAATTTTCTATAAATATAAAATATCTATGAAATTTTCTATAAATTTTCTATAAATATGAAATTTTCTATAAATATAAAATTTATATGAAATTTTCTATAAATATAAAATTTATATGAAATTTTCTATAAATATAAAATTTATATGAAATTTTCTATAAATATAAAATTTATATGAAATTTTCTATAAATATAAAATTTCTATAATATTTTCTATTAATATAAAATGTTCTATAAATATAAAATTTCTATGAAATTTTCTATAAATATAAAATTTCTATGAAATTTTCTATAAATATAAAATTTCTATGAATATAAAATTTCTATGAAATTTTCTATAATTATAAAATTACTATGAAATTTTCTATAAATATTAAATTTCTATGGAATTTTTTATAAATATAAAGTTTCTATGAAATTTTCTAAAAATATAAAATTTCTATGAAATTTTCTAAAAATATAAAATTTCTATGAAATTTTCTATAAATATAAAATTACTATGAAATTTTATATAAATATAAAATTTCTATAAATATAAAATTTCTATGAAATTTTCTATAATATAAAATTACTATGAAATTTTCTAAAAATATAAAATTTCTATAAAATTTTCTAAAAATATAAAATTTCTATGAAATTTTCTATAAATATAAAATTACTGTGAAATTTTCTATAAATATAAAATTACTATGAAATTTTCTATAAATATAAAATTTCTATGAAATTTTCTATAAATATAAAATATCTATGAAATTTTCTATAAATTTTCTATAAATATGAAATTTTCTATAAATATAAAATTTATATGAAATTTTCTATAAATATAAAATTTATATGAAATTTTCTATAAATATAAAATTTATATGAAATTTTCTATAAATATAAAATTTATATGAAATTTTCTATAAATATAAAATTTCTATAATATTTTCTATTAATATAAAATGTTCTATAAATATAAAATTTCTATGAAATTTTCTATAAATATAAAATTTCTATGAAATTTTCTATAAATATAAAATTTCTATGAATATAAAATTTCTATGAAATTTTCTATAATTATAAAATTACTATGAAATTTTCTATAAATATTAAATTTCTATGAAATTTTCTAAAAATATAAAATTTCTATGAAATTTTCTAAAAATATAAAATTTCTATGAAATTTTCTATAAATATAAAATTACTATGAAATTTTCTATAAATATAAAATTACTATGAAATTTTATATAAATATAAAATTTCTATAAATATAAAATTTCTATGAAATTTTCTATAATATAAAATTACTATGAAATTTTCTAAAAATATAAAATTTCTATAAAATTTTCTAAAAATATAAAATTTCTATGAAATTTTCTATAAATATAAAATTACTGTGAAATTTTCTATAAATATAAAATTACTATGAAATTTTCTATAAATATAAAATAACTATGAAATTTTCTATAAATATAAAATTTCTATGGAAATTTCTATAAATATAAAATTTCTATGAAATTTTCTATAAATATAAAATTTCTATGAAATTTTCTATAAATATAAAATTTCTTAGAAATATTCTATTAAATACCATAATCCTTAGAAATATTCTATTAAATACAAAATTTCTAAGAATTTTTCTATTAATACAAAATTTTTACAAATTTTTCTATAAATACAAAATTTTCTACGAATTTTTCTATAAACACAAAATTTCTACGAAATTTTCTATAAATACCAAATGTCTACGAAATTTTCTATAAATACAAAATTTCTATGATATTTGCTATAGATACAAAATGTCTACAAAGTTGTCGATAAATACCACATTCCATGAATTTTTTTATTAAGGTTTTTATAACTATAAAATTTCTAAGAAATTGTCTATACTTATGTATTTTAAATTTATTGAAATTTTTTTAGAAATTTTGCACTTGTAGAAAATAGGAAATTTCTTAGACATTTTTATTTATAGAAAATTAAATCTACTTAATTGTTTGTCATTTAGTCTTAAGGCTATTTCAAAATATATGTTTTTAGAACTAAATCACTTATTGTCGGTACAACTTTTAACATTTTCTTGAGACCATTTCTCATTAAGGTTTCCTCGGTTACCAAGCTTTGTTGGGGCTTTAACATTTAACCATGATTGGGCATAAAATCTTAAAATTCTTTTTCAGTTCCCCATCTCATGTCCTCGTTTTAAACCCCTTGCTTCTCCATGAATTACTCTGCACATTCCCACGAGCCATTGAAGCAATTTTATTGTTGCTGTCAATTCCATTTGGCAACCTAGGGCTGCCGTTTCATGTCATTCTCCATACACACTTTTCGTAACGTGGCGAGTGCTTGGCATCTTAAGGCTGTCGTCTCAAACGCTCCTTTTCGACATTCGCAAAAGCGCTCATTCACTTTGAATTGCACTATATGCCAATGACTTGACATAAGCAAATCAATGTAGAATGGCCAGACAGAAATATAGCAAAAAAATACAACAACAAAATAAAGCGAATAAAAGAAATGAAATTTTCATTTACATATTAACAATTTTGCCGCAATTCTCTGCCCAACGAATTTATTTGCTTTGCACACAACCGATTTCTTTCTTGTGGGCTAAAAGGTCTACTATGACAATAGATTTGCAACGTAAGTCGCAGGTTTCGCTAAAGAAATCAAGTGTCTGGGACAGTAAACAAAAAACAACAGCTATAATGTCTATTATTCTCGCAATGTCATTGTGACTAGCATTGTCTATACAAGAAAAATTGGATAAATTGAATAAAGCCAAACACAAAATTGGGATTAAACATTTAAAGACATTTTTCAACATATAAATGGGATCATAAATGTTACAGATTATTTATTCAAAAAATATCAAATTCAAATATAACATATATTCCCTAAGCAAGTCCTTCCCAAGCGCAAGACTTAAGACTCATACTTAATTTCCATGAAACGCTGAAATACCACATAAGTATTTTTCTTCTGGAATATCTGCCAATATTCCAAAGAATAACATTAAAAACGAAAGACTTAAACCAGATACTTGATTTCAATGTAAATCATTTCTTCACAAAATAATTTATAACTGTTTTTCTCTTGTCCTAAACTATATTCCCCTCTATTACTGAATTTCCTCTAACTACAAATTCTCGAAATGTTTAAACAAAGTTTAAAGTGTTATCTTGCCAACTATTCACTTTCAATTGCTCTATCGAAACTAAGTCCTACAGGAAAATAAGCCAGTCTCGTTTAACCCAAAACAAAAATTCCCACCATTTGCTGTAACAGAGAAGTTAGGCAAACAATAACAAAAAGACACAAAAAAGACCAAATTAAAATCAATGTTTATTTAAAGAAAGCACAAAACAACTACTCTTCGTACTAACCATGTGAAGGAAGACAAAAATCAGTGCTCTTATTTAATTGACTTTTGACTTTGTGTTTAACAATGCTAAGCTAACTGAAATGAATGAACGAACGAATGAAAGGGGAAAAAAGAAAAACCTAGTAGACCTAACCCATCTCAGAGACAAGCAGAGAAACAGACAGACAGACATAAAAAAGGACAGACGGACTTATACTAAAACACCAACCACCTGAATGAATAGTTAGCCTCAGCAGAAGTTAAAAAATATATAAAACAAATAAATCTCACAATTTAATACAGCAGCAGCGGGAGCAGTGGGAGCAGCCACCACCAGCAGCCATCATTTTGGAAAAAACAGACAAAAAATCCCAGATAAAAATGAGAAAAAACTTCGAGGAGGACTTGGCAAAAAGTGTGTTGCAAGTGCCATGTTAAACTGAAGGAAAACGACACATTTACTTAACGCGTTTGTTCAACAACTCTAAAGTGAAGCTAAAACCACCAGCGAAAAAAATAGGAACACATGCAAAAATCTTTGATTCCTGGTGATCAACAATTTCTTCTCTTCTGCTTTGGACGTTTTGTTTCTTTTTTCTTCGTCTTCTTCACGGAGGTTGTTAAATATGAAGCAGTTAAAGATCGCACAGAGTTTACCACATCACCTACTACTACTGCTATGTTAGTAGGGACACAACGCTGCTTCAAAGCAGAGGAAAAATTACACCAGTGTACACAAATTTAAAAGTTTAAAGTTTTGAAATACATTTTGTGTACACAAACATTTTGAGAACATCTACAAAGAGAATTGAAAAAACCCGAAATGATAAACTTAGGTAACAAATGTCACTGATGCAATTTTTTTTTTACATTTTGTAGGAATAGCATATTAAATTTTACATTTATAGAAAATGTTTGTTAATGGAAAATTTCTTAGAAATTTTGTATGTATAAAAAATGTCTTAGAAAGTTTGTGTTTATAGAAAATTTATTAGCAATTTTGTATTTATAGAAAATTTCTTATAAAATTTTGTTTTAATATAAATTTTCTTAGAAATTTTTTTATAGAACATTTTTCGGAAATTTTTTATTTATAAAAAAAAATTTTAGAAATTTTGTATTTATAGAAAATTTCTTAGAAATTTTGTATTTATAGAAAATTTCTTAGAAATTTTGTATTTATAGAAAATTTCTTAGAAATTTTGTATTTATAGAAAATTTCTTAGAAATTTTGTATTTATAGAAAATTTCTTAGAAATTTTGTATTTATAGAAAATTTCTTAGAAATTTTGTATTTATAGAAAATGTCTTAGAAATTTTGTATTTATAGAAAATTTCTTAGAAATTTTGTATTTATAGAAAATTTCTTAGAAATTTTGTATTTATAGAAAATTTCTTAGAAATTTTGTATTTATAGAAAATTTCTTAGAAATTTTGTATTTATAGAAAATTTCTTAGAAATTTTGTATTTATAGAAAATTTCTTAGAAATTTTGTATTTATAGAAAATTTCTTAGAAATTTTGTATTTATAGAAAATTTCTTAGAAATTTTGTATTTATAGAAAATTTTGTTATTATAGAAATTGCTTTTGTGTCTTTTGAATTTTTTGTTGTTAAGTGTTACTTCTCCATAAGAAAAAAAACACCAAAATTGTTTAATGTTGGCAACATTTGTAATGCGGAGCGAAGAAAAAAATTGGCAAATACGATAACGCTGATGCTGATGATGGCCATTCAACATAGTTGGTAAAGCGGCAGCAGCAGCAACCAACAAAAAATGAATAAAACAGCACAACCACAAAAAGAAAATAGAAATTCTAATGAACCAATTCCCACGAATAAAGGCGAACAGGCTCAGTCGCAGCAGCCACAAAAACACAGTAAAACTCCAAAGTGGCCAACGCCACAAAATTAAAAGCAGGAGTTGCTGCAACCTGCATCCCAAGATGCAGCTTCCCCATCCGAAGCAACACTTTTGACAGTCTACAAAGAGTTGTAGTTGTAGTCACTAAACATTTAGCAAAAGCTAAACCGAGTGAAGGTGGCGGCAGAGACTGAGAGACTGATGCGGCTATCGGAGATGCCAATGCTGGTCCGCTGATGCTGTGAAGCTGGAGCTATTGCTATTGCTGTGCCTTGATGGTGGCGGCGGTGGTGGTGCTGGTGTGGTTAGTTGTTTTTTTTGTAGCCTGCTTAACAACTTTCAAAGTATGTTTTTTCAACCTCTTTACTGTTGTTGCTTTATTTTGGTTAATTTCATTTTAAAGTCTACAGTGTGGCGAGACATTTTCAAATAGTTTATTTGCTTTTTAAGCAAAAGTCTGGCCAAAATGCAATGACAACCTCAGCGCGCCACTGCAGGGGCAGCAGCAGCAACAGAGGCAGCCACTGTAGCATCATCATCATCAGCCGGCAATTGTTGCCTGGTTGTCTTGTTTTCTACACAGGAGTAGATTTTTCATTTTTTTAGTGCATTTTCGTGTGTGGTTTGGGAGTTGATTGTCTGCTCGTATGTTGAGCAAGTGTTTTTACAATTTCTTTTCAGTTTCATTTGATTTAATGGGATTTTTTGGTGAATCTTGGCTTTAGCTTTTTTCTCCCCTTAGTTTTGGCAGCTTGGGAAAATCTTTGGCGAGAAACTGTTGCCAAAAGAAGGAAAGTAACCTTGAAAGGTTAAAGTTGAGTAAGAGAGAGAGAATGAAATGCAAACGAAAAGTGAAATTTTCAGTGGTTGGATGCGTAGAAAGTTTTAAGGAAGAGTGTATTTTTCTAGAACAGTGTTGATTTTTGTAAATGAGATTTATCTGCATCTGGAAATTGAATAAAAAGTAGTATTCCTCATTATTTTATCAAAAGACTTAAGACACAAACGAGAAGTATTAGTTGTCTGCTTTAGCAAATTTTTCAGAATTTTCTAAAAATAATGAAATTTTTTTTAATTTTCTCCAAAACTGTTAGATTGTACTAATTCATTTGTGTGCTATTTCATTTGTTTAGTATAAATACAAAATCATATGAACTAAGCTTTACAACCACTCAAGTATGTTCCTCAAGTCTTTCGTTTTCCATACCTTCCATATACATGAGATGGAATTCGTGTGGAATGTTTTGGCTTAAATTCGTAATTTTTCCAATTTAATTAAAGTTTATCCCTACACAACGTGCTTAACGAAAAAATACTGATAAGAAGCAAGGACACATAAAATAGCAACTAAATAAAAAACTACTAAAATACAAATGTATAAAAATACAAAAATGCAAAACTACAAATACAAAATTTCAAAAGTATCAACATACAAAAATTCAAATATACAAAAATAAAAAAGAATGCAAAAATACAAAAAAAAGAAATTCAAAAATAGAAAAATACAAATACAAAATTTCAAAAGTATCAGAATACAAAAATCCAAATATACAAATACACAATAATACAAAAATAAAAAAAGAATGCAAAAATACAAAAAAAAATAAATTCAAAAATACAAATAGAAAATTTCAAAAGTATCATATACAAAAATTCAAATATACAATAATACAAAAATAAAAAAGAATGCAAAAATACAAATACAAAATTTCAAAAGTATCAAAATACAAAAATTCCAACATACAAAAATAAAAAAGAATTCACAAATCCACAAAAAAAGAAATTCAAAAATACAAAAATACAAAAATTCAAAAATACAAAAATACAAAAAACACAAAAATACAAAAATACAAAAATACAAAAATACAAAAATACAAAAATACAAAAATACAAAAATACAAAAATACAAAAATACAAAAATACAAAAATACAAAAATACAAAAATACAAAAATACAAAAATACAAAAATACAAAAATACAAAAATACAAAAATACAAAAATACAAAAATACAAAAATACAAAAATACAAAAATACAAAAATACAAAAATACAAAAATACAAAAATACAAAAATACAAAAATACAAAAATACAAAAATACAAAAATACAAAAATACAAAAATACAAAAATACAAAAATACAGAACTACAAAAATGCAAAAATACAAAAATACAAAAATACAAAACTACAAAAATACAAAAATACAAGAATATTATCATTAGTTACATTGCAACTATTGCTATGTGCAAAAATATAGTAATTCGGATGAATAGTGCAAAAGTTGCGTGGAGGAATAAATATCTATCTAAATGTTAACCCTTTGTGGGGGAGGTTACAGCCAAAGATAATAATTATCTCAAGAAAATCATTCTTCAGCTTTCTCCTGATTTAGAAGTTTTCGATTTATCGAACTGTAGTGAGTCAAATTTGCTTCTTAAGTCTTTCGATTATCTTATCTTAAGTTGAATTCGCAAAATATTCCAATTAGACTAGATAGTACTTAAAATTGGAGAAAAAAGAGAATAATTTGAAATCATATTTTATAATTAAAAATATTTTACTTGAACTCCGATTTAGTTGAAATCAAGCAATTGTATCTCACTACTTCATTCAATTTAGTTTATTTATTTGCAGAACTACATATTCAGCATTTGCTCTCAAATTAATAAGCCTTATAGCCTTGCTTTGGACACTTAAAGAACATTTAATTGATCTTTCGATCAATTTGCTGTTTGACTATATTTCATAATGTACACAGAACTCAATCAGCCTCTTTTTTGTATTGCCAGCTTTGTGTCTGTACAATTATAAATTACTTTTCAAATGTGAACCTTACTCTAGACTATGTTACAAGTGTTATAAACATGTCAAAAATAATAATATATTGCATTCAACCATGTATGAACGTATGTTCAAACCATGTATTCAATCACAATCTTATAACAATATTTTTTTGTTCTCTGCCCCACGTTTGTTCGGCAAACAACACGAAAGCTAATAAATACATAGACCACAAGACGACGACAACGACGACGAACGGAGAGAAGACAATAAACCTTGATGGCTATAAACATGAAACATGGCTAAAATCAGTAACTGCTCTATAGAGCAGAGTTTCAGTCCTGTCTCGGCTACAAAAGATCTAACAAATTAATTGAAAATATTAATAACATTTTAACACTTCGAACTTTTGGCCAGAAGGCAAAGCAACAAAGAAGCATCGGACTGGGGAAAACATCAACAACACCATGAACATTGTTGTCGTCATCATCATTATCATCATCAGCATAATTTCAATATGTTTTCAGCAACAAATCGTTTTTGTGGTTCAACATCTCCTACAATACAAGGAAGCAACTCCGCCACCGCCATCAGCCAGCGTTATGAAAGGACGCTGGCTGGCTTGAATTTTCCCCAGATCAATTCCTCGCTATGGCATTTCATGGACCATTCACTTGTTCCTCCGACGCTTTGTCAGAGCTGCAGTTTTCATTTCATATGTCTGTCTGTCCGTCCATTCATTGCTTGTGTCTTGTTTTCAGTCCATGTCCAGTGTCTAATTCTAATCAGATTTCGTGAGTGTATATGTGTATTCCAGGCGATGTTTTCAGGAGTTTGTTAGAGAGTCGTTTTTTTGTACGGAAACTACATTCGTAATATCACTGGTTCAACTGTTCATTTATTTGTTTCCATTGATTTTCCAAGCAAATAAATTGTGTTATGTTTTTCCAATTTGTGGATTTTTCATACACAGTGTTTTTGGAGTTTAATAGTTTTTATGCAACGAATAATCGGCAAATGAAAATCACATAAAAATAAATTAAAAATTATGAGTCTACAGTTGGGTCTTATGGACACGTCTAAAACAATCACAGTCCCATATACATGGGAATGTTGTTAAGTGTGGCATTCCTCACAAACAAATACTTCGTTTTTTCTTTCAATACTTTTCCATTTCATTGCATTTACCCGCTAATAAAGTTATAGTTTCTTTATAGATTTTTATGATTTTTAGCTTTGCTTATGACTTGAAAGGATATGAGGCACTTTCATAGTAAAGGTGTGCATGTGTTTTGTATTTTTGTTTGCTCTGGGTTGGGAGTTAAATTTATGGTTTTTGGAAAAATTTAAACTAAAATCACATCAAAATTTATACACTTTAATAAACATTTCGAAAAAAACCCAATTCATTTCAATTTGTGGACCATAAAGGTGGAGTTTGAAGAAAGAATTTGAAATGAATGGGAAAAAACAAAAGACTAAAGACTCAAACTTGATTGTATTGAAATTAAAAAATAAACAGAAATTGTTGTTATAGATCGTTATCCATTGGGAATATTAGAAGAAAGTAAAACATAGAGGGAAAAAATATAAAATGATAAAAACACACATAAACAAACAAACCAAATACTAACCCGTAAGGAAAGGCAGAAAGTCGGGCGGGGCCGACTATATAATACCATACACCTCCCCTAACAATGCGATAAGGGTCATTGCGATAATAATTTGGAATATGTGTATATATCTAATTCTGAACCGATAATCGCTAAATTATGCAATATTCGTTCCTAAATTGAGAAACATCTTTCTGGAGAATTTTGTAATGATCGGAAGTAAAGTTCAACTTCTATAGCGCTTTGTAAGCAAATCAGGAGGAACATATATATGAAGGTTATATATAAATCTGAATCGATTTTCCCTGCATACTCATTCATGTAACATAGAAACCTCTTTCTGTCGAATTTCGTACTGAGCGGATAAAAAATACAGTCTCTACAGCGCTTAGATGTCAAATCGGGGCTAACATATATATGGGGGCTATATCTAAATCTGAACCGATTTTCTCCGAATGTGGCCGTATTCTATCATGTAATAATAAACCTCTTTCTGCCGAATTTCGCTGTGATCGGATATAAAATACAGTTTCTACAGCGCTTGAATTTCAAATCGGGGGTAACATATATATGGGGGCTATATCTAAATCTAAACCGATTTTCTCCGAATTTGGCAATATTCCTTCATGTAATAAGAAACCTCTTTCTGCCGAATTTCGTACTGATCGGATATAAAATACAGCCTCTACAGCTACTAGATTTCATATCGGGGCCAACATATAATGGGTGTCCCAAGAAGAGCGCAATTTTTTAATTACTGATGCAGCAATTGAATTGTTTCTCTGGCTGTATGACATGTGGCGCCGTCTTGTTGGAACCACATGCCCTCCACATTCATTTCTTCAATTCTAGGCAAGAAAAAACTGGTTATCATTTCACGATACCGAACACCATTGACTGTTTGCGCCTGACCTGCCTCAAAGGTCCAATGATTCCTCCAGCCCAAAAACCACACCACACAGTGACACGTTGAGGATGCATTTGCTTCTCGTGAATCACTCGAGGATTTTCCGCACCCCAAATCCGACAATTCTGCCTATTGACGAAGCCATCAAGATGAAAATTGGCCTCGTCACTGAAGATGATTTTATCGGCAAAATCAGCATTTTCATGTTGTCTCTCCAATACCCAATTAACGAACTCCCTTCGCTGTCCTTCTCCATTTTTACTAACCTCGTACCTTCTACTAACAAACAATAACAATTATTCAAATGTCAAACAACGACACTTCGAATGTTGCGAGATTTAAAAATTGCGTTCTTCTTGGGACACCCTTTATATGGGGGCTATATCTAAATCTGAACCGATTTTCTCCGAATTTGGCAGTATTCCTTCATGTAATAAAAAAACCTCTTTCTGTCGAATTTCGTACTGATCGGATATAAAATACAGCCTCTACAGCTACTAGATGTCAAATCGGGGGTAACATATATATGGGGGCTATATCTAACTCTGAACCGATTTCCTCCAAATTTTGTATTGTCTCTAAGTGTATCACGAGACTACTCTCTGTCAATTTTTGCACAAATCGGTTCAAAAATGTTGCTTATACAGTGCATATATGCCAAATCGTAGGTACATATATATGGGAGCTATATGTAAATCTGAACCGATTTTAACCAAATTCAATAGGGTTCGTCCTTGGGCCCAAAGAAAGATATGTGCAAAGTTTCGTTGAGATCAGACCTTAATTGCGACCTGTACTTTGATTACAAGAATAAATCTACAGACAGACGGACATAGCTAAATCGACCCAGAAAGTGAGTACAAGTCGATCGGTATAATAAACAATGGGTCTATGTCTTCTCCTTTTGGGAATTACAAACAAATGCACCAAGTTATAATACCCTGTACCACATTGTGGTGTAGGGTATACAAATATAAAAAGAAAAATATAAATGTATAAAAATATAAAAATGTAAAAATATAAATATATAAAAAGTATAAATATTTAAAAATATATAAATATAAAAATATAAAAAATAAAAATTTAAAAATATAAAAATTTTAAAATATAAAAATTTAAAAATATAAAAATATAAAAATATAAAAACATAAAAATATAAAATAATAATAAATATAAATATATAAATATATAAAAATGTAAAAATATAAATAGTTAAAAATATATAAATATAAAAATATAAAAAATAAAAATATAAAAATAAAAATATAAAAATACAATAATATAAAATAATAAAAATATAAAAGCTTAAAAATGAAAAAAATATATGAATATAAAAACATAAAAATATAAAAAAAATTAAAAAAATAACTAAATATGTATAACAATATAGCAGTATAGCAATATAGCAATATAACAATACAAAAATATAAAAATATAAAATTATAAAAACATAAAAAATACAAAAAATTTAAAAATATAAAAATATAAAAAAATAAAAAAATAAAAGCATAAAAATTTAAAAAAATTAAAATATAAAAACATAAAAATAAAAATATATAAATAAATAAATATGAAAATATAAAAATATAATAAGATAAAAAAATTTAAAAAACAAAGATTTGAAAATACAACAATACCAATGTGCGCCCCGGTAGGAGAGTCGTTCGCGTGCCCGCCTATGGGTTCGGTCAAGAGGCTCCGGTCTGTCGCTACATAATGCAGCAAGCAACGTGGCCAGTTTTTCCCTGGACCTTAAAATTAGAATATAAATTTACATTGTATTGTAATTCATATAAATAAATACAATAATACAAAAATACAAAAATACAAAAATACAAAAATACAAAAATACAAAAATACAAAAATACAAAAATACAAAAATACAAAAATACAAAAATACAAAAATACAAAAATACAAAAATACAAAAATACAAAAATACAAAAATACAAAAATACAAAAATACAAAAATACAAAAATACAAAAATACAAAAATACAAAAATACAAAAATACAAAAATACAAAAATACAAAAATACAAAAATACAAAAATACAAAAATACAAAAATACAAAAATACAAAAATACAAAAATACAAAAATACAAAAATACAAAAATACAAAAATACAAAAATACAAAAATACAAAAATACAAAAATACAAAAATACAAAAATACAAAAATACAAAAATACAAAAATACAAAAATACAAAAATACAAAAATACAAAAATACAAAAATACAAAAATACAAAAATACAAAAATACAAAAATACAAAAATACAAAAATACAAAAATACAAAAATACAAAAATACAAAAATACAAAAATACAAAAATACAAAAATACAAAAATACAAAAATACAAAAATACAAAAATACAAAAATACAAAAATACAAAAATACAAAAATACAAAAATACAAAAATACAAAAATACAAAAATACAAAAATACAAAAATACAAAAATACAAAAATACAAAAATACGAAAAAACAAAAACACTTTGAAAGCAAGACCCAGTTTCTTAAACATATTTTTTTTTTTTTTGAAAAATCTTTTTAGAATAGGTTTTTCCGCAAAAAATAACGTAAGCTTTTAAAATTAAAAAATAACACTTTTGTGACACAAATAATGTGATTCGAGGAATTATATATAGCTGTTGAAAGTGTATATTCAGGAAAACGAAAGACTTAATCCACAAACATAATTTCCTAACATTCAAGAAATGTTGAAAAATCTATATGACAATTATTCCGCGAGGTAGGTGAAAGTTATTGGGAAAAAATGTTGCTATTAAAGAATTAGCCGTCTATTTTCTGTCTATCTGTCCGTCTGAATTTCTGCAAATCTGTGTCGATCTTGAGTCAAATACGATCTAATAGTAATTTAACCAAATGGGTTCAAGTATGAATAATATATCTTGTCTTATCCAAGTTCTTACATTTATTGTATTGCCCCTAAAACAATTTAATGAAGAAAATTGTCAAGATTTTGTATAGGAACCGCATAAAGATCCATTTCAATAAAGCTCAATGGAAGCTTTATTCAAATTGAATAAAGCTACGAGGCACCCAGTAATATGACCATCTTTATATAAGATATAACTAGCTTTAGTTCTTTCTTGTTTTAAAATTAATAAGACAGACCCAAAGATCATATATAAAAACACTAATGATCGGAAATGTCTGAATAGAACTAGAAAACGTTGGATTTAATAAATGAAAATTGTGTCGCAACTCTTTTTTGCTACGTAGTTGCGTACTATACACTTTGGCTGCCTAAATCCCCTCTACAGAATATCAAATTGCCATTTCAAAATAAACATTTCACTATATATCCCCCAGGAAATAGCATAACATTTAATTTCTTTTTTCACTATTCTTTTTTCCCAATAATAATGAACGATATTTGTGGTGAGCAGCAACATCATCTCCTCTTTGAATTATTGTTTAAACAATTTTTCATGTATTTTTCAATTTTTCATTGCTTTACAATAAACCAACAAATAAACGAGAGTGTGTGCATCTATTCGTTTATTTGCCGCTGCTGAAGATGCTTTGGTTTGTTTGTTTTTCAATAAAATTATTATCATGACATTTTCAATTTCTAGTATTTGGACAACCAATAAATCCTTGAGAAATCTCAATTTTCAAATCAAACTAAATTGCTTAGACTTCTGCACGCACCAAAGAGCAAAGCCCAAAAAAAAGCACCAAAACAAACCAAAAACAAGCAACCAAACATGGAACACCAAAAAAAGCAAACCAAGTCAAATCCAACTAAAACCCAAAAAGAAAAGAAGCCTCCAAAACTTCAGATCTTTGAGTTACAAACACGCATGTTGCCCGTTTTGCTGTTGCTGCTGCCATACCATGGTTGGTCCGTTGGGCAAAAACTGCTCTATGTTTGTGTTTACTCTTGTTACTCATAAATATTCAAATTAAATATTGTTTGCTTTTGGTTACCCCACAAACAAAAAAATACAAAATCTCACACAGCAGAGGAAGGAACCAGCGAACAAAATTGGTTAAGCGGGAAAAAAGTGAAACGAAACGAAATAATCTCTACTAAAAATGCAAACAAATCATCGCGATGCCATAAATAAAGTGCAGTGTAACAACATTTTGCCCAAACAACTCTGTAACACAACAACAATAATGCTAAGGAATAGTCAAGCGTAAGGATGGGGAGAGATGTAGATTTTTTGCTGCTGCAAAAATTGTTGCATAGAGGACAATTGTTGCAATTGCTGGATGGCATGAGAAATTTACATTGACATCTTGTTTTTTGGCGAAGTCGGGTTGCTGAGTTTTCTTAGTCAACGACTGAGGGCTTTCCTCGGCAATGGTTTTGTGAGGGAGGTTTAGCAATGCGGTTAAAATCCTGGACTAAGTTACTGAAGGATATATCTCTGAGTTTTTTAGTTTATGCCGGAGATCTGGTAAGTTTTATCGCTATGGGCTGACAATTATTTTTGTTAAAACAGAATGCTTTGAGAGAGATTTTGATCTATACACAAAGGCTTCGTCGGTTTTCTCGTCTCGTAAAGAAAACCATTGCAGTTATTTTATACAGAAATATACCTGAAGACCTCTCGTCTATACAGAAAACCCTTCTAGGTATTTAAAGTATATACAGAAAGATATCGGCAGTCCACTTGTCTATGCAGGAGGATCTAAGATGTATTTTTGTACATACATAAAGACTTTGTATATATTCTCTGCTACGCAGGATGACTTCGTAGGTCTTCCTATCCACACTGAAAAGCCTTGTAGACCATTTACTGTTTATATGGGAAGACCTAGTAAGTCAGCTCCTCTATACAGGAAGATCTAAGAGGTATTTTCGATAAAAAAAAAACTTCGTATGTATTCTCTGCTATACAGGAAGACTTCGTAGACGTTTTTGTCCACTCAGGAAAAACTTGTCGGCTTTTATCTACATAGGTCTTCTCGTCAATGCAAAAAGACTTGAGAAGTATGAGCCTACACAAGATAACCATGTATGTTCCAGTGTCTATAGATAAAGATATCAGAAGTCCTCTTGTCTTTACAGGAAGGCTTGAGAGATGTTTGTGTTGACACAGAACTCCCTTAGGTACCTACCTACCTAGGTTAGGGTGGTAGCCGTATTTTTTTTACAAGCACACACAGACCAGTTTAGGTCCCTAGTGTTACCACGGGCTGAAATGCCCCTCATCGAAATCAACCTGTTTGATATACAAATTTATCGATAGTACGAATATCGGTACTGGAAAGATCTGTTAGGCTGCCTAGAAAGGCCGAACCCAGTATGTCCAGTCGTCGTTTACTCAGAGCGGGGCAGTTGCATAGCAAGTGCTCATAATATATGCAAATTCTTCGAGAATTTGTAATGTCGTCCCTTTCCTAGCAAGTTCATCGGCTTTGTAGTTCCCCGGGATATCGCTATGCCCAGGCACCCATATGAGGTGTTTATTAAACTGCTCAGCCAACTCGTTAAGAGATCTGCGGCAGTTGAGGGCTCCCTTAGAGATTTTTTTGTCCAGAAACCATAGGTAGGCTGCTATTAAGGATGACTTTGTAAGTCCCCACTTCTATACAGAAACACCTTTTAGTTCCCTAACCGTCGATGCAGTAAAACCTCGTAAGTTCGATCGTCTATCGTACAGAAAGATTTCGTACATATTATCTGCTATGCAGGGTAACTTCGCTGGTCTTTCTGTTTGCACAAGAACATCTTGTGGGTCCTTTATCTTGGTAGGCTCGCTCGTCAATTCAAAAAGACCTGAGAGGTATTGTGATCCATATAGGAATACCTTATAGGTTTTCCCGAATATACATGAGAACCTTGTAAGTCATTCCGTCTATACAGAAAGATCTTCTAAGTCCTATCATCTTTACAGGAAGTTCGGAGAGACATTTTTGTCCGTACAGAAAGACGTCGGACATACTCTCATTTATATAGAAAGACCTGAGAAGCAGCTAAGGATGACTCCTCTCTCTGATTCAGGAAAACTTTGTAATACCTTTATCGTCTATACAGAATGACCTCGTAGATCCTTTCGTCTTAAAGCTTCGTAAGTCTTCTCTTTGATTCAGGAAAACTTGGTAATACCATTATCGTCTATGCAGAATTACCTCGTAGATCCGTTCGTCTTAAAGGAAGACATTACAGATATTTTATTGTATACAGGAAGGCTTTTAACACATTCTCTTCTATACAAGATGTATTCTTAGGCATTCCTTTAGGTTATTTATGTTCGTGACGAGAGACAATAAAGGTAGACCTAAGAAAATTGTTGGTCCATATAGAAAGACCTTGTTGGTCTTGCCGTCAGTTAGGAGAACCTTGTAGATCCCATTGTCTATATATGATGATCTTGTAAATCCTCCTGAGAAATATTTTCTTCTAGAATTCGTAGTTAGACAGCAGTATAGGATGACTTCGTAGGTTTTCTCTTCCTTGTAAGTCCTATTGTACATAGAGGAAGATCTCGTAAGTTCTCTCGTCTATACATGAAGACCTAAAGAAATTATTCTATACAGAAATACTTTGTATTTGTCACATTGCAGGTCTTGCCGCCAGTGTAGCAGAACCTCTCGTCTATACAGGAGGACCTGAGAGATATTTTTATCCAGAACATATTGTAAGCTGCTGTACAGGATGACTTCGTAGGGCTTTTCTTCCTTGTAGGTGCCATTGTATATACATAATTCCTCTTGTCTATACTGGAAGACCTGAAGACATTTTCCATACAGAAAGACGTCGTACAATAACTCGTCTTCAGAGGAATGTGAGAAATATTTTCGTCCAGAACTTGTAGGTAAGTTGCAGTACAGGATGAATTCGTAGGTCTTCTCGTGGATTCAGGACAACATGTTACGTCTGTTAGTCGAAGCAGGAAGACCTCATAGATTCACTCGTCATGCAGGAAGACCTAAGAGGTATTTTTGTTCATAAAGGAAGACCTCGTAGTCATTATTTACAATACAGAATGACTTCTTAGGTCTAATCGTATATGTACACAGGAGCACCTTGTAAGTCCTCCCATCTATACATGAAGTTCTTATAGATATTTTATCCAAAAAGAAATACGAGTACGTCGTAAATCGTATACTCTATACTCGTATAGGAAGAAAAGAGAGATACTTTCATCCAGAATACATAGGTAGGTTGCTGTACAGGATGATTTCGTTTATCTTCTCGTCGATTCAGGTAAATCTAGTAGGTCCTTTATCGTCTATACAGTAAGATTTCGTAGGTCTTGTAGGTATTTTATTGTCCATACAGAAAGATCTCGTAGATATTCTCGTCTATGCAGACAACCATGATGAGTCATTAGACGACTCATTGTCTACATATATATGAGATTCAATGAGGAAGACCCTATAATTCTTATTCAACTTATTATATACAGGAATGACTCTTTTTGTTATCAATGTGCGTAGCTACAACGCACACACTCACATTTTGTAAACTACCCCTTTTTGTCTCATCGTCGTATGAGCAGCAATCCATGGTCCCAGAAAATGTATTTTCGACTACCTGTGACATACACTGTCAACAAACAGCCGCCGAAACTCTTGCTATTAAAGCCCACTCGCACAAGCGCTCACAACCTTTCTCTACCACCGGTCAACAAGAACTGATTGCAAATAATTCCAAACAAACTTCATTGTAACTCTTATTATTATTCTCTATTTGCGACCAAAAAGAGTCTAAATTGTCCTCTCGCATATAAAAACGATCTCTTAATTTAAAAGATAACTAATCCTTAATTCAAAATACCAAAAAAACTGAACTGAAAATTATGTGTATATTGTCGTTAAAAACATGACATGGGAATTTCTACAATGTTAAGGAAAAAATCTTACAAACTATTAAAATGTGTACTTGAGTTAATAACAGTTGCAGCACAATCAATGATTTTTTTCTTTAATTTTATGACGTAACGTTAAAGTCAACATGACATAATGTTATGGACATCTTATCATAGAAGTTAGGAATTTTACTTTAAACGAATGAAAATTTCTTTGAAATAAAGTACATTTTCTTAAATTTAAAGAAATATATTCTTCAAACAAAGACAGATTAAATCTATGATTTAAGGGCAAACTTGTTTTTAATTTCATGTCAATTTTTTATACCCTCCACCATAGGATGGGGGGATATTCATTTTGTCACTCCTGGGACCCCATAAAGTATGTATATATATACTTAATCGTCTTAAAATTATAAGACGATTTAGCCATGTCCGTCCGTCCGTCCGGCTGTCCGTCCGTCCGTCTGTCCGTCCGTTTGTTGTAATCACGCTACAATCTATAATACTTGAGATAGGTGGCTGAAATTTTGGTATAGATACTTCTTATAGCTGCAGGTAACTTGGGATTGAAAATGGGCGATATCGGTCCATATTTAGATATAGCTGCCATATATAGCATCTAACTTGTTGTGATTCCTACTGTTCTCATCCATAGGATGGGGGGGTATATTTATTTTGTCCGTTTGTAACACCTCTAAATATTGATCTGAGACCCCATAAAGTATATATATTCTTAATCGTCGTAAACTTCTAAGACGATTTAGCCATGTCCGTCTGTCCGTCCGTCTGTAGTAATCACGCTACAATCTATAATACTTGAGCTAGGTAGCTGAAATTTGGTATAGATACTTCTTATAGCTGCAGGTAACTAAGGATTGTATGGGCGATATCGGTCCATATATAGATACAGCTCCCATATATAGCATCTAACTTGTTGTGATTCCTACTGCTCTCATTTTTTATTTCTTTGTGTCTTTCGGTGTTATTTTCTTTAGGTTTGAGTTATTTTGTGAGGTCACATGCTATCCATGGTGGAGGGTATATAAGATTCGGCATGGCCGAACTTAACGCTTTTACTTGTTTTAGTGTAATCTAGGTTTTCTTATTCCATATCGGAATATTTTCGTATCTATAGCGCAAGACCTCAGAAGTCGTCATGTCCATAGAAGGGCGCATATATCTTCTTGTCTATGCACAAAGAAATCATAGATATTCTTGTCTAAACAGTAACAGAACGTCTCAGAAATCAGAGGTATTATCTTTAATACAAGACAATTTCAGAGGTCTTCTTCTTCGATACTGAAATATTTCAGTCGTTTATTAGTTTACATAGTTAGGAGTAGCTCAGAAGTCTTCACGCCAAAAGAAGAAGAACTCAGAGTTTTATTGTCTATACAGGAGGATCGCTCATGACCTATACAATATTTCCTCGCATATAAGGGAATATTGTATAGGTAATTTCATTCATAGTGGACGATTTCAGGGATATTCTTGTCTACATAGAAAAATCCTCAGAGACTTTGTGTATATACAGGAATACATTAGTGGTATTATTACTCTTGTCTATGTAGTCATTGCTCAAAGATATTCTTGTCAAAACAAAAATACTTCAGAGGGCTTGTGCTTGACTAAAGACTTCCCGCATTAATTTTTATATTCGTCCAAAAGATCTTATTTTCCATCTCACAATTAATATTCAAAACTCTCACCCACTTTTCATACCGCCCAACTTACCATGACAGAAAAAAAGTTATTTAAAATCTCAGCACAAAAGTTGAGAGCAACAGTGAAGGTGGTGATGAGGATAAAAATGATGACGATGGTGGCCATGTTACAACGTTGTTACTTACTTGCAGTCCGTTTTCCTTATTGCCATCCGCGAACAAGGTGATGATGCTCCCATTTTCAACATTGTTGACCCATGTGTGTATGTGTGTGTAAAGCAAAGAAAAGAACATTTTCAGCCAACAATTTATTTGCACAGACTGCCTTAAAGACCTTGGCCTTTATGTTAGATTACAATTTGTTGATAAACGTTAGCAAAGTAATAAATATTTGTTTTGCTACGCGCGACAATCTCCCAGTCTCAGGATACCAATTTTTCTGGTGGCTGCTTGAACTGAACTCTAGATTATTCGAAGATGATTTCATAGTTTGCGCTTGCGCATATGTCTTGTGGAATATATGCAAATTTTTAGCTTTTTCTATGTGCCAAAGCCTCAAGGCCCAGTGAACATACGAGTATAGTTGTGAGAGAGAGAGAGAGAGAGAGAGAGAAAAGGAGACTTAAGCAAATAACTATGCGGAGTGTAGCAATTTTGCTCATTCATTACTCAATTTTCAAAACTGGAAGGAAAAATTGTTCCTGGCTTTTTTGGCTGGTCATGTTCATGGCTGAATACGGAAAATTTCATATCTTTTATGCGGTTTGAGGCAAACGTTTTTTTTTCTTTGGCTAGCTATGATTCTAGTCTAGCGTTGAAGTTTGTGTTAAGTGTTCCACACTTTATTTGTCCGTCCATCCGTTTGCCAGTCCGTCTGTCCGCCTAGCTGTTGTTCACTTCTGGGATTTCTTATCCCATCCATTATCATGCGTGTGAATTTTGCTCTTGGCTCAGCCTTCTCATGTCGCAGATATAAGGTGTCGTGCCAAAAAGATTTGTTGCTTTTTAATTGAATTTTTTATGGTTTTCTATATCATAAACGTTTTTAAGTGTTTCTGACTATCGTTTTTTTCGGTTTTTGCTTATATATAATAATATCGAATTGTCTCAGTCATAATTCATTAACATTTCTTTGCATTTTTTTATTTCCATTGCAGATGAATCAGACCTGTAAGGTCTGCGGTGAACCGGCGGCAGGTTTTCATTTTGGTGCATTCACCTGTGAAGGTTGTAAGGTGAGTTTCTATGGGAAAATGTTTCTATACTCATACGTATATGTACTCGTATATGTGGACATTTAATATAATAAAATATGAAAGTAGATAATCGCTTAAAGGAATGAAGAGTTGAAGAAACAGTTTACTTAATATACAAATATTTTTACAGAGAGTAGTACAGAATGTTGAGTATCCTTCGGGGCTAGATAGCTTTCTATATATTTTTATATACACGCTGAAAAAAAATCGCTTATGTAGTATATTGTCCCAAACATATTCGGCTTGAAACATATATATGTTTGGAGTAGACTCTAAGCATGTAATATTTGGTACACACAAAAATTGTGTATTTGGGAAGATGTTGTTCTAAACAAAGATTTGTTTACATTCCAATATATTTTTATTTGGGACCATTATTTCCGAAACAAATATTTATTTGCACTTAAGTATTCATAAAATACATAAATTGTCTCAAATTTTTCAGTAATTCAAAGTTAAATTTTTAGAAATTTTTAATGTTCGTAAAAAATAATAATTGAAATCATATAATCTTGGATCAATATAAAGTACTTAGAGGATTGACGACTAATGATAGAAATGATTGATTTAAAACAGAAGGTAATGCTGCATATGGTATCAAAACTGGGAGGTACAATTCGAAACCCAAGAAAAATTGAAACTGAAATATGAAAAACTCAGCAAAAGTTTTGGTAATATTTTTTAAATAAAATATATTTGGAAAAATTCCTAAATAATAATTTTATTTGTATTTAAACACATATTTTATTTGAGAAATTTAGTTTGCAAATATAATTTGTTGTAATATATTAATATATGCGTTCCAAATATATTTTATTGATTTTCAAATAAAATTTATTTGCTAAGAAATATATAATATTTACAAATTTGTGTTCCAAATATATTTTCTTTCGATTCAAACATATAAAAAAAGGCGATTTTGCCCCGTGTACATATATGCGATTTTTTTGCATTATACTCGTATATTTAGGCCACTATTCCCTTTAACTAGATCTGTGAACAAACATTTTCGTTCGATCTCTTTTTAATTTATAATAACTGGAATTCTGGGAAAAATTAGTGTCGAATTATTAGCTGTAAGTGATACGGATTTCAAGTATTTAAAGTAATAACACTGTGCAAATACACGGACTTTACAGTATAGGTTCGATTCTACTATCAAAGGGTAGTATAACCCTATACTCGGTTTGGCGAAATTGGTAACCAATTTTTTTGTATGGGCCTCCAAAGTTTCTGGAAATCAGTGGGCCCCTCGAAGAAGGTGTCATCAGCTTTTGTCCAACAACTAATTCAGACTTTTGGTGATATCGCTTAATTTTATATTTTTTCAGCATAACTTCCGGGGATCGTAATTTTTCACTTACAATGCTTGGCAAAATTGTAGCCAACGTAAATCTGAACAACTTTTGTGAACATATCAATACAATCTGAACGTGTCTAGGTACCCTAAATAGCTCAATAAACCACATTGTACCCCAAAAATTTTAGTATTTTACTATTATGTAACAAAAATATTTTTTTTGTATAGGATATGTTCAGCAACTTTATAGAAAATATTAAGGTCAATATTTTTGTGGAACATATTAACCATCTAGCTCCCCCACATAACTGTAATGTTTGGCCTAATTTTTACAAATCGAAAAAACACCCCTTTAAAATGGGGAGGGCGAGGATGAAATGTTCTACAAAAATGTTGGCCATAAAATGTTACTATATGTCTCAGAACACATCAAAGCCCAAAACTTAACACAAAAACCAGAAAACGGTCATACGATAACGTCGTTCACCTTTCGTTCGAAGTCCTAGTGTTAGTGTTCTGTTCGAAAGATTCGACACCACAGGTCGCAAATATGAAGCAATCTTCACGAAAATGGGTACAGAGGCATTTCTTAACCTAGGGACGATCACTACTTAAAATGGGCATATCGGTCCATAATTTGATATAGCCCTGATACAAAGGTCCTTTTCGAAACACATATTTAAGCTCAAGAGGGCGCATTTTACAACCGATAAACGAAGAACCGTACGCTATTGTACATTAAAAGTTTTTTTTAGAGAATTCTGTTCAAGGCTAAAGGCTAAGGTCGGGCGGTGCCGACTATATAATACCCTACACCACTCTCGTAATATTGAATAACTCTGATATATACATTTTGTAATTCATGTATAAATTGTTTACATAAATTTACTTTTGGGACATTTTATACTTAAATAATACCCTGTACCACAGTGTGGTGTAGGGTATAAAAACGATTGGATCTAAAGAGCCAAATCGGATGAAACATATATATGGGAGCTATAGCTAAATCTTTACCGATTTTCTTCAAATTCGGCAATGTTGGTTCATGGATCAAGAAACTCTACCATTCTAAATTTCAAAACGATTGGATGTTAAATATAGCTTCTATAGAACTAAAGGGCCAAATCGGACGAAACATATATATGGGAGCTATAGCTAAATCTTAACCGATTTCAACCAAATTCAATAGCGATCTTAACAGCCACGAAATACTCTAAACTGCAAAATTACAGAACGATCGGAGTGAAATTGCGACCTGTAGTAGACGAACAACTTTACATGGACAGACGGACGGACGGACGGACATCGTTAAATCGACTCAGCTAGTGATTCTGAGTCGATCGGTATACTTTAAGGTGGGTCTAGCTGCATATCGTTATATCTAACACTTCTTCTCTAATTTTGTTCACAACGTTTGCCTTGTTCCCTATGTTAAGAGTTAAGAGGTCGTTTGGGATTGTCCCCCTCCATAGGGTTTAATACTGCCCCAAGTGTATGGTGGGAGTTAGCATCACAACCACCTGATCCATATAGGGTGATCCATTTCGAGGTTCCCTACTTTTTTAAAGAAAAAAACACAGAAAATTCAAATTGAATGGGGAATTTTTATTATCATTTGAAAGAACATTCTATGGCATTAATTTTTTCAAGATTATGTCTATCAAAAGTTGGCCGCGGCTAAGTCTCAGATGGTCCATCCGTTGAGTCCTATTTTCGATGACTCGTTCGAGCATTTCGAATGGTAACTGGCGAATGACACGCGTGATGTTTTGCTCCAAGGCCTGAATCGAAGCGGGTTTGTCCGCATAAACTTTAGACTTTACATATCCCCACAGGAAAAAGTCAAACGATCTTGGTGGCCAATCGACGGGCCCGAAACGTGAAATTATCTGTTCACCAAAGTGTTCTCTCAATAAATCCATTGATTGATGCGATGTGTGGGAAGTGGCGACGTCTTGTTGAAACCAAATGTCGCCGAGATCACGAGCTTCAATTTCAGGCATCAAATATTCTGTTATCATGGCATGATAACGGTCGCCATTGACGGTTACCTTTCCACCGGCATCATTTTTGAAAAAATATGGACTGATGATTCCGGTACGTCGGATCGGGAATCGGTCAATGGCAAAAAGATAGCTATTAACGAGAGCTAAAATATTGATCATGGGTGTCAAGGTCATGGCTCGACTGTAAAGTGTTTTTTTGGATTTAAAAAAATGGACTTAGCGCAATTGGTGAACGATTATTTTGATAATAATACTGAATATTTTTTAAACGTTGTTCCTTGATGAAATGCCAAACAATACTTAACAAAAATAACATGACAGCATGACACGACTCACACGTGATCTGTCAAAAAAAGGCTATTGAAAAAAGTATCTCTACTTAGATCACCCTATATATTTGTCATCTTTCACCGGACGTAGATGGTAATGTCGGTGCATCGAAGGGCAGATATTTTGATGCCAGGAACAGGTTCCCATTACCTTGTCTCAGCACAGTTTTGTCCGTTGTTGACAACTCTGGAGCGAAAAGAAAGCATACGTTTTTATGGCACGAAATACAAGTCCTTGGACGAGCACTTGTATTAGAGTAGAAAAGGTTGTAGTTCATATGACCTAATATAGTAATCTTGTTACATGTTGCCCATGGTTCCTGGATCAAAACAATATGAACACTGCCTTTGTTTATAATGTCCATCAGAGCATTAGTTGCCGTCTCGCTCCGGTGGAGGTTTATTTGGAGAGCCTCAATCATTGTCCTTCCGATAAACGGTTTTCTTGGGAGTTGTTTATCCTATCTGGTGGCACTTCATCATTTATTGAGAGTGAGCCATTCTCATCCTTCCGTTCACTACCTATTTTACACACTTCCTGTAAACTTTTTTTGGAAAACAGTGCTATTTTTGTCGCTCCCTCTTTATTTTCGGTTTTTGTATACCTCTTCATACTCTGTGTAATATGTAACATTTTAATCTACAAATTCATCCAATGTTCTATCATAAAGCATAGTAGTTGTTTAGTAATAAACTTGTTTCACGACAGATGTTTGTAGCACCTATAAATGCTACTACTAATGCCCGACTTTAGTCTTTCCTTACTGGTTTCAAATATTCTCGGTAATAAATAACACTATGTGTGCAAAATGCACTTTAAAAAGTAAGAAACTTCAAACGGGTAAACCGACTTATGAATCCCCTCACCTTGAGTAGCCAAAAAATATTAGTAAATTAATTTATTTTTTTGTTTCAATTAAATTATAATTAAAGTATGTTCTGGTATTAAAGTTATAAGCTGTCAACTTTTGGTACAAAATGGTTAATTTGTGTGAGAGGTGCCAAAAGGGGCGTCCCAACAACGTCACTTTTCTCTGGACTCTAGGTACTACAAAAGCATTACACTATACAAAATTTCATGTAGATATATGCACTGGTATTAAATGTAATAGCTGTTAACTTTTGGTACAAAAAGGTTCATTTGTGTGGGAGGTACCAAAAGGAGCGTGCCAATTACGGCCACTTTTCTCTAGACTCTAGGTACTATAAAAACATTGCACTGTACGAAATTTCAAGTATTTGTATTCACTGGTATTAAATTTAAAAGCTGTTAACTTTTAGTACAAAAAGGTCCATTTGTGTGGGAGGTACCAAAAGGGGCGGTCCAAAAAAGCCAATTTTTCTCTGGACTCTAGGTACTATAAAAGAATTACACTGTACAAGATACCAAGTATTTGTATGCACTGGTATTGAAGTAATAAGCTATTAACTTTTGGGGCAAAATGGTCCATTTGTGTGGGAGGTACCTAAAAGGGAGCGGCCACTTCGCCCATTTTTCTTGACGTGTTAGCGACTAATAAACTAATACTATGTGTGAAATTTCAGAAGATTCGAGTAAGTAGTATAGAAGTTTTTAAAGCATCAATATTTAACCCTTTGTGAGGGAGGTACTAGAAGGAGTGGACCAATATGGCCCATCATCGAACTTAGCCGGAGATAGAGACAAATATTACCGCATACCAAATTTTAAGTCAATCGGTTACTCCTTTCGAGAGTTATCGTGCGCACCAGCCAGCAGACAGAAACACAGACAGACACACAGACGGACGGACGGACGGATGGACGGACATTGCTCAAATGTCTTAAAATGACCCAAAACAGAAATCCGCCGAACATACTTAGGGTCTTAGGCCACTCCTTCGATGTGTTAAACTTTTGGCCCCTTGCAAATGATATACTCGTATACCCTCCTCTCTAAGGTGAGGGGATAAAAATTTATCCTCAAAGAAAAAACTTACCCCACATAATTTCGATACGCTAAATAGCATTTTTTCCTGTGACATCGTGTTTTCGAGATATGTAGCCACAAAGTTTGCTGGGTAAACAAAGAGGTTAGTAAATTCAAACACAATTTTAGTGCAGAAGGCTTCGAAATAGATGTTCCCTGTCAATGAAAACAAATAAAAGCGTTAAGTTCGGCCATGCCAAATCTTATATACCCTCCACCATGGATAGCATGTGACCTCACAAAATAACTCAAACCTAAAGAAAATAACACGGAAAACACAAAAAATATAGTAGATGAGAACAGTAGGAATCACAACAAGTTAGATGCTATATATGGGAGCTATATCTAAATATGGACCGATATGGCCCATTTGCAATCCCAAACAACCTGCAACTATAAGAAGTATTTGTACCAAATTTGATCAACCTAGCTCTATTATTGAGGACTGTAGCGTGATTACCACAGACGGACGGACGGACGGACGGACGGACAGACGGACATGGCTAAATCTTCTTAGAATTTTACGACGATTAAGAATATATATACTTTATGGGGTCTCCGATCAATATTTAGAGGTGTTACAAACGGAGTGACAAAATGAATATACCCCCATCCTATGGTGGAGGGTATAAAAAGCAGGGAGACACTTCAAGAAGTATTTCTCTCAACACGCCCGATTAGCCCTCTCATCACCTTGCCCCTGAAAAACTCCCGCCAAAAATAATGATATGTCAAAAGTTATATAAATACTCGTAGATGGATTTTTTTTTTGGTAATGTTTTCGACAAAAGTATTTCGTGTAAAGAATTAATATAGGGCCCCAGAATACTCTTTTATGACAACCCAAGGGTTTTCGAAATATATCGTATTTATCCACAAATTTTGCTGGGTAAAGGAAGGGTTAGTAAATTCAGGAACAATTTTAGTATAAAAAGCTTCAGAAAAGAAATTCCATGTCAAATAGTGAAAGAAAGGAGACAGAAGTATTTCTCCCAAAACACCCGACACCCAGGCTCATCCCCTTACCACCGAAAATCTCACTCTAAAAATAATGTTGTATCAAAAGTCGTAGAAATCGATGAATTTTTTTTTTGGGTGATGTATTCGACAAAAGGATTCCTAGTAAAAAATCACTATAGGCCCCCTTAATACACTCTTATGGCAATCCAATGGTTTTTTAAGTATGTATGTTTTTTTAAGTTTTTAGAGTAAATAACACTGTGATACAAAATCGAACTTTTCGAATGGGAATGGGATGAGACCAATTGCAAATGAAAGTTGACATTATCCACAACAAAACCTCCAAGGGTTTTTTTTTCAGGTCAGTGCGAGATTTTTTTACATGCATTTGAAGTTGATGATTTTGGAACGCTGTCTAACAAGAAAGGATCATTGAAAATTTAATAAAATATTGATTATTTCTTTTTATTATCATGTAAAGTTTTGGTATCTTACGGTTTTTGGGGTCGAGGAAATCATTTATTACCTACAACTCACGATAGATGGCGCTGACATGCAAATGGTGCTACTTCTTGTCGATTTTCATTGAAAAAGCGGATGAAAATTACCAACTTCAAATGCGTGTAAAAAAAAATCTAGCACTGAACTGAAAAAACCTTGAAGGTTTTGTTAGGGATAGGGTCAACATTCATTTGCAATTGGTTTCATCCCATTCCCATTTTTGTTGTTGCACTGTGTAATTTATAATTTGATTTTTTTCTGCGTGTTATGTCGTTGTTGCTCTTAGTGCTCCATAAATTGTCTCAAGTTAGTACTGCTATGAACTTATATTAACAAATCATAAAAAAAACACCCTGCTTCCACTACATTGTAAAGCGTTATCCATAACCAAAAGCAAAAGACTTAAGACACAAACTTAGAAATAGTTCCCTCAACTTTAAACTCACACTTCATTCGATGGTTTTATCCACAACAAAACAAAAGACTTAAGACACAAACTTGAAAATATTTCCCTAAACCTTAAACATGATTTTAACAGCAGGAAAAAAAACAAACACGATTTCTTGCAACAATGTTAAAAATATTTCCAGCAAAAAAAAAATTAAAACCAAAAACAAACTAAAAATAATTGTCAATATAATAGCATGATAGCCCTAAACTTGAATGGTTGCTTGAAGGTTATAGCACCCTTTTTTGGGGGAGGCAAAGGTATGAGAATGAACTAATTTTCCTTAAAATTCCTAACCCCGGGTAAAGTCAAAGTTTATTAAGCCTTAAGGTGAATACATTTTTTTCCGCGTTTTTGATAATTGATTTAAATGTGTCTTTAACATAGACATTACATTTGTTTTGTATTGTGTTTTTTTTACCACGAGTATCAAACAAGGTTAAAGGTTAAACTGAGAAAAATTATTTACTTTGTCTTTAGTTTTATGTATGTTCAATGGCTTTCCGGTTGTTTTTTTTTTTTTTTGAGTTTTGAGAGATTTTTTTTTGCTAAAACCTGAAACAATTCAACAATGAGCAATTGCTTGGCAATTTTTTTGTTAATATCTTGTAAAACCTTTAACCAATTTGTCGGTCAAACTAATTTGTTATTTATACACGTTAATTTATTTATTTGGTTTTTGTTGTTGTTTTTATTTCTTAGCAAATGTTAAGCTAAAACAGCTTTGGTTTATTTCAAACCCTAAACTTAACATTAGATTTTTGGGTGCTTTTTTGTGATTTTTTGCTTTGTTTGTGGTTGCATTTCGAGGAGGCGAATTAAGTAAAAAGTTAATTGCAATTTATTTTGAGGCAAGTATTTCGTTTGGCAGTTGTTTTTTTTCTAGTTTTCTTTGAAAATGCTATACAAATCAAACAAACTCATCAAAATCGAAGTGCCAATGTTGGCAGTTGCCGGTGATGATGATGCTGATGCTGATCATGGCGGTGGCGGTGGCATTGGTACGAGTGGGTCTGTCCGTCTGTCTGTCTATGGGGTATGTCTGTCCGTCCATCCGTTTTGTTTGTCTTCTCTAAGGCTGTGGTGCTCTTTCAATTGTAACCGTTAGTCCCATTTCCGACCCAGTAATCTTGATGCCCAATTAACCTTAAAAGTGCTTGTTTGCATTGTAGCGATTTTTCCGTTTGTTTGGTTGTGGAATCTCCCCTCCTTTGTTGGCCGTGTATGTTGGTTGGTTGAATGGCTGGCTGGTCGACTGGGGTCGCTTGGAACGACGAGTAGCGAGTGAATTTTCGGTGGTGATTTGGTTTTGGGGTTTTCTCGTTTTTCAAGAAGCAATTGTGATTTACTGCCATCATGTTTTGTTTGGCATAAGTGTTCTAGAGTGGAGGCAGAGTGTATGTACCACAGTACTAACTGATTGTTTCTGTTTTCGGAATAGTTTATTGTTTAACCTTTTTGTTA